>BCLH01000063.1:191376-234350 GCA_001602315.1 Zoysia pacifica
TGCCATTTTTCCATAGTGAACCTTTTTAAATAATTTGGCTCATCGACTCATTATCTAAAAGCTTTATTGGTCTTCTAGTTTCTAAATTTTTCTGGGGTTTTGATGGATTTTCTATCAAGGGTTTATTGCATCAGATATGACTGTTGAACATGGAGAAGAGCTTGAGAAGAAAATTTTATCAACTATCCCTTTTAGGTAAGCATTCCTATTTGAATATTTCTATAAGCTCCATGGCTTCAAATAAACTTTATATTATCATGTATCACCTATCCAACCATCACATAAAATTTGTTTATCAAATCCTGCAGCAATGCGCATTTAACCATCCATAAGTATCGGTGAATTATTCTATATGTGTTCTGAATACATTGCCTTCTAAAGTTTCATACTGCAATATCCACTCAATACTTATTACATTATTAATTGTCATTCTGTTCCAATCACCGTTTTTGCTGTTTTTTAGTCATATTTATTTTTTATCCATGCTGAGTTACAAAACAGATTTGAAAATAAAATTTTATTTTCATATCATCATTTAACCATGCATAAGTTCACAGGGTAGTGCACCAGAAAATCAACTAGCATGCAATTATCGATGCACCCAGAAGGCCAGAGACGATCAGACAATACAGTTGCGACAAGCGCCGCGTGCCGTGCGTGGTACCTCCGTTCTCGCTAGGTACAGTGCCCATACGGCTACGGATACCAAACACCAACGCCAGACGCCACCGCTTGCCGCACCGCCGACAGCCGTGCTCAGTAGTGAGGGAAGTCACGGGAACTGTAGCGCAGGAGGCGGAGCGACGACACCGTGCCACCCCTCATATGGCTCCCACCACGCATGCAGTTGGTGGTAACGACAAGCTAGCTAGTACTACCATTTGCCTTATGCAAATCAATCGGTGACCACCTTGCCGCCCAGTAACCAGGACCACAGTCCGTGCCTGCAAATCAAGGCGCTCCGTGCCCCAATAGCAGTACGAAGGTCCTCCAACTCGAAGCCATAGATATACAGCCAGAACCGAGCAGGAAGTCATGCCGAAGCACCGCGCCGCCGCCCGCATGCTTGGCGCCGGCACCACCTGCTTGATCCCTCGTCACCAGGGGGCCAATGTCCCACTGCTCCGGCCACCAAACACCAGGGCTTCAGAGGACCAAGCATTTTGCGGCAACCCGAGTACCCCCGCGAAAGAAACCCATAAAAAGAGCCGAGAGGCCCGGGACGCGGCAGGCAGCTGAGGCTTCACAGCCGTGATTGCTCAGTACTCCCTCCATTCTTTATTTGTTGACACTGCAGTTCAAATCAAAACTGTTAGGTTAATCACGTCACATGTTTTGTTTCCTTGTATGTTAAGTTTGCATTACCGGTCATATAATTCTGTTAGCATTATGGCCCACGTCCAGTCTGCATTAGCTTGCATGCATTCTGAGTCACGCTCCAGTTCGTGGCGAGAATGTCGGGTCTTTATTAGCGCGTCGTGTGCCCGTGCAAGGGTATGTGGCCGAGTCTTTGGAGTTAGTTAATTTGCATGTACTCAGGACTGAATAAAAGGAGAAAAAACAGAAATGTCGCAGAAGCATCGCGACACAAAACTACCGAGTCCTCTCCTGTCGGTGTGTGTTCCCTGACTGAAGATTGTGAGCCTGCCATTGCCGTAGCTGCAGCAACACGTGGCATCAGAGCCGGGCGAGTAGATCCTCCCCAAGGATGTCTGCACTGGCACATCGGCGTCGGCTCTCTCCATCACCACCACCACAGCGTGCTCGCGGTCGCGGCCATGAGATGATTGTGATCCGCGCCGACGTTGACGCGCTCCAACTACGGCGACTAGTTTGCTCTCATGAAGGTCATGCTGCAAGTCCAAGGACTTTGGGCCGCGGTAAGCTTTGGGAATGTTGATTTCCAGCTGGACCGAGCGGCTCTGGAGGCAATCTGCAAGGCAGTGCCACTGGAGATACAAGCCACACTTGCAACAAAGCCCACTGCGAAGGTGGAGATGATCGAGTTCGCAAGGTCAAGGCCAGGACCCTTCGACGTGAATTTGACTCGCTCATGTTCCGTGAAGGCGAGTCAGTGGACGAGTTCACAGTGCCAATCACCAGCCTTGCGAACCAGCTCACCATTCTTGGCGATCCGCAGGATGATGAGATTGTGGTGAGTAAATTTTTGCAGGCCGTTCCCGACAAGTAGTCACAAGTGGCGATATCCATCGAGACCTGGAGGCGCTTTCCATTGAGGAAGTGGCAGCGCGCCTCAAGGCAGCCGAGGAACGTCATGGTGGCCGTGCAAGTTTCGGAGGCGGCGCTGCTACTGGTTCCAACTCCAGTGGAAAATTGCTCGTCACTGAGGAGGAGTGGGAGGCACGCCGGAAGCAACGTCAAGCACTAAGAAAAATGAATGCTACAACTGCGGCAAGACGGGTCACTGGGCTCGTGACTGTCGCAGCAAGAAACGGCAAGAAACCAAGAATGAAGCTAATCTCGTGATGCAGTTGAAGACCAGCCTGCACTTCTAATGGCCGAACACTGTGACCTTGTACAAGTAGCTGATGCAGGGCCGCAGGAAGTTTTTCTCCAAGAATCAAGAGTGATCCCTGTGGATATGGGTCCAAAGGTGTGGTACTTTGATACTGGTGCTAGCAATCATATGACCAGCAACCGGTCTATGCTTGCCACACTTGACGAGAGTGTCAAAGGCTCTGTCTGTTTTGGTGATGGATCTCATGTGAGCATTGAGGGCAAAGGTTCAGTGCTGTTTGAATGCAAGAACAAGGAGCACAGGGTGCTCACCGAGGTATTATATACCTCGGCTGCGCAGCAATATCATAAGCCTGGGCCAGCTCGATGAGAACGGCTGCAAGGTTGTCATTGAAGATGGTGAGCTCTGCATCTTTGACAAGGCACGCCTGCTGCTTGCAAGGGTCACTAGAGCTCGCAATCGCATGTACAAGGTGGAGCTCATTATTAGTGAACCATATTGTCTATTTGTGAAGAACAGCGACATGGCGTGGCGCTGGCATGCACGCTTCGGCCACCTGCACTTTCATGCACTCCATGATCTTGCAGCCAAGAAGATGGTGGACGGGTTGCCACTGATTGAGCACGTGGAGCAATTCTGTGATGGGTGTGCACTTGCAAAACAGTGCTGAACTCCATTTCCACAAGCTTCATCGTACAGAGCAAAGCAAGGACTTGAGCTCGGGCATGGTGACCTATGGGGTCCTATCAGTCCAGCTACACCGAGTGGTAACAAATATTTTCTGTTGATTGTTGATGATTACAGTAGGTTCATGTGGGTTGAGTTGCTGCGCACCAAGGATGAAGCTTTCAAGTATTTCCGGAAGATCAAGGCCCTGGCCGAGAATGAGCGTGATGTCAAGCTCAAGGAGGGGGGGGGGGGATTCAATTCCTTCGAGTTCAAGGAATGGTGTGATGAGAACGGCATCAAGCGGTACACGACAGCCCCATATGCACCTCAACAGAATGGGGTTGTTGAGCGTCGAAACCGCACCTTCGTGAAGATGGTGCGGAGCTTACTGAAAGGGATGAGTTCCGAGCATGTTTTGGGCAGAGGCTATCAAGACTGCAGTACACATTCTGAACCGTTCGCCAACTAGAAGTCTCCAAGGGAGGACACCGTATGAAGCATGGTACAAGCGCAGGCCTAATGTGTCTTATTTCAGGACATTTGGTTGTGTTGTGCATGTGAAGAAGGTTGGGCCTGGCATCAACAAGCTGTCCGATCGCTCCACACCGATGATCTTTGTCGGGTATGAGGATGGATCGAAGGCCTATCGTGTGTATGATCCAAAGGCGGGGAAGCTTCACATCTCACAAGATGTAGTGTTCGAAAGAGTAGAAGGCCTGGGAGTGGAGCAAGGATACTTCAGCTAATGACACTGTCAGCTTGCCGGGCACGTTCACTATTGAGTACGTCATCACGGAGGGTGACGGTTCCACTCTAGTGAGTGAGCGTGGTGCTGCTCAAATAAATCAGGATGCAAGTGCAGTGCAAAGTGAAGATAGCGGAACTGAACTGCCTGCGGAAGTTGAGCCATCAACGCCCGAGGCTGCTGCAGTAACAGCAGCACCAAGGTCAGCTGTGTCACCGCTAACCGATGGTTCATGTGATTCTGATGGTTTGCCACTGTACTATCGAAGTTTGAGTGATCTGTATAATAATACAGTGCAGCAGGAGCTCGAGTACAGCGGCCTCTGCATGCTTGCAGCAGAGGAACCAACGAATGTTGAACAAGCTCTCAAAGAAACTTGTTGGAAGGAGGCCATGGAGGAAGAGTTACGCTGCATAGTTGGGAACAACACATGGGGGTTTGCCACACTCTCAGCTGGGCAGCGTGCCATTGGTCTGAAATGGGTTTACAAGGTGAAGAAGGCACCGGATGGCAGTGTTGTGCGTCACAAAGCACAACTTGTCGCTAAAGACTATGCTCAACGACACGGAGTTGACTTCGATGAAGTATTTGCACCTGTTGCACGTCTGGAAACGGTCCGTGTTTTGCTGGCAGTAGCAGCACATGGAGGTTGGAGTGTTTACCATATGGATGTCAAGTCTGCATTTCTCAATGGAGAACTGTCAGAGGAGGTGTATGTGCATCAGCCTCTCGGATTCGTTGATGCCAAGCAAAGTAACAAGGTGATGAAGCTCAAGAAAGCCTTGTATGGTCTACGCCAAGCTCCGCGAGCATAGAACATGAAGCTTGATGACACCCTGCTGTCACTTGGTTTTAGTCGCAGTCCCTTGGAACATGCAGTGTACAAGCGACAGAGAAATGGTGAGTTGCTTCTTGTGGGGGTGTATGTTGATGACTTGATTGTTACTGGCTCGACAGATGAGGTCATTCTTGAGTTCAAGAATCAGATGAAGAGCAAGTTTGAGATGAGTGATCTGGGTCTCTTATCTTACTACTTGGGAATTGAGGTAGAGCAGGGAGCAGATGGCATTCCAGTGTGTCAAAAGAACTATGCGCTGAAGATCATTGAGATGGCTGGTTTGATAGGCTGCAATTCGTGTGTGACTCCAATGGAGAACTGATTGAAGTTGTCCAAAAATGATGGTAGTGAAGCAGTAGATCCCACAAGGTATCGCAGTATCGTTGGAAGCTTGCGATACTTAGTTCATACTCGTCCAGACATTGCATATGCTGTAGGCATTGTGAGCCGATTCATGGAGGCACCGTCAAAGAAACACATGGCTGCTGTCAAGCAAATTCTAAGGTACGTGAGTGGTACAGTTTCCTTTGGATGTATGTACAAGAAGCTTAGTGTGCCTAGGGCCGAGTTGTCTGGTTTCTGTGATAGTGATCTCGCAGGAGATTTAGATGATCGGAAAAGCACATCAGGGATGGTGTTTTTCTATGGAGGAAACCTGATAACTTGGGCATCACAAAAACAGTAGATTGTTGTTCTCTCATCCTGTGAGAGGCTGAGTATATAGCAGCAGCTACGGCAGCCTGCCAGGGAGTTTGGCTCAGTAGATTGATCAGTGAGATGATGGGAGCAGAAACACTCAAGATACAGCTTCACATTGACAACAAATCTGCAATTGAGCTGTGCCAGAATCCTGCGCATCATGGCCGCAGCAAACATATTGACACTCGATATCATTTCATCCGTGAGTGTGTCAATGACGGCACGGTGGAAGTTGATCATGTTAAAACTGAAGACCAGCTTGCCGATATTCTGACAAAGCCCTTAGGAAGACTAAAGTTCATTGAGCTACGGAAGAAACTTGGAGTTGCTGATGTGAAGTCCAGGTGCCGTGCTTCAGGGGGTGATTTGTTAGGTTAATCACGTCACATGTTTTGTTTCCTTGTATGTTAAGTTTGCATTACTGGGTCACGTAATTCTGTTAGCATTATGGCCCAGTCCAGTCTGCATTAGCTTGCATGCATCCTGAGTCACGCTCCAGTTCGTGGCGAGAATGCCGAGTCTTCATTAGCGTGTCATGTGGCCGTGCGAGGGTGTGCGGCCTGAGTCTTTGGAGTTAGTTAATTTGCATGTACTCAGGACTGAATAAAAGGAAAAAAAAAACAGAAAAGTCACAGGAGCATCGCGACGCAAAACTACGAGTCTTCTCTCCTGTGCGTGTGTTCTCTGACCGAAGATTGTGAGCCTGCCATTGCCGTAGCTGCAGCAACAAAAACGCGTTTATTTGTTGTCGTCGCCAGCGCAAATGAAATTCATATTCCGTATCTACCCTTGTCACCTCCCTCTCCGTCAATACTCCATCTTTCTTCCTGAGCAGCAGCGAAATTCCCAGGGGGTGTCTCGCTCAGTGGCCGTCTCCCCTCGGCCCTCGCTTATTCCGCTACTTTCCGTCGAGCAGGACAAGCTCTATCCCAACGCCACGCAGGCATCCTCTCCACCTCACCGGAATGCTCTCTCGCCGCATGGGTAGAGGAGGAGCACTAGGCCATGCCGCGCAGCTGGGACTTGATGGCGGAGGGGATGGTTCTCTTCGTGCTCACCGTGGCCAGGTTTTTAGGCAATCCTCGCGTTGCTTGGGCTAAACATGTCGGCCATGAGCCAAGATCTGGGAACTCCATGATCAGCCTCAACGTTGAAGACCTGTTACAAGGTGCAACTGGCTGGCCAATCTCCTCCAAATCTTATGCAGCTTGTCGACCTCCTTGCTGCCAGCATGATTGTTCTGACATGGAAGCAATTTCAGAGAGAAAATTTCACGTTTTTTTGGGACATTGGCGCTCGATTGTTCTAGGAAATTTTAGACTCAGAGAAATGCGAAAGGTCAGCAGCAGGGGAAGGCGTGCATCCATACCAGTACCCTGTCTCCGACCTAGCTGTGCTACAATCCAAGAAACCCACCACGATTTCGCTGCCAGTGCCACCCCATCTTCGCCGTCGCCTGTTGCGCAGCTCGAATCCCAGGCTCGTCGCATTGCCACCGCATGCCTTGGAGCCATGGCCCAGCCCAACTGCTACACCCACTCATCGTCCTCATGTCGTTGGCAGTTGAGCTTGATAGGAAGAACCCGGAGAAGATGGGGGAGCGCGGCGAGGTTGGCCTCAGAAAACACGGCGGCTGTCATGGATTGGGCGGCAGAACGCTCCGGGGCAGCAAAGAGCTGCAGGCATGCGGCATGTCTCGCAAATGGAGCAGAAGGTGGCGGTGCTTACCAGCTAACAAGGGCAGATTAGTCATTTCATAGCTTTCTTAATTTTTACAAAGCTGTCTGAAACGTCAGTAAAAGAAAAACGGAGGAGTACGCGTAATCGTCCAGGGGCCGGGGTAATTAAGCACAGGGAAGTGCTGCGAGCTACCTACTGTCAAATAAAACTATACATGCATGTCTACGAAAGTCAAATGCTCATAGTTGGTCGCTTTCTCGCTTAAATAACATGTTTGTTCAGTTAAATAACATGTTTGGTCTGTGACATTCACAAGCCGCCGGCCGGGCCGTCGTCCATCCCGAGGCTGGGCCATCAACAGATCAGGCCCGGTCCATCCTCCTGCGACGTGCCACAGTATAGGGCGTCCAGGACCAGCCCACGTATACATACACCAGGAAAAAGAGCAGACAGCCATGCTCCCATGCCAGTGTATATCTAGCGCGTGTAGCAAGTGCAGGTATGTCCGCATTGTGAAACAGTTTTCAAAAACCTGGAAAACTTAAAATTGCAGGGGAAACAGTTTTTTCAGTAGAGTAGTGGTAGAAAAATGTTGCTCCTGCTAGAATTATGCTTAAGCTGATGTGTTCTTTCAGTTAGTCAAAAATTGTGTTTAACTGAAAAACAGGTTTTGTTTCATTTTTGAGATAATTGCTTGTGTGACACTGTTTTGAGTGTCAATAGCCAATTTGACTTTATTTTTTAACTTTGCTCTAAATAGCTAATTTGACTTAAAAGTTTGCTTATTTCACCCTCTTTTTCAACAAATGTGGGTTAAATTGGTTATTTGAAGTATAAAAGCAAAGTCAAATAAGCAACCTTCAGAGGACCAAAAAAGCAAATGTTTCTTTATTTTTTTAATAATGGAACCAAAATTTCAGCCGTTAACAAGCTCTGTTTTATGGGTGTTCCTGTGAGCACGAGCGCCTCTGTTTCAAGTTGGCACGGGAGCAGCCTCTGCGTGTGGCGTGCGACTTCGTTGACCCAGCGGCCAGCGTGCCTCATAATGGGCCAAAGTGGATAGTAGCATGTAACGGCCCATGAGGCAGCGTGAGTATTAGAGGGGGGAGGCCGTGGTGTCTGGATCGAACAATTATCAATATTGCAAAATCATCTTCTTCCTCCTACTCTCTGATATTCCCCTTCTCCAAGCTTCACTCCCTCTCCTACCCGGCGAACTCGTCCGCATCCCTGGCGAGATCGCCCATCCCCCTCTTTTTTTTTTTTTGGAACTCGGGCGGCTGATCAGTAATAACGATGTGCTGGATAGTAGTTTTTGTTAATACTCCTTTCGTCTCAAATTATAAGTCACTCTGAAACTCTTTAGAGTTTCAGTTTTTCTAAAATATAAGTTATTTTCGCTTCTTAACGTACTTTTTCTCTTTTCAATACTTCTCTATCTCTCTTTCTCTCTATATCTCTCTCTCGTTTTCAGCATATTGTACCATTTTCACACTCTTTAATTCTCGTGTCTAACTCCAAAACGACATATAAATCAAGACCAATAGAGTACTTAATAAGCTAGTGCTACTACTTCGGTCCATAAATATAAGTATTTCCGAATTTAGTTAGAGTCAAATATTTTTAAATTTGATTATTAATAATAAAAAAATTTATGATATTCATATATATAAATCATGTTACTAAAATCTTCATGAAATAAACTTTCATAATATGTAACTTTTTATATTAGAAATTATTTAAATTTTTAGATTTATTAATCAAAGTTGATAAAATTTAACTTTTGACTAAAGTTGAAAATGTTTATATTCGTGGACGGAGGAAGTATCTCGTTTAGTTCAGCACTAGAAAGATAGCGCGGCCTTGCCGCGTAAGCTAATCGTCTAATGATCGTATTAAATCATAGTGATATTTTTGGGGGCCACATGTTATCCATATGGATACAAAATAAATGTTGTGTTTCAAAAATTTCAAAGGGTAGACTAATAAATAATTGTAAGCAATATAAGAGCATCTTATTTCATAGTCAACAAAATTACCTGTAGGGTTTAATAGTCAACAAAAGCATTATACCAGTTAACTTCATACTAACACAGTTGCTGATACAGTTGACCATACTAATGCAGGAATCAAAAGAATCTTAGTAACATTTCGGAGGCATTATTAACTATTAATCACAAAGTAGGAGACCTAGTAACATTTCAGGAGCACTATTAATCACCAAGTATGAGATAGATCAAACCTTTCTTCGTCACTTCAAGGCTCCATGTCTCAGTTATCTACATCGCATTCTCATGGAACTATCTTATCCTCAGGATCTCTCTTTGCAGCTATGATTTACATTAAGAAAGGATAAGTCATCACATAACCAAAATATTCATGCAGAATTAGTGCGGTCTCTCTTTTACAGGGAAGAACATGCTGGTTACAGATTGTATATACCATTGAAAGTTACAATTAATTGCTATCTAACTAACTGGAAAGAGAGAGGGAGGACGTAGGTATACCAGCATAGGACTTATCCTTGTAAGAGGTTGCTCTTCTCTTCCTCCTTTTGGTTTGCTGGCCCTTTTTTTTTTGAATAAATGGGAGCAAATAGTTTGCCAATATCAGTCATGGAGGAGAACCTTCCATCCGTCTAACAAATTGGCAGTGAAATACATATGAAGATACATCTTTTTCAAATAATGTTTGATGGTGTCAGATTTTTCTTTTCTCGATGCAGTGCAGGCATTAATTTAGTACTTTCAGATGATCACAGTTGATTATGATATTATTTTTTTGGGTGCTGCAAACCCTGAAAGAATGCATTGTAAAGTAGAGCAATGAAGCAACGTTAGCAGACAAAGATGTTGTATTGCTCCGTTCTCATTGTTGGCCAAATCAACAGATCTTGCAGGTTTTCTATCAATATCCTGATTTCTCTGATGCTTCCTAGGTAGTGTATACTGTTAGGATGTGGAATATGAATGTAATCGAAATGACAAAAAAAATCTACATGTCTTACTTTCACTTTGACTTTTGCATCTTTAGTTTTGTTCTTTCAAAGTTTATCATATGAAAAAATATACTGTAACTTTATCATTGAATAGATATGAATTGTGTTGCATTATTTAGTCTTACTAAGAAAAATGAAAACAAATGAACTAACAGTGCCAAAACAGCCATGACAGAAAAAAGAGCACCGGAAAAGTTATAGTAAACTCCAAACACATAATGAACCAGATGAGGAAATTTGATTCTAGATATAGAATATTATTATTAGTGAAACACAAAAAAAATTATACAGTAACCTTTCATCAATAATCACAGTTTGGTATAACTGAAAGGACAGTGGTAATACATTTGTGGATGAAGTGGCAATACCTTCGCTGATTAACTATTTTTTCTTGATTGCTTTGCTGGAAAGCTTGGTTGCCTGTATACATTTAATTTGGTTAGCATTCTGAAATAATCTATTCATACAATCACATAGAAAACATATGAGGAGAAATAATGCAAGCCGAAGATGGAAGTTCTTGCTCCACTAAAGTATTATTGCAAAAACAAACAATGTAATAGCTGCTCAAAATGGAACAAATCAGGACATCAGGTACCCGTGTGCCCGGTAGTTGTGCGGGCAGAGTCGTACATCTTATGCTTGTATATGAGAGCAGGGAAAGGAAACTCATGGCGAGGCGCAGGGTTAAGCTAATTTGATGGCCCCGGTCCGGATTAAACAAAAGGGATGACCTATGGGCCTACAGCCAAGTAATACGCCACTGCCGGCCGCATCTTTAGACTGCGACGGAGCACAGCGAAGTGGATCTAGGCGGATTTTCAAAGGATAGCGAATGCATCGAGCGTGAGATGTACAGGTGCAAGATTATGTAGGAGAAATCAGCTTCAGGAGGCGGAGGTGACATTGGAGAGCGGCACCACGTTGGGGAGCCACGCCGTCCCCTCGGTGCCCTTCTACTTGCACTGCTTGTGTCCGACTTGGGAGGGCTCCACCGGAGATAGAGGGTGGCGGCGGGCGGGGGCTTTTGTGGCGGCTGCCCACGGCGCTAAGCGCGGCGGGAGAGAGTCGCACTGGCTCTGTCGAAAGCCGGTGGGCGGCGGGATGTAGAAGAGTTCAGAACCTCCGAGATGACCGGGTCCGGGGTTGAACGATCTAGATTGAAACGAACTTCATCCAACGGCTATAAATGACGATGATGACGTGGAGCAATCTTTTGCTGAGAAATCGAGCGGATTTAGACTATATAAAAGATTCGCAATATGTAGTGTTCTATTGCGCTTTGATGCAGAAAATCCTGCGGCCGATCGAGACTTCCTACACTGGTAAGTTAGGTGAAATTTGACTTTTTGTTAATCTGTCTCACTCCGTGCTTGCTCTCGTCATTATCCAGAGAATCTCGTCCACTTTTATCATCTCGGTGGACGTCCACAGTAGCCCGTTTACGGCGGCGTCTTTGTTCAATTTGACAGCATACCCGCGCGAGAAAAAGGGTGATTCCGCAAAGTTTTGTGAATTGGGATTGAAGCTTGCTCGTCAATTATTCCGTAGTACCTTCATTTTTAATTTATTGAGACAGTTAATTTTAAACATCAATTTTTACTATTCATTTTATTCAAATAATTTGTTTTAATGTGTAAAATTGTTAGTCGTATTTTAAATATCATTAATGGTAGAGCAAATAATAACAAATATTTTTATATTTGAATAATTTTTTTAATAAAACAAATGATAAAAGTTGATATTAAAAATCAAGTATCAATAATTTAAAAATAAAAGGAGTAAGATTTTGTGCACCTAGAAACCAAACAAATGGAATCTGATTTCATGGCCCCATTTGTCATCATGGTGATTTTTCAAAAAAAATACTTATTTGTTAATTTTAGGTTGTTAGTTTTAGTTGAGAGATTATACAACAGAATCTGCAGCACCGTGCCGTGAATACAGCACCCGCAAACAGACCCTGTAGTGGCAGCCCATAGAGGCCTAGAGTGGCAGGACAGATTTCTGTGTTGGGCCGTCGACATCAAACCGCCATGGGTAGGTAGCTGATATCAACAATGTCCACCATTGACGGTAAAAAGTATCAGTGCTGACAACAATAATACCTCTTAATGGTGTTTCAACAACGCCTATCTCGGGTAATAATAGACTTCACATGAATAATATCCGTCACTGGTGAGTTGTTTCTAACGGCGAACAACATGGACACGCTGTAGTGGCAGGCTTCACCATGCCTGCCACTGCAATGAGGAGTTTTAAGGACAACACAAAGACAATTTTTTATTGTAAAATATTTTAAAGAGTTTGAATTAGTACCAGTGAGAACGGGTGGACTTGATCGTCTATCCATCTACCTAAAACAATACAGGCAATGAACCGATATCTTGTTAGTTGAGAATTAAGCCTTCGTCTAAATCTTTTCAGAACTGATCATGGGACCCATCGTATCACAAGCTTGAGTACTCCTACTAATTTTGTACATATAAACATTATATATGTGTACAATATTTCTAATTAATATTATTGATGGGCTTGGTCAGTTCCCTTGACGAGATCGAGGATCCATGTGTGCACTTTTGGTAAACGACATTTTTTTGGAACGGTAGACACACATTAGCCGTCGTTAGTTTCTGCAGAATATGTGCAAAGATCTCCACTTCTTATCACACTCCTGATCATCACAGGAATAAGTCAGCATGCAGCCACAATCGTTTGGTCGCAATGTTTCTAATGACTAATTTATTACAATTGTTGGACTCGCTCGCATGCATATGCAGACATTCACGGCTGGGAAATACCAGCGCGAGGAGCATTGAGTCAATGGCGGAACTGAGGGGGGCCGGCTGAGCCATGCCCCCCCCCCCCCCCCCCCCACCCACTACGTATTATTCATGGACATTCTAACATTAGGAGCTATTACTCTTTACGATAGTGCTATTCTAAACCTAAAGTGTAGAATAACTATTTCACATTTGAAATAAAATTATGGAAGAAAATAGAAATTACTGAAGAAAATTAAATTAAATTACTGAAGTATGATAAATTAATAAAAGATTCAATACAAAATTACAAAATTAAATGAAAATTACTGAAGAAATACAAAAAATTACTAAATGAAATGTAACAAAATTAGTGGAAGAGAGAAAATTTAATTAAGTAATTGAAACGAAATTACTGGAAAGAAGGAAAATTACTGAAGGAAACCGATCCAAATTACTGAGATATAGAATAACTATATTCTATACCTAGGATGTTGAATAGCGTTTGTATTACTCTTTATATGTTAAAATTAAATTCACATTCATTCTAAAAAAGATACAACTCACTTTACTATTAAAAATAGCTTAAGTAAATTGTCTAAGCCACCTAACATGTTTAATTAGAAAAGTTTAGAAAACAAAATGGTTCATACATTCACGTTTATTTGACTTCATAAGTGTGAAACACAAGGGCAAGAGTAGTCACACGATGATAATGCCTACTATTTTTGACCTCTAATCATATTGTTCTTAAGTTTATGGTACAATTTTTTAGTAAACCAAGGTTAAGAATTAAAATTTAAAAGAACGTAGCATCTGCAACAAGAAATTCGAATTTAAGTAAAAAGGTATGATACTTCTTTTTAGATCGTTATGTTTTTTTATGTATTGCTAAATTTTGATGTAAATTTTAAACTTGACGTATACATATGTGTATGAACAATAAAAAATTGATACATATTACTTTTTAAAAAAAATATTAGGTTTGTGCGGCTCCCCTTAAAATTCTTATCCAGTTTCGCCGCTGCATTGAGGGCTTGCGCTAGTTGCGTATCTTCCCTAACCCGGCGATATCTCTCAGAGATAATGCGGATTTAATTTGTATTTGAGAGTTATTGATCTATAAGGAATTTAAGTGCTAATGGTCTACTTATGAAAGCCCATTAGTGAGTTCTAGGTGGTATGGCTAGGGCCGCTAGCACACCACACACCTAAAACTCTAGTTGTCATCACCACTGTCCCTCCAGCATGAACCATGGCTACGTCGCCGCTGCTAGCACATCGTGTACTGCTTTTTAACCCCAACGTGTGGATACCGCAAGGAACCCCTGCCGTTATTGTGCTGTTTTATTGGCTAGATGAGGAGTAGATAGTTACTCCTCGACATCGTAGACTTTTAATATCAACTTTGACTATTTGTCTTATTAAAAAATTTATTCAAATGTGTAAAATTTTATTATTGTTTGATTTATCATTAGTGGAATTTAAATTATGACTAATAAATTTAGATATTTGAATAAATTTTTTGAATAAGAGGAATAGTCAAGGTTGATATCTTAAGTCAACGGTGTTAATAATTTAAAATCAAAGGAGTATTTGTGGTTGACTACTTCATACATCGATGCACAACTATGTTGGATCTCGCAACTGCAATCTAACAACCGCTTTCGCTTCACCTACACGTCTAGTGGTAATACTATGTAACTGCCTCTTACAAGATTTCTTGATTGAAAGTGTCGGTGTTCTGATCTCCGGCACTGTAGAATTTTTGTATTCGAGAGGGATTGGGGATGTGAACTACTTGATCGTATGAGGATTGAATTGCATGATCGTATCAAGATTACAACGACATAGGGTTCTTTGATATTTGCTCCTGTGGGAGCGTCGAGCACACCCACAAGACGTAGCTCTTGGGTGATCCAAAGGGTTGCTCGGGGGTTAAACGAGACTTGTAGATGGATTGTGTCGATTGGTCCTGTCAGTGCGCATGAGTGCGCCCATAGGACGTAGCCCCCAGGCGATTCGAAGGGTCGGTCAAGAGGTCTTCAAATGCTTGTGAGTGCCTTCGATGAACTCTGACGCTTGTGGGTCGGCTTCATGACATGGATTTGTGGGTAAACGGTTCGCAGGGTCGGACCCCTCTTGCTGAGGAACATGTCCTGGAGTCCGTTGTCGACTCGGGTCGGACAAGCTAATTTGGCTTTCATTCGCCATTTCGTTGGGTCGAAACCCTTTTGCTAAGGAATATGTCCTCACGCAAACTGCCGACCGGGGTCAGGCAGAAAAATTAGGCTTTTGTCAGCCATTTTGCACGGTTCGGAGCCTTTTCAACGGGGGGACGGATCCCGCATTTTCATCCGACCAGGGTCAGGAAAACATTCGAATCATCCACCCATCGATGGTCAAAATTCGAGTTGGTTATTCGAGGAGGTAACCGCCCGTCTGATCAGACGGCCAAGGAAAGCAGCATCGGACGGTCTCTGAGGGGTGGTTACCCGGTGCACGCGGCGCTCGAGGCGTGTGCCAGGCTCTTAATTCTGCATTAGGAGCACTTGTCACATAGTAGAACGGAGGCGTCGAGGTGCTTCGATGGCCCACCTATCAGCGGGCGGGGGATTGGAGGCACGGGTACCTGACGGTTCGGGCTCTGCGCCAGGATGAAATTGATGCTGCCGCGTAGTGGGTGACATAATGATTCCTTTTTGCAAAGATCAAGTGACCGAGAAGGAAGAGTTGAATCGGGCACTAACACTACTCTCTCTTTCTTTCTCGCTCTTCTTAATTTCTAGCGAAACTAGCAATCAACTCCTAGTAAGCAATGACTAATCAGGCGAAAAACAAGCTAGAAGACAACCAAGCATAAGAAGACAAAGAGCAAAACAACCTATCAAGCTAGTAAGCAAGCCGACACGAGAGCCACCAAGAGTTACAACCAAGCAGCCTATCACACTACTCACAAAAGGTAAATATGGTAAGTAAAAAGAAGAACGAAAGAGATGCTCAACGATTTTTTCCGAGGTCTCAGAAGGATGCCACCATCTCTAATCCTCGTTGAACCACTTCAGTCGGAGTCTTGGTTCCTCCTGTCATTCCTGAAATAATGCTCACAAGGGTACGCTCGACTCCCAAAGTGAAGACACCGACGCCCCGGCTATAGCAAACAATACCCATGTGCTAGAGCAAGCCTCCAAGGCTCGGACGCTCACTCTTGGTGTCCCTTTAGTGCGGAGGATCCGAAACCGCCCACAAACTTGACGTCGTCTTCCACAATTCTTTGGAGGTTTGTACAACGACGCCTAACCGGTTTAGGCTGCCATAGACCAAGAGTAACAAGCCGAGTACACTCCTCTTAGCCTCACAAGCTCTAGGAATGTATAGATACTCTTTGCTACTCTTCACAAGCACTCAAGATCTCACTAGATGCTCTCTTGTGCTCTCATTGGTGATCTTTGGCTCTTCACAAATGATCTTCAACTGTTTTTGTTGTGAGCAACATCCACAATAGCTCTCTCAACGGTTTAAATAGACCCTAAGCCCCAAAAGAGTCGTTAAGAGCCGTTGCCAAAAAGCTTACTACTTTTTGCAGTCACCAGACTGTCCAGTGTTTGGGACCACTAGACTGTCTGGTGACTCTTGGTCTTCATCTAGCAGAAACATCCTCTCTAGAATTTATTCTATGTGACACTGGACTGTTCGATTCATACCATCACCAGACTGTCTGATGACCTTCTCTTTAGGACTTTCAGAGACACCTCTTCTAGACTTCATCTTCTGGGCTCACTGGACTATCCGATCACTGAGCTGACGGACTGTTCGGTGATTCCTCCTCTTGACTCTAGAGAGCACCTCTCTGGATTCGAGCTTGTGCACTCACCGGACTGTCCGGTGACATCGTTAGACTGTTCGGTGACATCGTTGGACTGTCCAGTGATTTCCTCTTCTCAGCCTCCAAAAACATCCTCTCTGGACTCCTGGCTACGACTCTCACCATATTGTCCGATGACTCCGACAGACTGTCCGGTGGGTCATTAGCTACTAAAACTAGACATCTTCAAGGTCTTCTAGCTTCTCTCTGCAACTCTTGACATTTTCAAACTTCAACGGATCACTAAAGTGCCTCAAAGAACCTAGAGCATCCATACTGATAGGACTTGAGGTGCCCAATCTTTCGGTGAGGTGATAACTATCGATTTGGTGGAGTCGACCCTCACGATCCGACTACAAACGAACAGGTCATGTGCGCCTTAGCAATCGCAGAACCAACTCCGAATGGTTATTGACCGTGCTGGACAGCAAGATCAACCTGATCACAAAGATCAATTCCTGCAAGCAATTGAAGAACAAGCAAGAACAAGATGTGGCAAACCAGAAATCTCTCACAATATGGGTTCTCAAAGCTGTCTAACAGGTGCTCGTTGGACACAACTGAAGATCAGAAAGTTTGCATAAGAGCTAAACTATAACAAAAGAAAACCCAAGTCTTTTTGGTGGCGGCTGGGACCTTTAAATAGAGTGAAAGACGACCAGGGGTTGCTGGGGTCGTCCTCAAACCCTAGGACGTGCCCCTAATGGCTTTAACTTGATACACAGGCCATCGGCCCAAGTTGACGTGATGCAACACTTTCTGAATTGGAACGACAATTGCCGCTGACTCGGATGTGATATGAATGAGGCTGGATCCATTCGAAAGTAGACTTGATGAGTTTTCCAGAACGTACTTAAACACCCAAATTGGATTCCATATGAAGTCATGGCTTTTGTTGCAAGTTTGTACTGTTTTGCAGCCCGAATCCTCCATGTGTGAATATTTCCATTGACGTCCTCATCAGAGGATATGATGTCCACAACATCCTTACCCACTTGAATTAGAGTCGTCCTCGGCTCAAGTTCAGAATGTAAAAGTGCCACTCTAATATGCCCTCGTGAAATCATAAAGGGTGGAGGCCATAGAGGTATGTATGTGGTCTCATCATCCTCCCCCACTTGATTTAGAGTCGTCCTCGACTCAAGCACAGATTCAAAACCAGCTATGCCACCGTGTCTTGTAGAAATCTCAAAAGATGGAGGCCACGAGGGTATGTATGTGACCTTATCATCCTCTCCCGCTTCTTTTGGAGTCGTCCTCGACTCAAAGTCAGATTGGAGAACCGCCACTCTACCGTGCACTCCAAAAATCATAAGAGGTGGCGGCCACGGGAGTATTCTGAAGCGGTCAAGTAGTGCCACAAAGATCTTATCATTCTCCCCTTCCTTAGAGCTAACCGTCCTCGGCTTGATCCAGTGGTCGAAACAATTTTTTGCTGTCATGTTGGAACAGGGGATGAGCACATAGCTTGACCACAATAGCAACTTCTCCTTCTCTATGAGTTGCTCCTGTTGATAGATCATAAAAGTAGAGAAACTTTGCAAAGCATTGTTAGTGTTAGTGCATGCTATTGTTTGATCCTGTTTTTGCATTTCAAAAGGGTATTTCAGATTAGTACAAATGACTATTTTAGATACTAAGAAATCTTCAATGTCATCGTATTTGCCAATAGCATAAAAAACACAATTGCTAAAATGTTGCGCATTACAATTCTGAAATAATCTCTTCTCTAAATAATTCAGGTTACAAGGAGCATCAAATTTAATATAACCTAAAGAAGTTAAAGAAGATATGAGCTCTAACTTTGCATCATTCAAATCAGCGCAATAAAAATGCTTATTCTCCACATGTGTGTACTCAAGAACAACATTTTCTATTCCATACACTAGTTGTGTTTTCGAGATGAACAAAACTTGGTCACACAACTTGATGCAATCATAAGACAAATATGCATTACGAAATAAAGCATAAGTCTTGGGAGGCTCAACTAAGCTTTGCATAACACTAGGATGAACATTGGGCAATTGCAGTTCAACACAAGCAGCATGAGAGGATCGAGATGTGGTGAGGGACTCACAGTGTGTTTCATTTTTCTTACTCTCCTGGAATATAGTAGGCAGCACACAAGCATCATTATCCATTATCTTATCAACTAGCATAACGTCTTCTTTAGTCTTTTTCTCACTCTCCTGCACGATGTTAGGCATAGGACAAGAAACAGAAGAGTGCTCTCTATCTAGTTGTGCTGTTTTAATAAGAGATAAAGTATCACACAACTCTTCTTTATCACATTTTCCTTGTGATAAAGGCACATCAGCAATATATTCTATAATTTTTTGATGGTGATTGTTCATGCTTGTATTTTTATACGATAAAAGCTGATTTTCAGCAATACAAGCAAGCAAATATAGGTGTGAGAGTGAGTAGTAAGTTTTAGAGATGAACAAAATTTGGATTTCAGAATTGAGACCATTCATAAACCTATTGATTTTATCTTCCCGGCATTCATCTAAGCCACCAAAAATGACACAAACCTTAAAGTCATGAAAGTATTCTTTAACAGTCATACTATTCTGCTTCAAGTTGTCTAATTTGGCACGCAAATGATCAGCATAAAATGCAGGAATAAAGACATCTCTAAAATGACATTTGAAGTCTTTTCAAGATTCTAGAACTTTATTGGGCCTACAAATGTATTTCCATTCAAGCAAAGCACTTTCAGTCAAAACACTCGAGGCAATGTAAATTTTTTACTTTTCAGACAAGTCATGTGCATCAAATTCTTTATCTACATTTAGTTCCCAATCAATGTATGCATGAGGATCAAATTTCACTGCAAAAGAAGGTATTGACGCACTAATGACTTGCAAAATATCATCCTTTACCTCATGTTGAAGCATCTGCACATCTTGATGAGGGTGTAAACCACCAGCTCCCTTTTTTTTGGTTGTGCCTATCATGGTTACTAAATAGCAAAACAAATTGACAACGAGCTAGGTTTTGTCCAACTCGATTTCCCTCAAGCTTGCTCAACTAAGTTCTTACATGTTCTTACCAAACCAGCAGGGGTGATTTGCAATCAACGATGTCAACCTGCAAAGATTGGTGGAGCGATTGCCAGGAACACAAAACCTGTTTGCTGTAGTAATCTGTGGAGCTTGGACAGTTTTAATTTGTAGCAAAGATTAGCACAATCAAATCAACAAATGCAAAGTTGAATAAGTGTTCAACAACAGTATGGTGCTGGTCCTAGGCTAAACCCTGCTAGAGACGCGAGCCTAGACACAAAGATAGTCCAACAAATGATACAAAAGGCTCAAGACAGCAGCAACTAAAACACGCAGCACTTCTCTCTTTTTTTCAATTCTTTGACTTTCTTTTTCTACAACTTCTCTCTCTTTTTTCCTTTTCTTTCCTTATCTTTTCTTTTTCTCTCCCTCTGTTTTTTTATGGAATGAAAATAGAGATGAACAAAAGTGCACCTAGCAGATAATAGATAGGATATCGCAGATCTCTTTTGCGATTGCGACACGCTCGGATGGTATTTTATGGCAAATGTGAATCCGTTAGAAAGATAACAAGAAGATCTTTTCAAGTTGTATAAAAATGTGCCAAACAAACAACAGATCGTGGAGATATGGTTGTTTTCTTCAACACCAAAATCTGGTAACCGAATCTGTTATTTGCAACAAACTCAGATCTGGATTGATTTCTTCCTTCTATTATAGATATGAGCCAAGAACGTGACAAAAACTCAAAACTCTAATGGATTAAACGCAAAGACCAGCAACACGATACGATGATGCTGCCACGAATTCAACAACGCAAATTACTGAAAATAGTGATGCATAGGCTCAAAGGGTATAGGACAACAGAATGATTCAATATTTTTTTGTATGGCTTTTATGTGGACAGTGGGAAAATGAATGAAACGACAAAACAAGATGGGATAAATCTCACTGAGCAACCTGAGAAGCTGATACCACTTGATAGTACTTGACGTGCCCGATTTTTCGGTGAGGTGATAACTATCGATTTGGTGGAGTCGACCCTCATGATTCGACTACAAACGAACAGGTCCTGTGCGCCTTAGCAATCGCAGAACCAACTCCGAATGGTTATTAACCGTGCTAGACAGCAAGATCAACCTGATCACAAAGATCAATTCCTGCAAGCAATCGAAGAACAAGCAAGAATAAGATGTGGCAAACCAGAAATCTCTCACAATATAGGGTTCTCAAAGCTGTCTAATAGGTGGTCGTTGGACACAACTGAAGATCAGAAAGTTTGCATAAGAGCTAAACTATAACAAAAGAAAACTCAAGTCTTTTTGGTGGCGGCTGGGACCTTTAAATAGGGTGGAGGACGACCAGGGGGTGCTGGGGTCGTCCTCAAACCCTAGGACGCGCCTTTAATAGGCTCAACTTGATACACCGGCCATCGGCCCAAGTTGAGGTGATGCAGCACCTTCTGAATTGGAACGATAATTGTCGCTGACTCGGATGTGATATGAACGTGAGGCTAGATCCATTCGAAAGTAGACTTGATGAGCTTTCCAGAACGTACTTAAACACCAAAATTAGATTCTATATAAAGTCGTGGCTTTTGTTGCAAGTTTGTACTGTTTTGCAGTTTGAATTCTTCATGTGTGAATATTTCCATTGGCGTCCTCATCAAAGGTTATGATGTCCACATCATTCTTACCCACTTAAATTAGAGTTGTCCTCGACTCAAGTTCAAAATGTAAAAGTGTCACTCCAATATGCCCTCGTGAAATCATAAAGGGTGGAGGCCAAGGAGGTATGTATGTGGTCTCATCATCGAACTGTCTGGTGATTTCCTCTTCTCAGCCTCCAAAAATATCCTCTCTGGACTCCTGGCTACGACCCTCACCGTACTATCCGATGACTCCGACGGACTGTCCGGTGGGTCATTAGCTGCTGAAACTAGACATCTTTAAGATCTTCTAGCTTCCCGCTGCAACTCTTGACATTTTCAAACTTCCACGAATCACTAAAGTGCCTCAGAGAACCTAGAGCATCCATACTCCCTAATTCTTGTAAAATTAAGACGAGTGACCCCACCCTTCTTAATAGTACCGCTGTTTCCTATAGGCTCAAGGCCTTAAAAAACTAAGCCACACATCTCTCTAGGTTATCCTTAGCCTTGAACCAGGTCCCTACTTGGAAAACACGCTAGGGTTCCAAACAAACTTGAAGCAACTAACTTGTAAAAGTGAAAAATAGTGTTGATGTACCTACATCCAACAAGTTAGTTCATAGTTCTTATTCAATCACCAAAATCATTTATACCTTTGAGGGGCTTCAATGGTCATGAAGCTAACAATCTCCCCCTTTTTGGTGATTGATGACAACCGTGATGCAAATGATCGAGACGATACAAAAGATAGAAATAAAAGCACGAGACAACCTTAGGCGCAAGTTGTCTTACCATCTCTTTGTCAAGAAGGCCACAAAAAATGCACGAGGTTCCATACCATGGTTTTAGACTCTCCTCGATAAGTGCATTGATGATACTATTCATTTGTCTTGATTTGAATGGTCTTGTTGATTTTGACACTTTCATCTCTTTTACTTCCTCTTCCCATCATCTAAAAATCAAACATAACCACAAGACGAGTAGAGGGCAAAGATTACTCCATTTGATTTCTTGACCACTTCATCTTGTCATGATCATCTCATGACCATTTCTCCCCATTCTTCATATCTTCATTTCTTCCTTGATTATTATCATATCAATATCATATTCATCTTTGATCATCATCAGTGTTTGTCTCCTTGATCATCATCATCGATCATCATCTCTCATCATCATTGTCCTTTCTCTCCTCCTTTGTCATCTTTGTCATCTATAAACCAAAAAAGGAACACCACAAAGGAGAATATTGTAGAGTAACTAATGTGATAGTATGAAACAATATTACCGAGTATTCTTGCTCATCAACTCATCATCATCATTATCATCTCCCATTTTTTTATGGTGGGATCATATGGAGATCCTTCCTTGTCCGTCTTCTTCTTGTCTCTTGATCAAGTTCTTTGATTTCAAACTCCTCCTCCTCGAATAAGTGACTTTCCTACAAAAGATTATCCAAAAAACTTTCTCTTCTTATAACAAGAGGGGGGTGTTGTGATGCACATGGGAATGTATGAACCATAGCCTTTGAGCCGTGTAAGTGGATTTAACCTGAGAGCTCAAAAGATCATGATTCAATGGCATGAAACTCACAATTACTGTGAAAGAGTCTAGGGGCAATCGTGAGCAACTCCCCCTAGAATCATACTTGACGTCAAGACACTAGATGTAATGCATGAGATGCGCATGAATGCATGAGTAAGAGTAAAGAAGTATGCTCATGATGAAGAAGGACTAAAAAACAAATCCCCTTGCAAGCTTAACTCAAAACTCCTAGCCTTGGACACCCCATGAACATTCTTCTCAAGCTCTCCATGATTGTTGCTATCTTTAAAGGGTTAGATAACGGTCCTACAAATCAAGAAGAACAACAAAAACAAAGCAAACACAACAAGCAAGTATTTACAAAGAAATGCTAAACTTTGGAGTTTACTCAAGTGAAGTCCGAAAGATCAAAAATGTTGAGCTTTCCTCTTAGCCTATTGAAATTCTTCTCATCAAAGGGCTTCGTGAATATGTCGACCAATTGATCATTTGTCCTCACACTAATAAGATCAATATCCTTCTTGCCCACATGATCCCTTATGAAATGATGCTTGACCTCAATATGTTTAGCATGCCCATGATCACACTTATGAAGAGCCATATTGTTGCCCTCTCAGTATCACAATATAGTAGAATTTGATCATATACCAATCCATAGTCCATAGGAGTTTGCTTCATATAGAGAAGTTGAGCACAACAAGCACCGACTGCCATATATTTCACTTCAGCCGTTGAGAGAGCCATGGTATTTTGTTTCTTAGAGCTCCAAGCTACCAAAGATCTTTTAAGAAATTGACATCCATCGGAGGTACTTTTTCTATTCACTTTGCATCCGACGAAGACCGAGTCGAAATAGACAACAAGATCAAAGCCTCCATCTTTTGGATACCAAAGGCCCGTAGTTGATGTATACTTGAGGTACCTAAGAATCCTCTTGACGCACTTAAATGAGATTCTTTAGGATCATCTTGATAACGAGCACATAAGCATACACTAAACATAATATCCAGATGAGAGACGGTAAGGTATAAGAGAGAACCAATCATGAAACGATAAAGCTTTTTATCAATCAATTTACCACTCTCATCCGGTCCAAGAATACCATTTGTGGCCATTGGAGTCTTAATTGGCTTGGAATCCTCCATTCCGAAATGCTTGAGAAGATCCCTTGTGTACTTCTCTTGATAGATGAATGCTTCTCCTTTCATTTGCTCGATTTGAAATCTGAGGAATACGTGAAGCTCTCCTATCATGGACATCTCAAATTCTTTCACCATTAGATCACGAAATTCAGCATTGTAAGCTTCATTAGTGAAACCAAAGATAATATCATCCACATATATTTAACAAATAAAGAGATCATCATCAACGTGTTTAGTGAAGAGAATGTTATCAATACTCCCTATCTTGAAGCCCTTGTCGGTGAGGAAGTCTCTTAGCCGCACATATCACACCCTCGAAGCTTGCTTGAGTACATACAATGCTTTCTTCAACTTGAAGACGTGATCGGGGTGCTTGAGATCCTCGAAGCCAGATGGTTGCTCAACAAAAACCTACTCATTAATATAGCCATTTAGAAATTCGCTCTTCACATCCATTTGATATAATTTGAAGTTAAAATGTAAAGCATAATCGAGCAAGGTTCGAATTGACTCAAGCCGAGCCACGGGGGCGAAGGTCTCGTCGAAGTCCATCCCCCTCAACTTGAGAGTAACCATTTGCCACAAGTCTTGCTTTGTTACTCACGACATTCCCGTTCTCATCTTACTTGTTCTTAAAGACCCATTTGGCACTGATGATATTCTTGTGCTTCAGCCTCTTCACCAATTCCCAAACTAGATTCCACTCAAAGTTATTGAGCTCCTCTTGCATAGCCGATATCTATTTGTGATCCTCCACCGCTTTATCAATGTTCTTGAGCTCTATCAAAGACAAAAAAGAGATTCTCACAAGCAATGTTAGTCGCATCATCATTAGCATAGTTTGGCTTATATTGATTTCTCTTTGTCTTTAACCCTTGAGAGAGACTCTCAATAATCAAGTCACTTCCGTGATCTCGCGAAATGGGGTTGTGCCTCTTTGGAGCTTTTTGATGTGGTAGAGCTTGCGGTGGAGAGACATCTTGTGCATCTTGAATGGCTTGTTCTCTTTGGAGATGGCGGTGTCTTGTTGTCGGAGCGAAGAGATGCAATCTTCTTCAATTCTTGATGTCTTTGTTGGGTATGGTGGTGTAGCACTTGATGTAGATGATCTTTTCTCGAGGTAGTAGGTACTTGAGGTAGTTCTCTCGGTGCTTGTGCACTTGGTAATTTTTGCGCTTGATTTGTTGATTTAGTGATCTCATGTTGTGTCGTGGAAGAATTTTCCGGTGGAGGTGTAGAGGAGTCATCTTCTCTTGGTAGGACTTCTCCTATGGGCATCTTTCGCGTTGCCTCCTCCAAGGGTTCATCATCATCTACATCACAACTATAAGATTCTTTGTTCTTTTGAGAACCATTAGTTTCATTAAATTGCACGTCACATGATTTCTCAACAAATCCGGTAGTTGCATTGAAAACACGACAAGCTTTAGAGTTACCGGAGTACCCAACAAAAAAGCCAATGTGAGTCCTCTTCTCAAACTTTCCTAGCCTCTTTCTTTTCTTGAAGATATAGCATTTGCACACAAAAACCCGAAAATAGGCCACATTGGGTTTCTTCTCAGCAAGAGCTCATATGGGGTCTTCTTCAATAGACGATGAAGATAGACACGGTTTGAAGTTTAGCATGTCGTGTTGATAGCTTCAGCCCAAAACCTATCCACAGTCCTATATTCATCCAACATAGCTCTAGCAAGAGTAATGAGAATCTGATTCTTCCTCTCCACAACACCATTTTGCACTGGAGTGTAAGTAGCCGAGAACTCATGCTTGATGCCAAGATTATCACAATATTCTTCAATGATGGAGTTCTTGAACTCCATCCCATTATCACTTCACCTTTTTTATCTTAGCTTCAAAATCATTTTTATCTTTTTTACCAAACCTCTTAAAGTTGGTGATAGGTTGATCTTTGTCTTTTAGAAAGATAGTTCATGTGTACCGAGAGAAGTCATCAATAATCATCATGCAATAAAGATTACCCCTAAGACTTGTAAGTGTTGGTCCAAAGAGATCAATATGAAGAAGCTCAAGAGGTCTTGATGTAGACATTATGGTCTCGCAAGGATGAAGAGTGGCCACTTGCTTTGCCGCTTGACAAGCACTACATAGTTTATCCTTTTCAAAGGTGACATCTTGAATTCTGAGAATTAAGCCCTTTTTGGTGACCTTCTTCAATTGTCCCATTCCAATATAGGCAAGCCTCCTATGCCATAACCATCCTTTGTAGGACTTTGCAATAAAGCAAGTTTGCGATGCAACTTCATTTGAAGAGAAATCCACAATATATAAGTTGTTGTGCCAAAAATCATTGAACGTTAGACCCAAAGACTTGTTGATCAATTCAGTACCCTTGTCATTGAAGAAGCATTTGAAGCAAAGGTCACACAATTGGGCAACCGAGAGAAGGTTGAAGCTCAAAGATTCACTAGCATGATATTAGAAATGGACAAGTCATTAGAGATGATGACTTTGCCCAACCCCTTGATTCTTCCTTTAGAATTATCCCCCAATGTCACTTTGTCCTTATCCTCATTTTCTTTGATGGTGGTGAACATCTTATGATTGCTGGTCATGTGTTGAGTGCAACCACTATCAAAGACCCAATGTTTCTCACTATTTTTGTAGTTCATCTTGCTAAAAGCCAAGAGACAAGAGGTGTTAGTATTCAAAATAGTATATGATTCACTTCTACTAACCTCAACAATAAGAGCAACTTTTTTAGATGAACCTTGTTCCTTAGAGTGCTTGAGGTGGCTCTTCCAAGTGTCAACTTTCTTCTTTTTTGCTTTATCTATTGAGATATGGGGCTTCTCATAAGAATTGATCAAACCTACAAGCTTTTCAATGCGAATACATAGTTTTTTTGGAGCTTCATTAGGAAGGGTAATGATATTGTCATACTCATCACATAGAACATCATAAGAATCCTCTAACAAACTACTAGCAATAGCATTATCATCAAGACGTAAGTGGGAGCTAGTAGAAGTAGAATCGTTGTGAACCGATGGCCCAAGAATGCGATGAGCATGTATTCCATTGATTTCACTTGAGGTGGAAGCATTTAGATAATCCTTGGTTGATGAAACTTCATGAGAGATAAGAGCACTAGTATTCTTGCTTGAGAGGAACTTTTTGATAAATTCTTCAAGAGAAATTTTGAGTGCTCCTTCAAAAGAATTGATCTTTTCAACAAGATCATGTAATCGTAGCATGGTAGCACCTATAGTTTCACTATCACGAGTTCTAAAGTGATTATAAGCATCTATGAGCTCAAGATAACTAGCATTTTCAATCATAATAGCACTTAAAGAGTTGCTAGATTAAGAGTTTGAAGAGATGTTCATGTCAGCACTCGAATTCTCTGGTTTTCTAGTATGTAGGTAGCTTAGCAATCGATTCTTCCATGAGCCACTACTGGGCCCCGATGAATAACTTGTCTCCATCACTCTCGACCACTTTCTCAAGGCGGTTAAGCCACGACATGAGCACTTGGCTCTAATACCACTTGTAAGGATCAAGTGACCGAGAAGGGGAGTGAATCGAGCACTAACACTACTGTCTCTCTTTCTCGCTCTTCCTAATTTCTAGCGAAACTAGAAATCAACTCCTTACAAGCAAGGACTAAGCAAGCAAAAAACAAGCTAGAAGACAACCAAGCACAAGAAGATAAAGAGCAAAACAACCTATCAAGCTAGTAAACAAGCTGACACGAGAGCCACCAAAAGTTACAACCAAGCAGCCTATCACACTACTCACAAAAGGAAAATGCGATAAGAAAAGAGAAGAGTGAAAGAGATGCTCAGCGATTTTTCTTGAGGCTTCAAAAGGATGGCGCCTTCCTCTAATCCTCATTGAACCACTCCTGTCAGAGTCTTAGTTGCTCCTGTCGTTCTCGGAATGATGGTCACAAGGGTACGGTCCACTCTCGGAGTGAAGACACCAGCACCCTAGCTATAGCAAACAATACCCAAGCGCTAGATCAAGTCTCCAAGGCTCGGGCACTCATTCTTGGTGTCTCTTTTGTGCGGAGGACCCAAAACCACTCATAAATTTGATGTCATCTTCCACAATTCTTCGGAAGCTCGGACAACGACGCCTAACCAGTCTAGGCTGCCATAGACTAAGAGTAACAAGCCGAAAACACTCCTCTCAGCCTCACAAGCTCTAAAAATGTATGAATGCTCTTTACTACTCTTCACAAGCACTTAAGATCTCACTAGATGCTCTCTTGTGCTCTCCTTAATGACCTTTGGCTCTTCACAAATGATCTCCAACTGTTCTGATCGCGAGCAACCTCCACAACAGCTCTCTCAATGGTTCAAATAGGCCCCAAGCCTCGAAACATCCGTTAAGAGCTGTTGCCAAAAAGCTGACTGCTCTTTGTAGTCACCGGACTGTTCGATGATTGGGACCACCAGATTGTCTGGTGACTTCTGGTCTTCATATGGTACAAAACTTCCTCTCTGGATTTCATTTCATGTGACACTGGACTAAACGATTCATACCATCACAGGACTGTCCAGTGACCTTCTCTTTAGGACTTTCAGAGACACCTCTTCTGAACTTCATCTTCTGGGCACACCTGACTATCCAGTCATTGAGCCGACGGACTGTCCCGTGACTCCTCCTCTTGACTCCAGAGAGCACCTCTCTGGACTTTGAGCTTCTGCACTCACCGAACTGTCCGATGACATTGTCGGACTGTTAGGTAATTTCCTCTTCTCAGCCTAGAGAAAATATCCTCTCTGGACTCCTAGCTACGACCCTCATTGGACTGTCCGGTGACTTCGACGGACTGTCCGATGGGTCATCAGCTTCTGAAGCTGAACTTCTTCAAGATCTTCTAGTTTTTCGCTGTAACTCTTGACATTTTCAAACTTTCACTGACCACTCAAGTGCCTTAGAGAACCTAGAGCATCCATACTCCCTAATTCTTATAAAACCAAGACAAGTGACCCAACCCCTCTTAGTAGTACCGGTGTTTCCTATAGACTCAAAGCCTAAAAAACTAAGCTACGCATGGCTCTAATCATCCTTAGCCTTGAACCAGCTCCCTCCATGAAAAACACGCTTGGTTTTCCAAACAAACTTGAAGCAACCAACTCGTAGAAGTGAAGAATAGTGTTCATTAACCTACATCCAAATAGTTAGTTTATTGTTCTCATTCAATCACCAAAATCATTGGGCTTCAATGGTCATGAAGCTTAACACCTTTTTCCTTTAAGAGAGGGGAGGGAGAGGATTGAAAATTCAATTTCTCTCACCGCCCATTGCCATTCTCGCCTTGGCATCCCTCGTCTTCCTCGCGCTCGTCGTCTTCACCTGCGCTTGCCGCCTTTCCTTCTTCACGTGCCCACTGCCGCCATTGTTGGGATGGCCACTTCTGCGTGGAAAAGACGCGCACCGGCCTGATGGAGCTCGGCGCCCTTGTCGAGGCAGGCCTTCTTCAATCGAAGACTGTTGTCAACTGTAGGCCAGCTGGAGGGGAGGAGGTGCCGGTGCCGTCGGAGCGCCAACTTGTGAGCTTTGTCGACTTCCGTGGGCGCGGGCTCGCTTTTCCTTGCTGCGACTTCTTTCGTCGCCTTCTCTTCTACTACGACGTCAGCTGCACGACCTCAACCCTAACGAGGTGCTGCAGGTCGTCGTCTTCATCACCTTGTGCGAAGCATTCTTAGGGATTGCTCCACAGTTTGGATTGTGGAAGCACTTCTTCTATGTTCTTCGATTGAACACCGACAGTGTCGGGCGGCGCGTCGGATGCATCAGCATCCAGCTTCGTGGCACGCGCCAACAAGTATATCCAGCTTCGCAACACACGCGCCAACGAGGTTACAAATTGCTTGATCGTATGAGGATTACAACAAGGCAGGGTTCTTGCTTGATCAAGAACTCCATGCTCTCTCTGATTATGTGTGGTGAGAAATCGTGTGCTTTGTATCGTGTTGTATAAGGTCCTGGTGCGTCCATATATAGGGGGTCGGACCGCGGTTACAATGGCTTCGAGCTTACAGAACTGGGCAGCTCCCTAACGGGTGGGGCCGTCAGCATCTCGAAGTTTATTCTCTAATGGCTTCTAAACGCTATATCATCTTGTCATCGTCCTTGTCTTTGTCCTTTGCCCAGCGCTAGAGAGACAAACTAGCTTTTCGTTTACTGTCCAGCAGAATCCTCTGTACTGTCGAGGGCTGGTCGCTGGAGGCGGTTGCCCGACTCGGGAGTCAGATGGGTATGGCGGTTGCCCTACTCAAAGGTTGGACGGTTAAGGCGGTTGATATAGTACCTGACCCCCGAGGGTCGAATGGGCCTTGGCCTGGTGGAGTCGTCTGGTGGCCTGCAAGGTAATAGGCCATCTTTTATAGTTGATTCTGCGAACTGGGCTGGAATCGTGGATACTCGAGGTATATGATCCGGACAGAATGATATAAATTATTTTTGCCATCATAGCCTACATGTTCCCCAACATTCAGGCACTCAGCCCACATACTCTCACAAACTAAACCTAACCCTTATTAAAAGTTAGTTTTGAAAATGAATAAAAATTCAGCTCGATATTAATTTGATCTATCCCTCTCTAAAGCTAGTTCATTTTTGGGTCCGTTGCCAGGCCTACACATCTGTCAATATGGTTGCCAGGCCTACGCCTCTGTCAATATGATCTACTATTCTTCGTTCTTTGTGTACTCTATGAACTGTTCTTTCTTCCTCCTCCCAGCACTCTACATTTCTTATTCCTCCCCTCCGGCAAACACCTGAGAATCCTTATGCCTGTGGGTTTGTATCCGCAATTCCTCTCCTATTCCTACCGGAACTCATAAAACAGAAGAAGGGTGGCCTTGTGGCGGGACGACTATGCTGACAGGGAAACAAGGTGGCGATTCACCACTAGCATGGGTGCTGGTCGCTGGCGGTGGGTTAGGCCATGGCGGGGGCGACACGTCCTGAGCGTTTAGCATGGCAGCGGTGGAGGTGGCGAGGGTGTCACGGCCACGAAGTTTAGCACGATGATGGTCGAGGGTGGTGGTGGAGGTGACAAAAGCGCTGCTGGAGCCGGTCGACGATGGAGGTGGCGGAGTGGAGGATGGAGTGGGCAGAAGGAGGTTGTGAATTGACGTAGACTGAGGTGAAGAGGATTAGGATTCTACTCCAGCTGCCCGGTGCTGTAACACCCTTCATTTTTTTTCCTGGAAAAGACAATACAGTCTCTTAATGTCGTCTTAAAGCTGAAAAATAGGAGGCCCGGTTTCCTTGCTCAATTTGATGTCATTACTTAAAAGGCCGGTCTTAATGCAGCGAGCCATGTTGCAACAACAAAATTTTTGTTGCCGTAGCCAGACCGTGTTACTATAATTTTATAAAATGATTATGATACACAGATAATATTATCATCTGTTCCATGAGGTTGTCTTCTATCGCTACAAAAGAACTGTTTTTTTTTTCACTTTTGCTAAATCTCTCAACACAAAATCATTCTTGTCAACAACGAAAGCCCTGTTTGTTTCAGCTTTTCAGGTTGCCTTTTTCAGCTGAAAAGCTACAACTTGAAAAGCTGAAACAAATAAAGTTCTGAAAAGCTGGCTTTTGAAATGCTAAAAAGCTAGCTTCTGAGAAAATAAACTAAAAGTTAAAAAGCTCACCTAGAGCTGCTTTTTCTGTCTTTTAGTGTGCAGAGAAGCCAAATATATATTGCAAAAGCCAACCATCACTACTCCATCAGCCAACTTTTTAACTAACCACTAACCAATTTTTTTAAAAGCTCAAAAGCTCCGGTTCAAACAAAGAGATCATAATATTTTCATGTTTTTTTAGTGGAACAAGTCGAAGGGTGGACTTGATCCAAGAAGCCCTCACACGGATCATAGCCCATACTCCCTCCAGCATGTAAATGATATCGTTTAGAATAGCATGATTAGTTCAAGTTCAATCGTGATTAGTTTAAGTTTGAACTAATCATATTTTCCTAAAATACATTATTTAGAGAATTGAGAGAGTATATAGGTCATATTTATTTCAGTTCCCGTTTTTAGAAGATGACTTATGCAATCTGTATATATAAGTCAACTTTTGAAAAAGCTGAAAAGACACATTTGTGGATTGACTTTTACATGAATGATTTCCACTTGTACAAAAGCTCCTCCAGAGCTACTTCTACGAGTTCTACTTGTACAATTTTATTTTAAAGGTGCAATATATGCGTACTTCATTTATCCACATGTTCATTTCCTATTTGAAACTTTTTTCTTTTTGCGACATTTCTATTAATTGAAACTTAAGCATTGTTTTGTTACTAGTACCACATCAGACTAGCGTCCAGGCGCTTTGGCGACTTAAACCTAAATGCACCAGGCCACTGCCGAGGACCCGTACGTGGTATCGGCACCACCTGCGCACGCTCTGACCATGGTAGGCCCTTCGAGACCAGGCCAGGCCGCCCACTCAGAAAGAGGCCAGTCCTGGCGCAACAGCACGGAGACGTCACGGGACTGTAGCACGAGCGCCTGGCATCGCGCTCCCGCCATTGTCGCCTTCCAGGACGGCTTCAGTCCTCCAAGCGAAAGACACGTACACGTACAGCCACGTGTTCGTACGACGGAGTGGTACGTACGCGTCAGGACGGGGGGGGGGGCCGAAAATTTTGAATTTTAAAAAGAATGACAGGGAGCAAAATTAAGCACGTACTCGATCCTATAGGTAAACAATTGTACAGTACAAATGCTCTTGAAGACCACGAGCGCGCTTGCGTACTTGCTTCCTCAACTTTGTTACTCCTATGTTTAGTTTTATTATTAAATGTATCTGAAATATAACTAATTATTTGTATATTTGAGTAAATTGTTTAAATTAGATAAATAATAAAATATAATGTTAAAAATTAATAGTGTGAATATTTAAAATTGAATGGAGTACTTACTGCGCTTACCACTGCATTTATGCATTCTTCTGCAGAATTTCCTTTTGGTTGGGTACAACCTAGTGTCATAGTAGAAATTGTACTATCTGATTTTAAATTATTGATACGATTTATTTTTAATATCAATTTTAATCACTCGTTTTATTTAAAAATTTTATTCAAATATTTTTTTACTATTTGATTCATCATTAGTGAAATTTAAATCACAACTAATAATTTTACGCATTAAATAAATTTTTTTAATAAAATAAATGATTAAAATTTATATTAAAAATCAATTGTGTCAATAATTTAAAATCGAAAAAAGTACGATGTTCAGTGGAGTAGGTCGGTTTTGCTCCACCAGTTCAAAGCTCAGCACGCAGGGACTATGCAACACCGAACACGCACATAAGTTTTTTTTTTCTGTTACTTGCGTATGTAACTTCGACGCCGCATCGCGTTCGCGATGCAAGCTCACCATTTTTTGTCTTTTGAAACTTCTCTCCAATGTTTTAGGTGAAACCGAGCCATTAGACTTTCGTTGGTCTGTCAAGCTCCATGTCATGCATGCTTTCTGCTTTTATCTTCAGCCAGGCTCCGTCCAAAACGACATGTAAGGCAAGCCGAGTTTCTGTACCAGTGTGGACGACCAAAGGAAGAAGGTGTCATCTATGACACGGAGGGGGGGGGGGGCTAGGGCAACCCGGAGGAGGGAGAGGGGACGGGAGGTGTCTCTGCACGGCTGGGATGGTCCGAGGGATGGGAGAGTAGGTGAGGTGAAGGTAAGTCGTAGAGGTGGGCGGTGTGAGAGGAGGAGAGGTGGCGGCACGTCGCTACGGTTGATGGTGCAGTAGAGGTCGTTGGACACTTGGACGCGGTGGGAGAGGCATCAGAGGTGTAGGTCTAATGGCCAGGAGAGAAGAGATAATTGTAGGTTTTACAGGGAATAAGACACTATAGTTTCTATAGTGCTTATATAAAAACATACTCCGTACTTTCTCCACCCCATTTATAAGGTGTTTTGTCGTGTGAACATATGAATTAAAGGATAGTGAAAAAAGTTAAGATGTACTAAAAACAAGAAAAAGAGATAGATATAAAGTATTGGAAGTAAGAAAAGTTGCATTAGCAAATAAGGATGAATTAGAACATGTTTGGTTGGAGCTTAACTTTACTATGCCTAAGATTAGTTAAGTGTGGCTCGCAAAATTATAACCACAAGTGTGGTAAAGTTTGGTAATAAAATAAGAATACGACATGTGAGGTAAAGTGCTATAAAGTATAGTTTCTCACAGCTGTGGCAGAGAACCAAACAACGGACGAAGAATCTGTGGCATGTCTAAATATAGACATGGTAAAGTTAGGCACCAACCAAATAACCCTTTATAATTTAGAAAAATTAGAGAAGACTAGAATATCTTATACAATTGGAATAGAGGGAGTAGATGTTATAGATTTTCATGTACACATTTTCAACTTTTTTTAAAGTAAATTTCACAAAACTACGTGTTCTTTGACGCATATTTAAGAAAATACATTATAAAACTATAAATTTTGTTAGTTATGTATCATAGAACTACAAGTTTAATTAAAGAGTCAATTTATCATAAAACTACAGATTTAAATTTTGTAAAATCTGTAGCTTTGTGATACTCATAAACACTAAATATTTAGTTTTTTTTATATAACTTTTACAAATGTAGTTTTGTGATAAAAAATTTATAAAATCTGTAGTTTTGTGATATATCTCTTTAAATCTGTGTTTGTAAAAGAACACGTAGTTTTTTTTTAAATTTACTCTCTTTTTTTAAGATGCGACTTGGACAAATGCAATTGTTTACATTTCACTGTTTCTAACTGCAATTGACTTAGCCAGCTAAATCCGCGTCTCCAACTGTTTGTTTTTCTAATGATCATGATGCAACTACTCAAGTGAGCCTACGTATTCTGTATCAATGTTATACAGACATGCTGATCTCTGGTGGAGCTGGTCGTTCTGCTTGACCGGATCCAGGATCCATGTGTTTCGTCCTATCATACACGACACTATTTGTAATCATCAAATATTGTACTATATACGATGATATATTTGCAGCACATGCACGAGAGTTTTTGTCCTATGCACGTTCCTGGTCACGGGAATCAGTCAGCCGGCGGCCCGGCACCTTACCGGCCATCTTCCCTGAAAGTAAACAACAACTCCATTTTAAAAACAGTTCAGAAATATCTACTAATATTAAAAAAACATATTTGTTTTGAATACTACAGTATCATTTTCAAATAAACTTTGCATTTGCTTCGTAAAAGAATGAACACGGCTGTGTTGCCTTCGATCCAGCGGCAACCAATCAATTCTTCCACTTTATAGCGAAGAAATTCGAAAGGCCCGGCTCCGTACGGGAGCGTGCTGCCACTGAGCTGAATCGCACCCACTCCCCCCAATTTACTCCGCCATTTACTCCCTCCACCGTCTCCAATTTATGGTCCTCTTCATCCTCTCTCAATCGCCACCTCCGCGTCTCCAGCTCTGCTCTCTTTCCCTTTTCACACCTTGCAGCAGTCAGCTGCACCTGCCGAACGCGCACCGCATCCGCCAGAAAAGCCGAGCAAGCCACCAAGAATTGCGGTAGAGAAGTGGCTGGTGAGGTCGGCCACTTGCCCGTCTCCGAGCTGTGCCCCATGACACCACCGCCATCCGGGGCGGCACCAGCATCACCACCACCACCGCCACCAGCCAAAGAGCCGGACAACGCGGCCTCGCCCTAGCGTCGAGATCTCGCCTTCGTTCTCTTTCCTTCCCGCGCGCGCCATGGGCGGCGGCCGCTGCTGGGCGCTGCTCTTTGTCGCGGTGACCGTCTGCTGCGCGGCGGCGCAGGAGCCCAACACGGACGCCTTCTTTGTGTCCAAGTTCTTCTCCAAGCTGGGCCGCGAGGCGCCGCCGTCGTCGGGTGGCGGCGGTGGGGTGTGCTCCTCGCCGGGTGTCTCGTGCGACCGCGAGGGGCGGGTGGTGGCGTTCGCGGCCGCCGGAATGGGCCTGTCGGGCGCCATCCCGGAGGACACTGTCGGCAAGCTCGCGCGCCTGGAGCGCCTCGACCTCAGCGGCAACCGTCTCACCGCGCTGCCCGACGATTTGTGGGAGCTCGGCGCGACGCTGCGCATGCTCAACCTCTCCGGCAACGCCATCCGTGGCTCGCTTCCGAACAACGTCGGCAACTTCGCGCAGCTGCGGGTGCTCGATGTCTCCCACAACGCTTTCAACGGCGCGCTGCCGGCCGCGCTCGGCTCCCTCACCGGCCTGCAGGTGCTCAACGCCAGCCACAACCGCTTCGAGGGCCAAGTCCCCGGTGCCGTCGTCGGTGGGTGCCAGAACCTCGTGGCGATGGATCTATCGAGCAATGCGTTGGACGGGGACTTACAGGACCTGTCGCCTCTCCGGTCGCTTGCCTACCTCAACTTGTCTGGCAACCAATTCAGTGGCTCCATCACTGGGGCGTTCCAGGAGCAGCTGAGGGTCATCGACCTCAGCAACAACCGCTTCTCGAGCTTGAATTTTAGCGGTGGTTATGCTGGCTCGTCACTGATGTATCTCGACTTGTCAGGCAATCAGCTTCTTGGGGAATTCACCACTGCTGGTCGATTCAGGAACCTGAGGCATCTGAATCTTGCAAAGAACCAGGTTTCCAATGGCAATTTGCTCAAGTCCTTGGGTGAGATCTCTGGGTTGGAATATGTAAATTTGTCGAGCACTGGATTGCATGGGCAAATCCCAGCAGAATTTTCGTCTGGATTGGTTGGATTGAAGGTTCTTGATTTGTCGCTGAATAATATCAGCGGGGTTGTCCCAGATTTGAGCTCTCTTCGGCTGCAGGTGCTTGACTTGTCGGAGAACAATCTCACCGGTGAGCTACCTGTGACATTGGTGAAGAAATTAGTATCGATGGAGCGGTTCAACTTCTCATACAACAACCTCACTGTTTGTGCCTCTGAGCTCTCTCCGGAGGCATTTGCAGCTGCATTTGCTCACTCTAGGAATGACTGCCCAATTGCTGTCAACCCGGATAATATCAAGAAAAAGAGGGGAAAGCGGAAGGGAATGAAGCTGGCGTTGACCATTGTGCTCTCACTGTTCTTTGCTGTTCTCGGGATGATTTGCTTGGCTGTTGCATGCCGGAAGCGGCAGAAGAGATGTGATACAATGCCCGTGGTTAAGCAGGTATCATTCAAGGAAGAGCATAGAGTATCAGGGCCATTTGCTTTCCAGACAGATTCAACTACGTGGGTCGCTGATGTGAAGGTTGCAACTTCAGTGCCAGTTATCATCTTTGAGAAGCCATTGCTGAGCTTCACTTTTGCCGACCTCTTGGCAGCGACATCGAACTTCGACCGGGGCACTTTGCTAGCAGAAGGAAGGTTCGGTCCAGTATATAGAGGATTTCTCCCTGGTGGATTCCAAGTTGCTGTGAAGGTGCTAGTTCATGGGTCAGTGATGGAAGACGAAGATGCTGCAAGGGAGCTGGAGCGGCTGGGACGGATCAGGCATTCAAACTTGGTTCCATTGACTGGTTACTGTCTGGCTGGCGATCATAGAATCGCCATCTATGAGTACATGGAGAATGGCAATTTGCACAACTTACTGCATGACCTGCCACTAGGAGTTCAGACCACTGAAGATTGGAGTACCGATACATGGGAGGACAACACTGGTGGTGCTGCTACAGAAAACATCACACCGGAAGGTACTGCAACATGGATGTTCCGACACAAAATCGCGCTAGGTGCTGCAAGGGCGCTAGCATTCCTCCATCACGGATGTATTCCGCAGATTGTCCACCGGGATGTGAAGGCAAGCAGCATCTATTTTGACTCATCAATGGAACCTAGGCTGTCTGATTTTGGATTGTCAATGATCACTGGGACAAGCACGGACAGCGATCTGTTGCATCAGTCCCCAGGCTATGCGCCTCCAGAGTTCTCCAACTCGGAGAATGTCATCGCAACTGCAAAGTCTGATGTTTACAGCTTTGGCGTAGTGCTCTTCGAATTAGTCACGGGCAAGAAGCCACTTGGTGATGAGTATCCTGATCTGGAGGAGGAAAGCCTAGTGAACTGGGCAAGGGCGATGGTGAAGGCAAACATCGGGTCAAGCATCATCGACCCAAAGATCCGTGACACGGGGCTGGAGCGGCAGATGGAGGAGGCATTGCGGATTGCCTACCTGTGCACCGCCGAGCTGCCATCCAAGAGGCCAGCAATGCAGCAAATCGTAGGCCTGCTAAAGGACATTGAGCCTAAAGTAGCAGAGCAGGACTGAAGTGATTCCCATTAGTGTTTCGGGTCGATTGTGGTGTTGAAGGATGTGTAGTAGGATGCGAGCTCTTAGTTGTTTTGCCGTAGTAGAGCTCACTCCACCATATCCTGATCTAAGATATATTTTTGTTCCTTTTTTTTTTTTTCTGATTCTTCCACTTGTTGGGATGTTGCAATACAGCTTGCCATACCTGCCCCTTGCTGCTAACCATGTTACGGCTACTACTGCTAGAGTTATCTATGACACGTGTAATGTGCTTGTTTTGCAAGAGGAAGATCAAATAGATGCTGTCATTGTTCCTTTCTTTTGGCTAGTGGCTACTGTTAGCTCACATCCAACCCTACATTTCAATACATGTCTTATAATCTATATAAACAGAGTGTCCAAGTAACTGTTCATCCAATGGCTGGTAAGATTGCCATCCATGATTGCATTTGTAACACACCACTTTCCTGAAAGTGTACGCCCCACTGTATGGAAGATTAAAGTGCGTTCCATACCATCATTATGTTTGGCAACGCTTTCTCATCATCTAAAGGAGAGGAGAGGACACAGCATGACTGAAGGAAGGCTCTTCTTTAATCGAGTTCGCTGACGCTTTTTCGGTAAAGAAATGGGGAGCAGGTTTGTGCTGCAAACAAACCTGATCTCCTCTGGGTTACGCCATCTAAGTGCCCCGTTAATAATGTTTTTCTTGCCATGCGCAGGCGCAGCTGCTGTGGGTACTGATGGCGTGCAGCTAGCGCTCGATCACACTCTTGACCGATCATGCATCGAAATCCATATCATCCATGCGGGCAGTTCTTGATGATTCTGCTTCTGTGTTTTTGATGTAAATTCTAGGAGTACTAGCCAAACGTTGTTTAAATAGAAACTGAAAATGATTTGGCTATAAGTTTGTCTAGTGTCGAAAAAAAAAATATAGGAACTTCTTTTTGAGAACTAGTATTTGCAGATTTAAGACTCCTTCGTTGAGTTTGGATAATTTGACACTATGAACCTATAGAAAATTATAGCCGTGTAGTACGCGTAAACGTCTAAAATTTCCGCATTTTTGCCTTGATTAGCGTCGTGATTTAGGGAAGGTTAGACTTATTGTCAAGAGGATCATCCAAGGTGCAGTCATTCAGCTAGCCACGCAATCCGTATGCCAAGAAAAGTAAAAGCCCGGAAAGAAAAATCGCCAAATTGCAATTTAGTTAGGACATCAGGATCAGATCACGACTATGCTGTTCAATTAATTAAAGCGGTTTCCGGCTCGACCAGTTTGCTTTTGTGTGTCTTAGGACGGCAGCTCCTACTAACCAGTACGGGCATGTTCCCTGTATCATATACTGCTCCTACCTGTTTAGTACTATATCCCATTGCTCCAAGTACAGGCCAGATCATGCAACTTGCAATTTGTTTTTATTACCAATGGGAGCTTGAGAGCTTCCAGCATAAATACGCTTTTGTACCCTATATTTTTACACATACTGTAGCTTGCTACTTACTTCCTCTCTGCAGTTGACTTTTACCATTATTTTTTATCATTATTTTTATTCAAAAATTAGTTCACACGTTTAAAATTATAAGCCATCTTTCAAACATCTTTGATGATAAAGTAAATTATAATAAAATATATAAAATTTATCATATTTTTATAATAAAATAAATGGTTAAAGTTGATATTAAAAGTAAACATGACATCAATCAGGAAAGAAGAGAGTATTTTTTAGCAAACTGAAATTGAAGGTTTCAGTCCGCTACTGATCTTTTACCATTTCATACTAACATGCTAAATAGTTTAAACAAGGCTAACCGTGTAGCATCTGTTCTCTCATGTTACTGTCAGAACACTGTTGTCCACACACGCACACAGTATCTGTGAACAAGGTTCAACTTAATCGGTCCAGTTCTTGGAATCTTGTTCTATGGATCCAAACATTACAAACGATGGTATTGTGCTAAAATTCAAACATGCCAAGACAAAGCATGCATGATTCAAGCCAGCGCAGTTTAAATTGTGAAGATTACAGCTCCAGCGACCGCACATTCATTACGGACATGTTGCTCAAAAATATGGCGCAGGTTAGTGTAACTAACGGCCCTACCTAGCACATTGCTTGGCATTTTTAACCTTCCATAGCATTGTCCGTACTACCATCCATCTACTCGATTTAACTAAACACTAAGGACTATTGTCGGTAGGTTGTACTGTATCGTTTAACAATATTAAATTAGTTTCATTGCGCTCCCAAAATGTATAAAACTAGTAGTACCATATCTGTCTCAGAAAAATTTTATGAGTTGGACACAGAGATTAAAGGCAGTGGTGGAACTCCATTGAGGGCCACTGGAGCCGTGGTCCTAGTGGTGGGCGAAAAATACAAGTATTACTTTAAATATTCAAGTCATTTGTAATGTAGATATTCGATAGGAATCATAAAAGAGTTTTATAGAAATCAGTTAAATTTCATTGGACAAATATAAGATTTACAAAAAATAACATGTTCAAAAAAGGGCCTTAAAACTTGTGAATGATTGGAAATCACTTCCAATGTGATTTTTTCTTTTTTTTTAATTTTATATTGGTGGCTTATTGTGTCTTGAGCGGGAGGTGGCTGCCCTATTCGCCTTGAAAACAAAGTTCTGCCACTGATTAAAGATATATGAAAAAGAAGAGAGCATATAGAAAATAAGAAGAGGTAACAGAGGAGAGAGATAGAGCTAGAGTTGTAATTAGAAAACAAGATAAATGTTTGGTAGGATAAATCTTATACTAAAGTGACATTTTCTTAGGATGGGTAGAGTAAATACTTTTGTAATATTGTACCTTAGAGTAACACACACACACATATATATATATATATATATATATATATATATATATATATATTACTACTGTTTATTGCGCGTTCCATAAAAGATCCATTCGTACATCGGATTGATGATGCATGGGCTGCTATCACCACTCAGTGTCCGCCAACATAAATCTAAAACTGCCACTCGTCAGTTTTTCCTGTTGGTAATGGAACCAAGACACTCTGTCTGATCATTATTTGGCGCACCTCAGGTGCACCGTACTAATGCCCAACAGGCAGCAGACAACAAAATTTCTTGCTTAGAGCACTAACAAAACTCGATGAGAGATCATTTGCAACTACTATTACAAAAGGAGGAAAGGATCGATGTTTGTGATTACATGTCTACTCATTAGTAGTACTAATTTGTACGGGCTAGTTTACTTCTGCACATAAGTCACTTGTTCTGGTGGGTGCTTTAATTTAAAAATAAAATGTGAGCTAGTTAACATTTTTTAGATATTTGTCACCTTCCTAAGTAAATCCTGCTGCGAGTGGTTTTGAGCATTATTATGTTATAATTAAGAAAAATGTTGCACGAAGTGGTGATAAGTATGCTGGTTATATATGAGTTAGTTGTACTCCCTCTGTTCTGAAATTGATGTCGCTGTTGATTTTTAACATCAATTTTGACTATTCATCTTGTTTAAAAAATTAATTTAAATGTGTAAAATTTTAAGTTGTGATTAAATAACTCTAATAATAAGAAAAATATTATATTTATTAAAAAGATTGAATAAAATAAATAGTCAAAGGTGATTTTAAAAATTAATGATAACATCAATTTAAGAACAGAGACATTAGATAATATTATTTATTCCTTCTGTCTCGTAAGATAAAAAAGAATGAAAATAAACTAAATTTTTATTTTTCTTAAATTAAAACTATAATAAAAAATAATTAAATTTGTAAAAGAATCCGTGCACCGAATTTTTTTTATGCATACTCTTCAGCAGCGCATAACGGTTTTTATTAATGATTCTGAGTTAGTGGCATGTGAGCCTAGCACGGCGGTGCATAAAAGAAAATGCGGATGCGGGGGACATCCACATGATGAGCGGCACTAATTTCTGCCTGCCTGGCTCGGTTGGTGCGAACGTCTGCAAATCTTTGACCTCTTGCTCGGGAGTAGGGACGGTAGAATTTGACCCAAACTCCTTGTCTCGCGTCACGCTCCCGCGGAGAGACAGGTGTGGTCCATCCAGGCTTCAAATTACTACCAACGATCACGTAGAAGTTTATTTTTAACTTTTGTTAACTTACACTTTGATCAATAATTTTTATAAATTTAGTTAAATTAAAAAACTTAATATTTGTATTTTTATATTCATCAAAATAAATATTTTTATAATATATATAATTTATGCTATTAAACTTAATTAAATTTATCAAAATCATTGATCAAAATTATAATCAACAAAAACTACAAATAAACTTTTATTGCGATGGAGGGAGTAGTAAATTAATTATAGTACCCTCTGTATGCCACCATATATCTGATTTTTTGATGAATATTTCAACATTCTGAACGGTATAATGAAATCTATATTACTCTTTCAGTCCCGATTTACTTATCACTTTAGAGCTCCTTTGAGATATGATCTAAAACGTAAGAATTCAAAAAATAGAAATAGGGTAAGAATGTATATGTAAAACAGAGAATTAAAAAGCAGAAAAGTTTTCAATGCACTCGTTTGGATACCCCATATGAGAAACCTAGGATTCCTTCACTGTATTTTTAGCACTGATTTATCACCTTTATTAATGGCTGCTTACAACTCTGATTAGCAGCACTTTGCCTCAAACGTAGGTAAGAATAAAAGATGTCAGGGTGAATGTATGCTTTCCTATAATT
>BCLH01000063.1:234528-245774 GCA_001602315.1 Zoysia pacifica
AAATGTAACATAATGAAAACGAGGAGATAAAGATGTATTTGTAAATAGAGAGAAATAATTTGTTAGCATAATGGAGAAAAATGATTGGGAAACGAGAGTGACAAGTAAATCAAGAAAATTTAAAGATTGTAGGATGGCACATAATATAGGACAATGCTTTTCTATTGTTTTTTATAACAACAATCTTTATATCTTAAAGGCTACAAAAGTTGAAAGTAAAATATTTTTCTATTGAAATGGAGCGTGTAATATCTTAGAGAGAGTAACAATATTTTATAGCGTTTTGCGTTTATTTGAACCTCAACTTGATGTTCTTCAAGCTTGTTGCCATTTCTTATCGACGACTTCAGTTTATCAGTAGCGTATACCTGTCGAATGAGTGATGCTATTGGACAAATAATCACTTGCAACAAAGAGACTATTATTTGTTAATTGTTTTTATACTTTTATTTAGTTTCGTGACTTAGCCTATCAGTGATATACATGACACTGATTTTACTACAGCAACAGTGAGACCGACATCTTCACTAGAATTAGTTTTTAGAAATCAAGTGATTCCTTTTTGGGAAAGAATAAAGAAGCCATTGACTGGCCCAAGGCACGAGCAATGGATCACCAATGGTGTCATCGAGATAAGAGTGAGAGTTCGAGCCACGAGATTCTGAAGGAATCCGACAACACTTTGGGGATGGATACATAACTGAAACGCGAATAATGGAACAGAAACTACAGAGTATACAGAATACAGGGTCCGAGGTCAACGATGGACTGTTGTCTTGGTTCGGTAGCTAGCACAAGTGCCTCGCGTGGGTCTGGACACAGTACGGTTCTGTCCAAAATATGCGCCATTGCCTAGGGGCGGACTATACGGAAGATGTGATCTCCTTGACTAGTAGTAGTATACTCGCTCTGTGATCGATCTGTTCAAATATATGTTAGCATCGACATAGTTCAGGTTATCTGGAGTCGGGTTTCAGGTGTTATTAATTAACTTGTAGATATAGTTGCAAATGAATATTTTTATTTATTATAAACTCTCTGAAATCATCATGCCATGGCGTGGTTCCTGGCCTCAATAACACATAGCAGAGGTATCCATCCACTCCATATAGGAGATCGAGAGGCTTATTCAATTCCCAAGTCATTCATCAACAAGCTCTTATATGGCCCTGTCCATTTTTTTTTGTTACGGCGCTTGAGAAAAATTGAGGTACTCCTCCTCAATTATTATCGGTCATTGATTTTTAAAAGTTAGCATAGGATGAACCATTTTTTTAACCAATCCACAACTTAAGTACATTTATTAGGTACTCTCTCTATTTCTGAATTGATGTCACTGTTGTTCTAAAAAAAAATAAAATTGATGTCGCTTTTGACTTCTAACATGGTTTATAATTTCATATATTTTGGCTACTCATTTTATTCAAAAAATATGATAAATTTTATATATGTTGTTGTAATTTGCTTTATCATCAAAGGTGTTTGAAACATAGCTTATATAATTTTACACATTCAAACTAATTTTTTGAATAAAATGAATGGTCAAAGATGATAATAGAAGTTAAGGCAACACCAATTTAGGAATAGAGGAAATATATCTCTATTTTTAACTACTTAATCTAATAAAATGAATGGTCATTATTAACTACAAGAACTGCAACAAATGTTAAAAAACAAACACTTATACGACCGTTCTTGGCAATCCCATCTCAGGAGCTAACCAAGGACACCTATGTGTGTCTGGCCTGCTCAAGTTGTTACTACGCCAAAGCATCCTTGGAGAAGTTCCTTCGCCATAACCGGGAAGTTATTGGAAAGCCTACGTATTCTTCATATTCGCATTGGGGTTGTCAGTATATATGCTTCTTATCTTAACTTGGTAAGAGATGTGAGTCATGTGATGTTCTCTCTCTATTTTTTAATTATTGTCATCGTTGACTTTTAATTCCAACTTTGACCATTTATTTTATTTAAAAAATTAGTTCGTAAAATTTTATGTTATGATTCAAATAATTTTAAAGATAAATAAAATTATAATAAAATATATAATATTTAATAATTTTTTTAATAAGACGAAGGGTCAAAGTTGAAGTTAAAAGTCAACAACGATAATAATTAAAGAACGGAGGGAGTATGTAAAAGATCTCAGATTGCTGAAAAAGTCTTAAGTTCAATGCGAAGATGATTCTTCACGGTCTATGTCACCAATCCTTAGGGCTCCCTTGTAATGTACGATTTTTACAAAAATAATATAGAAATTTGTATAAATCAATTTAATTTCACAGGAAAAATTTAAAAAACACAAAAATTTCCTCCATTGTAAAGGAGCCCTTAGATCTGTTCGGAATATAGTCTCAGTGATCAGAAGAGCGATCCAAGCTTTTTCACTACTCTTACAAGATAGACTCGTGTGGAATTGCCTTACTGAGCAGCATGACTTTATTGGGTGGTAAAACAAAACTTGCTAGTACCCCCCCCTTTGGTTATAATTTTGGACCCGTTCGCTTTAAATTAACTGCACAATCGTAGTGGCTGCTGCTGCGGGCGCGCATAGCAAAGTGCCATGCTACTAGCCTACTACGTACAGTGCGTGCAACCGCAGACAGCAAAATTAAGTCCCTTTATCCATGTTTTGTTTGGTAGACGGCCCAATTTGCTTATTAGTCAGCCCAGCTTGCTTAGTAGACAGTCCAAGTCTGCAGGCTCTTCTTCATCAGGCCCAGTAGTATTATCGGTGTTCTGACCATCGACACAGTAGAATTTATATAATCGAAAAGAAATTTGGTGTCCTCTTCGCATCGATATGTCCTAATCTATGAAAGACTGAAGGTTTAGCCTGATTTGAGCCACGATAAAGGTGTAATACCCTATGTCCAGGAGAAGATAGTGGATCGTATATACTCGAAACAGGGTTACAATGGCGGAAGAGTTTTTGCTCACGCAAGAACCCTAGCACACGTATGTGGTGTGTATATCGTAACTTGTTGAATCTCTTAACCTGTCGTCTAAGGCCCCCAGCAGCCCTTTATATAGGAGTCTGGCAGCCCCCTGACGGGTGGGGCCACGATCTTTTGCGAGGTTGATTCTCTAGCACCCGTTGGCACCAGAGCAGCTGGTCGGTGTCCTTCGATCATCTTTTGTCCAACGATAGGGGACAAATGTTACTTTGCCGCTTTACCATTCGTCGGATTGCTTTACCTCTTGCCAGAATGCTTTACCTCCTTCTGAACCTTTACCTCTAGCAGGGCTACTTTATCTTCTGCTGTATGTTGTCAGAAATCTCTACGCTTATCAGAAGTTGACCGTTAAAGCGGTGGCCGACCCCTGGAGGTCGGGCGAGGGTGCCGGCCACCCCCCCGCCACCAATCGGCTGGATTTTGTTGAGATCTGGCCCGGCCCTCCGATGGTCGGGCTGGTGTCTTCGGGCAACCCCGACCTCGAGGGGTTGGGACATCTCTTCGTAGCGCGGTGCGGTGAAGTCCTTCGTGGGCTAACCAGGCCACGGGCCATAATCCATGACTCGGCCTTTGTATTCACTCTGGGTCCGTAGGTACCCGAGGTATATAATCCCGACAAGTAGCCCTGAGTCTTGCGCCATTTGCAATCTCCATTGAGGCGGCACTGGGCTAATCATTGATGAGCTTCGACGATTGATCCTACGGGTGCGTGCGAGCACACACGTAGGGCATAGCCCCCCGAGCCCCCGGGAGATCCGAAGGATCAATTGGGGGTTTAACTTTGTTTGATCGTTGGTCTTCAGTCATTGATCCTATGAGTGCGCGTGAGTGCGCCCGTAGGGTGTAGCCCCCCGAGCTCTCGGGCGATCCGAAGGGTCGGTCGGGGGTTTTGTCTCCATTCCTCGTGAAAAAAATGCTGCGGGTGCGTGCGAGCGCACTCGTAGGGCGAAGCCCCCAAGCCTTTGGACGATCCAAAAGGTTTGTCGGGGGTTTAGTCCTTGAGACGGAATTTCCCAACCACTGAGGGTGGCCGGAACCAACTTTTGTTGTCGGTTGAATTTTGAGATGGATGCCTAGATTAAGCCGGTCAAACCGGCCATATCTCATGATCAGCATTATGACTAGGTCAGAGCAGACGAACTGGCCGTGTCCCATGATCAGCGCTCCTGGCAGGTGCTGGGCCAAGCGATTTGGTGGTCGACCCTCGGCTACCTGGGTCCGTGGGATTCGAACCCAAGGCGTTAGTAACAGATACCAGTAACAGCTTTGGTGATCGTGCGGTTCCGCGATGTACACATGGACGATGGATAGTGCGCATAGGAATTGTAACCGTCGGACGATTCGAACGGTTCGATTTCGCCTTTCTCATCCAACTAGCTCCTGTCAGCCATTAATTGGCATGTCAGGTGAGTACACGTCACATCCTTTGCGGCGGAAGTGGCGAGGTGGCGCTCGGTCCCACCTGTCAGCGGGTGGGGTGACCGAGCCACGGGTGCATGTTGCCGTGCGCACCCATGATGGCGCAGTTACTGCACCGTCACGTCGTGCTTCGGGGTTGTGGGGGCGTGAAACGTTCGCCCTCGGTCTTCATTAAATAGGACCGCGCGAGGGATTTTGAAATCCACCCGGTCGCCTGCTTTCTTCGCTTTCAAACGCTTCGTCTCCTCTTGCTTTCGCGCACAAGCTCGCCGTGTTCATCCTTGTCACCACCGCACTCGTGCTTGCCGTCGTTCTCCTCTTTGTCATCATCGTCGTTGTCATTGTCATTGTCCTCTTCGTTGCCGTCACCTTGGCCGCCGCTTGGAGGAAGTCGATTGTCTATGAGGGAACTCTCCAATCATACTGCAACGCGGGCCTTCTTTCTGTGAAGGACGTCGTCCAGTGGCAGGCTACAGTGGGCCAGGCGGCGCCGCGCCATCGCAGGGGCAAGTTTGCGTTCCATGAGCGTGGGCTAGCGCTGCCAAGCTGCGTCTTCTTCCGCAACCTTCTGACGTACTAAAATGTCTGCCTCCACCACCTCAACCCCAACGGGTACCTGTAGATCGTCACCTTCATTACGCTTTGCAAGATGTACCTGGGGATTGCACCCAGCCTCACCCTCTGGCTCTACCTTTTCCGCATCAGCAAAACAACTGGATGGCGGCACGAGGCAGCGCACCGGCGGTGTCGGGATCATGCTTCGGAATACGCAAGCCAAGGAGTACATCAAGGTGCCGCTGAAGACCTAACTGAAAGGTTGACACAACAAGTGGTTCTACATCACCAACGCCGACCCCGACTCCCGATCTTCCGTGACGAGCCGGTCGAGACCGTTGACTCGTGGAAGGCGCAGCCCACGGCCGACAAGAAGGTGCTGGAGCCGCTCTTGCTCCAGATCGAGCAGCTGCGAGCGGCAGGTATGAACAGTGTTGCCGTCATCGGGAAGTTCGTGCGCCGCATCCAGCTGATTTGCCTCCAGGTCAGGCCCATGAAGGAGTATGCTAGGTCCCGAGACGACACTCTGGAGGTGCTCGAGGTCGAGCTGATGCCAAGGCACGTCGTTCGTTGGGTGGTGAAGTTGCTTGAGGGGGAGATTGCTGAAGAGATAACCAAGGGCCCACTACCCTTGGACAAGGACCGCCGCACCTTGGTGAGTTGATCTTTTGCTTCCATTGTCGTTTGAGTTTGTAGTGTAGCTGAGGTCAGGTGCAGATAGGAGTCACGAACTTAGGGAATTTGCCATTGTTCTCGTTGTAGGGTCTGTCCTAGGCCACGCTCGCCCGTGGGGTCGTCCTTGACTGCGGTCGGCGCAGGCTCGGGCAGTCCGGACGTGGTTGGGACGAGCGCAGCGAGCTCGCCTCAGGCCCCTGCGCAGATGAAGAAGGCCGCTAATTGGAAGCGACGAGGCGGGGTCCTGCAGCAGTACCTCAACGCTGATCTAGTGGTTGACCTGCCGGTGGCCCCGTTGGCTCAGGGTTCGGTCAGGACTCCGCTGGCCGGATCCCCGCCGCCGATGAGTGCCAGGCCGGGGGTCCCGATCCCAACCTCTGCGACCACCGGGTCGCATCCGGTGATCGTCGTCAGTGTGGGGGGCTCGGTGTCTTTCGAAGGCGTGCTGCTGCCCCCGCCCAACAAGTCAAGGACCGAGGGCTCGGTGGATGTTGGGGCCAACTCCAGTGCTCCTCCCGTCATTGCTACGAGCCAGGTGGCAGGGGCGGGGTCATCCCAACCCCCAAGGGCCGGCCAGCCGATGCTGCCTCGGGGACGAAAATTCCTGACCAGTCGGTCGAAAGCATAAGTTCCTGCATCTTAACATAGTCGCTAAAGTTACTTGGTTTAGTTCGTGCATCTGACCTATTTCGAGGCTTTGCAGAGCTCTGTCGTCGATTGCCGCAATTCGTGCTGTCGCAGTTGTCCCCGCGCCAGTGCCTGTGGCCGGCCATGAAGAGGTTGATGCTGGCATCGGGGCCGCCGCGCGTGCGGCGACGCCACCACCGGCTTCAGTTCAATACTCGTCGGCCGCCACCCCAGTGGTCAGTGAAGTGATCCTGCAGCCTCCACCCCCAGCTGCCGATGCCGGGGGGAGACGAGATGGTGGTCAGCAAGGACGAGCCTGCACTGTTCCCAACCGTCCCTGTCGAGGGGCCGAGGGAGATGCCCTTGTCCTCTTCCCATGAAGCGCTGGCAGGCCTGTCTCCGCCCGCCGTCGCTGGAGATGCGGGGGAATTGAGCTCGGAGGACGCCGGGAAGCAGGAGGATGTTGCCCCGGCCGATCCGGCCATGGGCCCACAGGAGCCGGCCTTAGAGGGCGCCGAGGAGCCGGTAGCAGAAGTAATCCTGGCCAGTGCAGCAGAGGCCGGGGAGAAGGCCCAGGAGGAGGGCTAGAAGGAGATGGCGATGGCGCCCGTGGCACTGCCGCATGCTACAACGGCATTCGACCCCTCGTCCTTGGGCGTCCAGGGGGCGGCGGATGATGACGGTCCCTCAATCGAGGCCATGGCGAGGGCCTTCTAGGTCTACAAGACCGGATGGCCGAAGTCCACTGCCTTGCCTATGTGGCGTGCTCCAGCCTCGGCAAACTGTTCGGCAACATGACCGAGTGCCGGGAGCTTTTTGATGATCCGTACCTGCTGAGGTGTTGGGTAAGTTTTTCTAAGCACATAGTTTTTTTTAGTCGAACCTGTGTGTTGTGGCACTGAGTCATATTGCTCGCAGGAAACCCTTGCCAAGGCGGTGGGTCGGCTGCTGGGCGGCTTCAGATTGCAGGCCAATGTCGACGCTCTTTGGCAAGAGATGGAGAAGGCGAGGGCCGGTTGTGATGCGTTGAGAGACGCCGCGATCCAGCTCCAGCTGGCGCTCCATCACCAGCTGAACTTCTCCTGGGAGTCGAGCTGGATTGCGCTCGAGGAGGCCAACCAGGGGCCATGAATGTGCGGTTGGAGAATTGGCGGCTTGCCTCTGATCTTGCCTCTGCAAAAGAGATAATTGCATGTAAGTTAATTCATGCTTCCCAATTTTTTACCGTCCAAGGGTTGGGGTCTGATGCGTACGTGGTGTGTGTGTCATAACTTGTTGAATCTCTTAACCTGTCGTCTAAGGCCCCCAGTAGCCCTTTGTATCGGAGTCGAGCGGCCTCTGATGGGTGGTGCCACGATCTTCTACGTGGTTGATCCTCTGGCATCCGCTGGTGCCGGAGCAGCTGGCCGGTGTCCTTCGATCGTTCTTTGTCAAACAATAGAGGACAAAGGTTACATTGCCATTTAGCTTTACCATTCATCGGATTGCTTTACCTCTCACCGGAATGCTAATGTGTCTGTGGTTCTCGATCTTTCGTCAGGTTGTAGTAACTCTCGATTTGGTGGAGATGCGACACACAATAGATTTGACCACAAAATCAATACGATTCGAACCCCGTAATCACATCACCACTTCTCCTCTAGTTATCAACCGTGCACACACGATTGAACTCACCAAGAAGGCTAATCCTAGCTTGCGAATCAAAGAACACAAGCAAAAACAAGAAAGAACGCAACTCAATTGTGAAATCTGAATTAAATTATGAAGTTGAAAAACCAACAAACCGTCAAACAATGAAACTTTTGATAACAGAAGAAAACTAATCAAAACCTAACCCTAATGATGGCGGCTACTGATTATATAGAGTTTAAGACGACCTTAGGGGCAAACCCTAATACTAATAAGCCTAGAAAAGATACACGGTCCAAAGGCCAAAAGATAGTGTTGCAGCACTCTAACAGATTTTGAATGTCGTATTATTTTGATGATTTTTGGAGATCTAGGAAGTATTTTTTACACGTGATTAGATCCTTGGAAAGCTTATCTTCTTAGCTTTCCATCTATATCTAGAACGTCTAAAACGAAACTCGAATGAGATCGAGGAATCCATTTTAGTGCAGGTTGCTTATGGAGTGCAAATCAGACTCGAACTCGAGTTGTTAGGATCTACTCGAGGTTGAACTTGTGTTGCTGATCTTGAGCATCTCCAAGTCCTTCTTCATGCTTCCCTTGACCCTCTCCAATGTTCTTAATCATGATAAAGTAATTAGGTAGCAAGCTATTCTCAAAGAAAGGAAGATATGTGTTTAGAAATGAGCTCACCTCTAATCTCAACTGTCATGCATGAGTTTCATCAATACTAATTTGAGGAGTCTTGTGTGTATCTAAAGGAGAGATGTCCTTATCATCCTCCTCTTCTTGTTTTGGAGTCATCCTCGACACAAGTTTATTGTCGGAACCTCGACTCCTCTATGCCTTGCAACTTGCATGAAAAGGTGGAGGCATTTATCCCTCTGTCTCGAGAAAACTAGAAGTTCGGATATCATAAACCGGAAGTTCTGGTTTAGGCATTTACTTACTGTGCTATCCAGGCAAAATCGGAAGTTCTGGTTTTACAAACTGGACGTTTCGGTTTTGGCAGTTTTAATTTTTGTTGCAAGTTTGTGTTAATTTTTAGGAACGCCTATTCACCTTTCTTTCAATTGGTATCAGAGCAAGGACTCACATTCAAGCTTAACTGCCGTGAGAAAAGATATCAATGGGAGGTGATCTTGAAGAAATAGTGTTAAATTCTTGCAATTACAAATTATGGTGTTCTTGTATGCTCAATGTATTTAAAGCTATAGATCCTTTCTTGTTGAACATTTTGGATGCAAGTATTCTTCACGTTGATTTTGACTATGATGACTTAAAAAACTTAACTCAAGAGGAAGTAATACTCTATCAACGCAATGCTCAAGCTAATGCTATGTCTAGTACTTTATGTCCAGATGTCTTTGACAAGCTTATCGAGGAGCATGGTTACATTGATGATGCTCACCTTCTTTGGGTGTCTCTAAAAGAAGCTTATGGCAAAAATGATGATGTTGAAGCTCAATCATCAATGAATGAAAATATCAATGCTTCAACCTCAGAAAGCTCCTGTGAAGAAGCTAAAGTGGAACACACGAAAGATCAAGAAGTTGTGGAACTTCAGGCCATTCTTAAAAAACTGAAAGTTCCGATTTCTGAAATCGGAAGTTCTGATTTCGACAGAATCAGTAAGTCTTCAATTGATTTGCCGCTTGACGATTGTTGTCATTTCAGGCCAAGTGAAGAGTCCACATCACCAATAAATATGACTTCAAATGATGAAGACTCCTTTTGCCTCATGACAATGAGTAATTCTAAACTTATTGTCAATAATGATAATTTGAGGAAGGAGTCAAGTGTATCCTTGGTTGAAAATCTTGATAATAAATATGCTTATTCTTCTAACTCTAATTCTTATGTAGCGTAATTAGAGAAAGAAAATCAAGATCTCAAGGCTCAACTAGAAGGGCTTAGCAAGAAGCATGTGGTTTTGCAAAATGATCATAATGAGCTTTTGTGCTCCTATGAGAGTATTGTAGAATCACACATCACTTTGAATGTCGCTCATGAGATTGTGTTAACTACGGTAACATCCTACCAACCCATAGTCTCTAAATGTTCTTCATCTCAAAAATTATTTGATTTATTTTGTGCTAACAATTGTTGCTCTCAAGCAAAGCCATCTTGTGATGAGCAAATTATTGTAGAAACTTGTGATGACTTCATTGCAAGTGAAAATGATGCTCTCAAGAGAGAAATCAAGAAGCTCAAGATGGATGTTGGTTCTTTGAAGAGAAAAGACCGTGTGCAACCATCTCAAGATAATCGTGACAACATGGTGAAGAAGCTTGAGAAGGGATCAATCGCCACATGTGTCAAGAACTATAGCAAGAACCAACACAAGTATTATATCAAGGGGAACAAATAAATATATAAAATGAAGACCAATATCAAGTGCTCAAGTAGCTCTCAAGAGGGACATATTGCATCAAAGTGTCCTATGAATAAAAATGACCAAGCAACTCTCTCTAGAAGACAAAGAAGATTATCTCAGAGGAGATGCTTTGGATGCAAAGAAAAAGGGCACAAGATTGTCTCGTGCCCTAAAGAAATCAGGATGGAGGAAAACTACAAAAACCGTAAGTTTCAGTTTACCAAACCGGAAGTTTCGGTTTCAGCAGAAAAGCTGCAGCCTCCAGCAAAATTGAACAAAGGCTTCTCCAATGCTTTCAAGAGATACATAGGCATCGCAGAAAAGAAGAAGAAGCAAGAAACATTGTCTACAAGAAAATACAAGCATAGAATTTGCTACACTTGTAGAAACAAAGGACACATTGGTAAGGATTGTCCTATGGCCTTTGCTTTAAATTCTAAGTTGACTAGTTCATCATCTATTAAGGCCAACAATGACACTTGTGCGGTTAAGGTGATTAGTTCACCCATTGCTAGTACAAGGCCAATTTGGAAGCCAAAATTTTGTGAAACTAACTGTCAAGGACCCAACAAGATTTGGGTACCAAGATATACTTGATTTTTTCTACAGGTCTTAGGAGTGTAATGATGTCAAGCCTTGGTTAGTTCAATACACTTTCATGTATTTGGCCAAGCTTGAAGTCCTATGGTGCAACAACTACATCTATTGCATTTCGATAACAAGTATCACTCAAATGTCTTCTTGTATCTCTCTCATTCAAATATAACTTTATCAATGACAAAAGAGATGCTAGATAATGATCTAAATTGATGCCAGCCTTACATAAAAGTCAAATTTAATATCTCCTTTGGAGAATCTCTTCTTGCTAAATTTTTCAGGTACCTAAGGCTTGCACATGAATCATAAAGAAGGCATGAATAAGCTAAAGAAAGTTTTCTCAAAAGATTCTTGAAGCTTACAGAGTCTGAGAAACTGAAAGTTTCGGTTTGTAAAACTGAAAGTTCCGG
>BCLH01000063.1:260071-273889 GCA_001602315.1 Zoysia pacifica
GCCTTCGAAGCCCGACGACCACCGTGCCGAGCTCCCCCGCGCCGCGCCGCCACCGCCCGACCACTTCCTGTCGAGCGCCATCGCCCGGTGCACCTTCCCGACGTCGTCGAACTTCGCCGCCAACCCCTCGTCGACGAGAACCCCCGCGCGGCCACCTCCGACCTCCTAGCTTTTCACATTATGCCTTATCACCATAGTTTACTTTAATGTTGGGTAGATCACATGCTTAGATTGCTACTGCCGGGTTGGGTATATTTAAATGGATCATTATACATGCTTCACGAGGGTTAATGAGAGATTAATAGTAACTTAGATAGTGAGGATTTGGGCGATATGGTTGGTGTAGGACTGTGTGCAGGGTTACTGGCACTGTTCCTTGGTAAGTTATCTCCTCAAATCTAAGGACCGGTTCGTGGAGCGACCACCTATGTGTTTTCGTACAGCCACGATGCCAAGAATGGGCGCGGCTTGACGTAGTAAGTGATGAAAACCAGTTCTGTGCGTGCCAGCTGGTGGAGCGGAGAAAGCGGGTTACGTCTGGATCCGCTTGGAGAGAGATGTGTGGGGAAGGGAGGGTTACTCCCGGGAACCATTCGGCACAAGAGGGGGCCTCTCGGGTTCCGGTTAGTGCTCGACGGGCGAAACCTTAGTGGGCACGTACAAGCTGACGGAAGTCATGGAAAAGCCTTGTAGTGATCTCTTGGCCCTCACACCAAAGGAAGTGTGCGAGTGCGACGGCACAGGCATAATGGAGATTCTTTTAATCACCTAGCAACAGGGGATGAAATCACTACTCGTGGGGAAATTTGTACAACCTCTGCAGAGTGTAAAACTGTCTTGACAGCCGTGCTCACGGTCACGAGCATTGCATGGACCCTCACATGATTAGCGGGAATTAGTAATGGTATTGGTATTGGTTTGGATTGGTAAATCACAGTGGGAGACTGTGATCTGATTCTGTTACTCTTTTTACTATTCATAGGTACGATATCTTTCACTTAGTAACTAGGTGCTTAATAGGAATTGTGTGTCTCTAATGTGTGCTTTTATGCAATTAAAACCTATATTGCCTGTTCCTTGATAATTGCCACATGTCATATGCTTCCCACACTTGCTAAGTACACACGTACTCCTTTATAATTGCTGCTCAGTAGAGAGAGAACCTTGGGAGAACTTTGAAGACCCTGGAGTCGACGTCTAGGCGGGCTATTCGGTCAACTGCCTGTGGAGCCCAGAAGCTTTCGTTTTGTTTCCGCTGTTTGGTTTGTAATTTGATAAGACTCTTAGTCTATTCTTGTAATAGTTAGTTATTCGAGACATTGTTCTGTTTTACCATTAATGAAGTCACTTTATGTGTGAAACTTGGTTCCTGGGCACAAATAAAGGGTCACTTGATTTTAACCTTAGAACCAGGTGTGACATTAAAGGACTAACATTATTTGTTGAGTTGATGAGCAGGTTGTTAGTCCTAAAAGAGTATTGAAATATTTTGATTCATGATGACTGTCATATCCCTTTCAATCAAGAATACATTGATCCCAAGTCAAAGTGAAGTTGTTATAAGTCAAGAGTGAGATCAAGAGATATGTGTACTCTAAGTGAAGATCCCATCAAAAGGTCACTTGTCACATGAAGAATGAAGAGGTAATCATCCTACGTCAAGTGAAGAAGAAATAAGCAAAATGAAGTTAAAAGCTGTGAGTGCCTAAAGATTCAAGAAAGGTCTCAACAAGAAGCTACTTGAATTGCAATGATAAAAGTGGATGGCAAGAAAGTCAAGAGAAGCAAAGACAAGCAAAAAGAGAGATCATGACTTATGATGAATCAAATTAAAGATCTCTACATGAAGCTAGTTGACTTGCAAAGATTGAAGTTGATGTCAAGGAAGCCAAGAGAGGTTGTGCTAAGCAAAAATGAGATCAAGAGTTATGATAGATTATATTTAAGATCTCAACCAAAAAGGCCCTTGGTTTGTGAAGTTGACATCAAATAATTCAAGAAGCATTCATTGAGGATACAAGGCAACATTTGACTCAAGTTAGTGAGAAGGTGACGGATTAACTTGACAGTATTGTGATGGACCAAGAAAGGGAGAAGGGCTAGGAGTCTTGACGCCGAAGAACCTTAGTATCGGAGAAGGACAAGTTGAGTTGAATCGTGATGGACCTTTCAAGCTACAAGGAGTCATATTTTGCTAAGTGTCGATATTCTATTGAAAAAGAAGAAAAGAAGTATCTTGGAAGCATTTAGTGGATATTGATCACATGGATTGAAAGTTTTCAATGTTACTAGCTCAAAACGGAGTAGCTCAAGCAAAACGTGTGTTGCTCATCCTCAAGAAGCAATTTTAGGAAGAAGTGGCAAGATTCAAGAATCGAAGCTCAAGTGTTCATTATAGCTTTTTATTTATTTCTTGAGTATAGGTTTGCCGCTCTTTTAAGAGGGATGCAACATAGATTAAAACATAATCTCAGTGCTCATGAACACCCTAGTGAAAAGAGAGAAACACAATGACCATACACCTTCATAAGTTTTGCTGAGAGGAAAATCAGCTAAAGTCTCCATCGGAGTGTCCGAGCAGCCCTCTCTGTGGTCGAGGTTTTAACGTCCGGAGTGTCCGGCACTTTGCCAGAGTTCCCAAACCGGACATTCCGGTTTGGAACATCGGACGTTCCGTTTTTCCCTGGGTTGTGTCTAACAGCTAGTTTCTTCTGAAAACCGAAAGTTTCGGTTTTCCCAGTTTTAGCCCCAACGGCTAGTTTTTTGTGAGAGTGGTTTAAATACCTCCTCTCTCCCCTTAGTGGAAGCTGCTGGTGTTGCCCACGTCTATCATTCTAGAGCTCTCCCCAACCCCTCTTTGTGAGGCTTGTGTGATTTGTGAGAAATCATAAGTGTTGGGTTGAGAGATTGCTTTTTGAGAGCATATTTGAGCACTCCCATCCATTGAACACTTGAGCATTGTGTTGCAAATCCGTGAGCATTTGTTACTCTTGGAGGTGAAGCATCCTAGACGGCTAGGCGTCGCCCGGTAAGCAACCAAGCTTGTGGTGTGCCACAGAAAAGTTTGTGAAGGTCTGCATCGCCTCCGCAAGGGAAGAAGCAGGATAGTAATTTGAGGGAAGTGGTTGAAAGAGATCCGGCTTGGAGTTGGCCTTGTGAGCAGCTCAAGCTTTCTCAATGGAGACGTAGACGACTTGGGAGCAAGTCGCTGAACTTCGGTGAAACAATTCCTGGTGTCCATGCTTTGATTTGCATTTCTTGTTTCATTAAGTTGTGCTTGTGACTAACCCTTGATTCTCTGTGAATCAAGTAGCTATTTTGTTCCTTGTACTCTTTTAGGGGTGCTTTGCAAGTTTATCGAGAAATCTCTCAAAGTTCAGGTTTATCCCTCAGTCCTGAGAAAACCGAAAGTTCCGGTTTAGGCGTTTACTTACTATACTATCTAGGCAAAACTAGAAGTTCCAGTTTTGGCAATTTTAATTTTCGCTGTAAGTTTGTATTAATTTTCAAGAACGTCTATTCACCCCCTCTCTAGGCAACATCTAGGTCCTTTCATATTCTCCACAAACTCAAAGCGTTTTTTAAAGTTTGCATCGATATCATCAAAGACTCTTTGCAAAGAACTACTCATATTGTATTCACCTTCTTTTCTTCCTGTCTTGGTTTGAAAAATAGCATATAGATAGCATAAAATATTATTCCTACAGCTATAATGGGATGGGTGGTGAAAATTTCATAAAAGAAAACGCCTTACCGAGCTCTTGCAAGGTTCTTACCAAAGCAAGTAAAGGATAGTGCAACCAGTGGTAGGAGAAACCAGAGAATCGTAATTTTACAATTGTAGGGTCAAATACAGTGCTGATCTGAGGTGGGTATGTGGAGCATGGAGGACTTTAATAATAATTAGTGGAATATAATTCTATAACAGATAGTAATATTGAATAAATGTTCTAAGTACTATGTTCTAGTTGCTGTTCCAATCTTATAAAAAATCCAGATGTTACAAGAATATGAATGGAGATATCAAAGCGCAGCAATAACACAAACGATATGGCTCTAGAAATCAGTAAACTTTTCAGCACTAGGAAAATTCAGCAAAGGTTAATTCACAGTTTCTTGGTTTCCAAATTTTTTTATTTTTATTTTATTTTTTTGATATTTTTTCTGAACCAGAAGTACAAAAGATGGTACACGACCAAATTCCAGATCAATATTATAAAAGATGTGGCCTGGAGAAAATCTCAAATTTTAGTTAAATCTGTGCTGAAACTTCGAAGCATGAAAACAGAAACTTTTTATCTGAATTTTTTGAATCTAGGTCGTCAGAGGATGAAAATTTTTTATAGATACCCGAAAAGTACTTATATGTCTAATTTGGAGTCCAGAAACAAAAGTTACGACTATTTTAATGATAGATCTCCGAATCAGAATTTTGTGAAAGGCTTAAAATAGATTCGGATTTCAAATTGGATGTAAATTTTATGGATGTTTTTGTGGATGATTGAGCAGTGGATAAATATGGAGAGGTGGGTCTATGAAGGGTGGATCTGGTTGTGATCAAAATATGGGGTGGGTGGGTGAGATAAAATTTCAATGCAAAAGAAACAATTAACAGATGTGACACAATAACAGATCTGAACATGATGTGGATGAACGATGAAGAAAAACACTTGGATAAAAAAAGTATGAAATCCAACAACCAAAACACAAACTAAGAACACAAACTCAACACTATGGACTCTGAAATAAAATTATGAAAAGGTTAAACATCGCTTGGACAGAGGAACACCTAACGATCTACTTTTTTTTGTTGCAGCTTGTTTGTGCATCATAGGATGAATGCAAATTTGACAAAGATAGATGTGAACCTAGAGGTACACCTGAAGCTCTGAATACAACTTGATGTGTACGTGGTTCCCAATTTTCCGTCAGGTTGTGGCAACTCTCGATTTGGTGGAGATGCGACACAATCGATCCGGCCTCAAAATGAACACGATTCAAATCCCGCAATCGCAGCACCACTTCTTCTCTGGTTATCAACCGTGTACACACGGTTGACCTCGCCAAAAAGGCTAATCTCAGCCTACGAATCGAAAAACACAAGCAAGAACAAGGAAGAACGCAACTCAATTGCAAAATCTGAATTAAAAATCTCAAAGTTGAAAAACCAACAATCCGTCAAACGACAAAACTATTTGATAACAGAAGAAAACTAATCAAAACCTTATCCTAATGACGGCAACTACTGATTAGATAGAGTTTAGGATGACCTTAGAGGCAAACCCTAATACTAATGGGCTAAGAAAAGATACATGGCATGAAGGCAAAAACATAGTGTCGCAGCACCTTAATAGATTCTGGATGTTATATTATTTTGGTGATTCCTAGAGATCTAAAAAGTATTTTTAGACGAGATTAGATCCGTTGGAAAGCTTATCTCCTTATCTTTCTATCCATATCTAGAACATCTAAAACGGAGCTCGTATGTGACCAGGGCATCCGTTTTAGTGCAGGTTGCTCCTGAAGTCCAAGTCAGACTCGAACCCGAGTTGTTTGGATAGCCTTCAGGGTCGAACATGCGATGCTAATCTTGAGCATCTCCAAGTCCTTCTTTATGCTTCCTTTAACCCTCTCCAATGTTCCTAATCATGATAAAGTCATTAGGTAGCAATTTATTCTCAAGTGAAGGAATACATGTGTTTAGAAACGAGCTCACCTCTAATCTCAACTGTCGTGCATGAGTTTCATCAACACTAATTTGAGGAGTCTTGTGTATATCTAAAGGAGAGATATCCTCATCAAATGCTTTACCTCCTTCTGAACCAGATTACCTCTTGCAGAGCTGCTTTACCTTTTGCTGTACATTGTCAAAAATCTCTGCGCTTGTCAGAAGTTGACCATTATGACGTGGCTGACCCCTGGAGGTCAGGCGAGGGTGCCGCCCCGCCACCCATCGGATGGGTTTTGTTGTGATCCGCCCCGGCCCTTCGATGGTTGGGCTGGCGTCTTCGGGCGACCTCGGCCTCGAGGGGTCGGGACATCTCTTCGTAGCGCGGTGCGGTGAAGTCCTTCATGGGCAGAAAATCGGGCCACGGGCCGTAATCCATGACTCGACCTTTGTTTTTACTCTGGGTCCGTAGGTACCCAAGGTACATAATCCCGACATATATACTTGTTTTTGCTGTTTCTTTCGGCACGATGCGTTGCATAAAGACACCCAAATGTTCCATGCATTGTTCTGGCCGTTTGAATCAATAATTTTGCCCACACAAACTAATTGCTTTGGCCATAAGAATCCATTGTTCTAGGATCCATGACGGACATATTAACTTCGAACATATTTGCTTGATCCATTCTAGGCCCATAACCTGCAGCAGTTTTTTTTTTTTCATTTTGGGCTGCAATTGGCAGTGCCTAGAAGTAACTCGGATGCTCCTAAAATTGCTTAGGAGAATAAATTGAATCAAGATTTTTTTTTGAGAATGTCAAGATTTTGTTGGGGAGGTCAAACAAATGAAGTGACTTATTCAAGGAGGTAAAATGGACTTTTTCTATAGAAAAAAGAGCAAAACAAATTACCCGAGCAAAATGGTTTGACCTATTTGTTTTTCTTTTTCTTTTTCTTTTTCATTCCTTTTCACACAATGGCCGATTCATTGAAAGGCCGCAGTAAGTCCCACATAGGCCCATCCCAACAAGATTCGTTCAACAGCTTCATAGCCATTTGACTATTAAGTTTAATAGCGTGGCACGGCTCTCCAAGCTAGATTGAAAATGAGCATGACGAATTCAAGAGTCGAAAGGCCCACCTTTCAGTTCGGCTTAAGTTTTTAGACCATAGTGTTTGGTTAAAAAGAAAATATTGGAGTAAGTTGGATCGTTCGTTAAAAGATTGGATTTTGATTATTATCCATTTAGAAATAAAGGGTCGAGTCCATGGATCATACCTATTTCTAGTGCTGCAAAGCATTCTAGATCGTGCTTACGTATCAAAGTAGATAAATTAGAAAGGTATAACAGCCCATGGGCCAACCCTCTATTATTATTATTGGACCAAGGGTTAGGATCAGATAGTATCTTATTTTTTTAAAGGCTAGACCGTATTGGATTCGATACCACAATTTTAGATTGGATAAGAATAAAATCCATTAAAAAAATAAAAGTCTGAGTTAGTATTTAAATAGATCTCTACGCAGGCCTACCCGTGCCCCACTGCTAGCAACCGTTACAATCCGTCTGTGCCACTATATAGGAAAGTGGGATATACTGCAGCTACATAATATGCATAGAAAATGCTTTATCTTGTTGTCTGAGGGTGCATAAATTTCAAATTAGAGGGTGTGTATATGGTGTCAAACTTCACCCATGGGTGCGGGCTCGGATCTCAAATCTGAACCTTGGGCTCTTCAATCATGGGCAAGTTTTTGCTCCATCTGTTAGCTTCATGACCTTTGAAGTCATCTAAAAGGAAGAGATTGATTTTGGTGATTAAATGAACACTATAGGGAACTGTTGTGATTGTAGATTCCATCCCGCTAATTTTACATCAACATGGTGAGGTTACTCGGTGGATGACAAGGACGATCGATGAGGAGTTTACAGGCGTCGGAGGACCAAAGCTAAGGACTAGTTAGAGAGCCCATAGGACTGCCAATACTATTAAGGGGGGGAGGGGCTCATTTGTCTCCTGTCATACAAGTGTTAGAGGGTGTGAATGCTCCTTAGATCCTCAGATAAACCATGAAGAGAGATGTTTTGTAGTGTGCCTAAGGTCTAATCACCTAGAGAAAACTTGTGAGAAGCCAAGAGACACCACCAACAGAGCACATAGCAAGATTGGAGATCTTTGGTGCTAGTAGGAGAGTGATAGGGAGCATTCATACATTTCTAGAGCTTGTGGGGCTTGAGAGGAGTGATTTTTGCCTATTACTGTTAGTGTGGGCAGCCTAGGCCGGCTAGGATTGGTGATCGAGCTTCCGAGGAAATTGTTGAAGTCTTCATCAAGTTGTATACGGTTTTGGATTCCCGCCCGAAAGAGACACCAAGAGAGAGCGCTTGAGCCTTAGAGTCTTGCTCTAGCGTTTGGGTATTGTGTGTAACAGTCGAGCCGTCGGTGACTTCAGTCTAGGAGTAAAGTGTACTCTTTTGAGCATCGTTCTGGTAACAACAGGAGAAACCAAGACTCTGACAGGAGTGGTTCAACGAAGATTAGAGGAAGGCACTACCTTCTGAGACCTCGGAAAAAAAAACACTGAGCACTCTCTATCTCTCTTTACTTACCGCATTTACTTACCGTTCGAGTAGAGTGATAGGTTGTTCTTTGATTTCGCTTAGTGGCTATCATGCTAATGCTTGGTTGTTGTTCTTATTTTATTACTAGCATTGTTTAGGGTCTTGACCTACTAGAATTGCATAGGTTTGCTTTCGTTGCGATCAAGTCTTATATTTTTAGTTCATAGCAAAATTAGTCCTATAGGTCCACTAATTCATCCTCTTTTCTCGGTGTCTTTGATCTTTACAAGTAGTATTAGAGTCAAGTGCTTATTTTTGGGCTTCACCGCCTTGAGTAAGGATGTCGAACGGGGTGGCGACTCCGCCTGTATTGGAGGGGGACGATTACTATTATTGAAAGGCTCACATGCAAGCCTACCTTGAGTCAATCGATCGGAAAGTGTGGCTTGTAACCAAGAATGCTCCGAATGAGAATGAGAGACTTGATCATATTTTTGTTAAATTCAATGCAAAGGCCAAGAATGCCATGTTTGGATGTATTTTGAAAAATATCTTTTTTAGGATCAATGCATCATCTACCACGCATGATATTTGGGTGCAATTGCAAAATATCCATGAAGGCTCCTCCGAAGTCAAAGGAAGAGTGCTACTATGTTTTTAAAAATAAATATGATTCCATCACCATGCTACCCCATAAAAAAGCTAATGTTGATTATTCTCGCTTGCATGTAGTGGTGGAAGAGATCCATGCCTTGGGCGTTAAGAACAAAATTGATGATATTGAGATCATGAGGAAGCTCTTATGGATGTTACCGCCGAGCTACAACTCATCGTCACGTGCCTCTTTCAAGCCAACTTGACAACTCTCTCTGTTGACGTCATGCTTGGCAAGCTCACGGCATGAGGAATATATGTTGGGCACCTCCATCAACACTCAATTGCCCAAGAATCTTACCCTTCAAGTTGAAGAATCTTTCAATGGCAAGAACAACAAGAAGAAGGTGGAGTAAGATGAGTATGATTAGAGTGACAATGAGGACCTTGAGCTCTTGATGAAGAAGCTATTTCGCAAGGGAAGACCCTCATCTTCCAAGAGAAACTCCAGGTGCTTCAATTGTGGCAAGAAAGGCCATTTCGCGAAGTAGTGTCTCAAGCCCAAGAAGGAGACCAAGAAGGAAGCATTCAGCGAGAGTGAAGACGAAGAACGCAAGCCCAAGAGGAAGTTCAAGAAGATCTTCGTCAAGAAGAAAAGCAAGAGCAAGGAGAAGAAGAAGTGCCCACACAAAGCCTACACTGTTCGTGAGTGGCTCACCAATGATGATGATTCAGACTCTTCATCTTTTAGTGAAGAAGAGCTCGCGGGTATTGCTATGACAAGCTTCTCCAATGAACTACCACCACCACCTCTTTGCTTGATGGCTCAAAGTTGTGAGGGCTATGTGGATGAAGATGATGGTCTTGACGAAGAAGAGGAGGACTATGAGGATGAAAATGATAGACCTAACTACAATGATCTAGTCCTCTTCTTTGAGAAGGCCAACAATACTGTCATCAAAAAGAAAAAGAAGATTGAGGTGGTAACCAAGGAGCATGAAGTAGCGGTATTCCGAGTTCGGGAGCTTGAGGGTTGCTCAATGCCCTTAAGCATTCTCATAGTGTTCTATGTGAGTCTTATGAGTCTCTCACGGAGAAGCACATAGAGTTAAGTGAGAACCATAAGGCGTTGGTGCGCATCCATGAAGCTCTTGATCTTGACTCTCTCTTAAACTCTGTCAAACATTTAAATGAAGCTTTTACTTTTTGTGATCTAACCCTCTCCAAGAGAGTACTACTCTTGAGCCATCTATTTTAAAGGAATACACGAAGCTCAAGGAGGAGAGAGAGGCCATGATGGATGCATTTGAGTGGCTTACTAGAGAAAGGCAAATTTAAAAGAAAATCCTAAGCAAGAACCTCCTCAACAACCACAATCACAAGGGCTTAGTATCATATCCTTCCTCTATCAACATCATTGGCAATGAAGATGAGATCTCCGAATGGATAGTCCCGCTCATGGTGGATGATGACTATTGTGAGAAGTGTTGCTTTGATGGTCACTGTTAACGCTAACCCTTTCCATGAAGATGTGCACTACAAGCTTTTTAGGGACAAAGATGGAAAGGTGAAAGCCAAGCTGCTCGGGCTGCCAAACGACAAGAGGACAATCAAGATGATATGGGTCCCCAAGGTGATCATAGACCAAGAGAGAAAGCCTAAACTCTTTTGGGTTTCCAAGAAGAAATGAAGGGACCGAAGAAGAAATGAAGGGACCGAGGTGGTGGACCATGAAGCAAATTGATGATTCTTGAGGTCCATCACGTGTTGATCAAGCTACAACGCCAATCTAATCTTCATGGCAGTTTATTATTGTACATAGCAGAGTAGGTTTCTTTTTTGTCTTGCATGGTAGTTAGGACTCTCCGTGGACTAGATGTTTGCACTATCATGCATCATGTGTAAAAAGATAAAAGAAAAGAAAAAAAATTAAATCGGTGCCTAACCATCTTGAGATACCCATATGCATGGGGGAAGAACTTGAGAAGGTGCTTTGACTATCTCAAAGCAAAGCAGCGGGCATATAGTGAATAATCTTGAGATGGGTCAAACATAACATCGGATAGGTTTTTTTTATGCAATATCTTTATTTTTCTTGCATCTACATGGTATGATTTAAATTTCTTGTATTAGCTAGCTTGTTTGCATGCATTGCATATAGGAACCACAGAGGAGGCGTGTTACTCTACAGAGAAAATGACTACATTGTCCATATGGATTCATATACTCCACAAAGAGTAACCAAAGCAATTGTGATCTTCATGCCCATTGAACTCTATGCTTAACGGTCTCTAAAATCTATTTACGTGGATCGTGAACAAGGGTTTACACATTTCCTTTTTGGAGCCTCCTCGCTTTGGTTGTTATCGCTCGATCTTAATTGCGATTTGCAAAAATGCTAAACTCTTCGGGAGTTATCTATTCGCAAAGGAGTGTTTGAAAGTTCCCTTTCTAGATAAGTGTGGTGTTTATTTGGTTCTTTGGTGAGGACACTTGTAGTTTAGAAAGAATTCCTTAGTTCTGCAATTCTTTGAGGCCACCAATCAGTCCGGTGCCTTCAGCGGACAGTCCGGTGCCTTCACCGAACAGTCCGGTGATCTGTCTGGTGATTGTATCTTTGAACCGAGTGACCTGCAGAATTGGACAGTGACCGGACATTCCGTCGGGTTCATCGAACATTTCGGTGATTGGAAGATGAAGCGGTTGCTTCTTTGGAAATCAGAATTCTCCAGAGACTGGACAGTCTGAACTTTTATAGTCACCGGACAAATTCTTGAGACCGGACAGTTTGGTGATCAACGTTTTTGGCGCAATCTCGGCCATCCATTTTGATGTCTTTTGATCTGGGCTGTCGATTTGATTTTACTATCCGGACGTGAAATCTCCTGTTTTCATTTCAACCAGTGCGCTTTTGCCACCTCCATCGTCGAGCTCGCCGCCATCATCCGCCAGGCGCCTCCACTCGCCACCCTGCGGCGCCACGTGTTGCTCGCTGCCACCTCTGGCCGCTGCTTCCGCCTCTGCACTCGCCACCGCTCTGCTCTAGCTCACCGCCACATGCCTCGCGTGCCCTAGCGCTGCCGCCTTGCCCACGCCGCCGCGCGCCACGCCGCTGTCGCACTGCCGTGCCTCCGATGAGCCTCCACCATCCTGTACGCGTCGCCCTTTGCTCCAAGCATGCCTTTGATCACCTTTTTTTTGGTCCAAGTCTTTACCCGCTAAAACCCTCATAGGGTTTTTTGCGTTCGAGGTGTTTGGATGTCTTTTCGGCATGACCTTCGGTGGATTCCGGCTCTTCTCCACTGGGGTATTGCATTCTATCATTCTAATTCATCGAAAATGCCCCGCATGCCTTGTTTGTTAATTAATTGCAAAAATTGGTATAGTTGCATAAAGGTCTCACCTTTTATTGTCAATTGACATGATTAGTTGAATTTCCTGTACTTTATGCCATATTGAGGTCATCTCTTGCATATTTTAGTATGCCATTGAGTCTCTTGTTGCTAGTGTTACAATTTGGATGCATTGCTATTATTTGAATTGTGGCATTAGTCCGTCGATATCACCGTTGATCTTATTTGCTTTATTTGATCGGTGATATGTTCTTTTTCCACCGCTAGGACTTCTTTCGAGTTACTCACCTTTTGTGCTTACAACCTACAGTTTATTCCTATATGGTGCAGTGATAGTTGGCTAGTGGATCAGGACAGAGGACAGGAGCAATATTCAGAGGTGTCAGTGTCAGTCCAGATTGTTCTTGGACGAGTTAAAAGCCAAGCTCTTAATCCTATCTTGAGGCGTCAGCTGGTCAGTTGCGTTTCAATGTCAGTTGATCTTGAGATAGTTGACAGTATGGGCATATAGAGACCTTCAACAGATGAGAAGGGGAAGGACAAGGCTATAGAGCCAGAAAAGAAAAAGAAGCAGCGGGCTTGTGATCTCGAGTGGGACAGAGCGCTTGCAGCAGCACATGTGGATGTACCTGCACATAGGAGGTCTGGAGCTCTAAGGATAGGAGCTGAGAGTCAGGGGGAGCTAAGGAGGTCAACCTGTCAGAGAGTGGCGACCACCCCTTAAGTAGCAGAGGTGCAGCCATGGAGGGCTTTTGCCAGTAGGCAGTCGAGAACCGCAGAGTGAGAGGCAGCCTAGAGAGTTTCACAACCGAGGTCACAGAGGTACCCTCATCGAAAGTATGGGGTCTGCGCAGTTTGCACAGCTAGAGCCGAGAGAGCTCGCCGGGCCATGACCAGAATAGTGAGGTTAAGATAGATCTTTTGAAGCTCAAGGGCCCGACCATTAAAGTCAAGAGAAAAGTGGACTTCACTACCTGGGTCCCCACTGGTAGACATACTGACGCTGGAGAGTTTTGGAGTGTACTATAGCGGAAGATCTTTGAGACCTATAGGAGGCAGCTTGCCACTTATGGCAAGGGCTCAGTGTTTGCAGCATACCGCACTGTCCTATAGAGGCACTGAGCAGAGGAACTGGAGTTGACACGGAGGGTCACATTGACTATCTTTCTGTAATATCCCCAAAATTCAACCAAGAAATAAAAATTGAAATTTAAAACTTTTGCCAACAAATGCTAACAAACCTTGCATTTCTCTCCTCTTTTATTCAAAAGATAAAATCTCACGTAAATTAAAAACCCTCTAAATTTGAAATTTTCAAAGTATTAAAAATTTTGTGATCAAGTGCTTGACCTCTATTTTGTTTGCTTTGATTTCTTTGGATTTTAATTTCCTGAATTCATTTGAATTTATTTAAAACTCAACATCCAATCAACAAATTCTGAATATATTCAAATTTCAAACTCATTCTGGGCTGAATCCTCTCCAGCCCAAGCGCAGCGCAACTTTCTTCTCTTCTTCCACAGCCCACAACCTGCCCAGCCTTTTTCCCCTTTTCTCCACCTCTGCAGCAGGCCGCCCCTTCATTTTTTTCCCTGCGCAGCCCAGTCATGCGGCCCTGCCCATCCCGCCGCCATCCCCT
>BCLH01000063.1:274014-311379 GCA_001602315.1 Zoysia pacifica
GCCTGTGCGTCGCCATCCCCGTGTGCGCCCAGCACCCCAACGTGCGTAGCTGCCGTCCCCACGGCTGCTCACGCCACGCCGCCATCTGTACCGACCAGCGCCGCCACCGCCGCTCCCATGCCTTCTGCGGCCGCACGACGTGGCCGCCGCCGCATTAAAGCCCCGACAGGCAAATGTGCATGCCATGCCGCCCCGTACGGGTCCCGGACGCACTGACCGTGCCGCCGCCACGTGCCCCGACCACTTAAACCAAGAACACCGGCCGCCGCCCGCCTTCCACTCGATGTCGGCCCTCCTCCGTCTATAAAAAGCCACCCCGAGCCTCCCCAGAGCTTTTCGCCTCACACACCGTCCTCAAACCCGACGGAATTTCTCTTTCCCCAACTGCGCACCACCTCGGCCGCCGCCGCAATTTGTCCTCTCCGGTGAGCCTTCCTCCCTTCTATCTACGCCTACACCATCCCGAGGACTCACTCCTTCGATCCTAGGCCACGCCCAGTGACCCTGACCATCGCCGCGCCCTCACACTAAGCGCCACCACGGCCGAAGGCCTCCTCTCTGCCGCCCGTACGCTCCGGCCGCCACCCTACGCCGAGAACCCTCTAGGTGATTTCTCCGTACTCTCCTCTCTCCTGGTCAAGTTCTCGTCAAGTTTGGAGCACCGCGGCGATGTCTGGCATCCTCCGGCGAAACGCCGCCAATGGCGCCACCGCTGCTCTCTGTGTGGCCGCCGTCGGCCCCCTAGGCTACTGCTGGCTGTTCGATCGGCCGCGGACGCACGGGATTAAAACAACCGTCAATTTAAACCTCCACCGTCCGATTTTGAATCAATGATCCAGATTATTCCACATCACCCTATTCATTATTTTAAAATTCGGACCGTCTGATCTAGATCCAAAGACCCTAAAGCCTCCACGTCGCCCCTAAGATCGCAACTGTCCCCTTCTGATCCAATGGCCCAGATTAAATCGGCCCAGTTTTACAAAGAAAATAAAAGAAAACCCCGAAAGCCCCACATGTCAGTCTAACCTTGTAAAACACTAGGTACACCCAGTTTAATGCACACAAAAATTTATTCCTAGCTCTTTTCTAGTAAAAAATAGTTCCATTCCAGAAAAATATATTTTTGCACCTAAGCCCTTACTGTTCTGTACAATTAAGATTTAAGCTAGGCAATTTTACAAATACACCCCTGACCTTTTCTTTAATTACAATTTAGTCCTATATATTTACACGTAGCACACTGAACTTTTGTATAATTACATATAGGTCCTTGATCACTTCCTGTAAATTATAGAAAATCCTCTAGAAACTTATTAATAATTACAAATTGGTCCTTAAGGCCCCCTACGCACTATAAATGTCATATCTTTTGACCGATAATTCCAATTTCTGTGATTTTTGCGCTCACGCGATCATTTCGATGTGAGCCATTTTATGAAATAGGTTTCAAATCCAAAAACCCCTCATATCTTCCCTAGTTTGATTTATAAACCCATAGCTTCCAATAAAAGCTTATCAACACCTGATAAATTCATAGCCAATCATTCAGTCATCGAAAATATCACGACCGCTCCACTAAAATCAAACCCAATCGTCACCTGTTCATGTTACCCTTCTTTTCCGCATTCGAGTTTTATTGGAGTTTATTTATTAACTGCTTTTAAGTTATTTATCCATTTATTTGAGTTTGTTATTTACTGTTATTTGTTTTAGGTAGTGCACTTCATATAGTTATATTAAACATAAGTTAATATTACTAGTTTAATGCCCGTGCTCCGCTACGGTGAAACAACTTAGATGCAATACATTCAAATCTACCCTTTAGCGTTGACAGCCAGATAATTGACGTCGCAAACCCCATTGATGAGTATCAATCGATCTTGAAAGCTTTGCCTCAGCTTTGGCAGCTAGTTAATATGTTTCCTAAACCAAATTCTTAGAAACCACGTAAACCAAATTCTTAGAAACCACTGATGGCAATCATGGTAGGAGTAGCTATATTACTGAAAAAAAAACAACTGATTAGTAGATACGTGAGATTGCTCACAAAAAATCAAGTTATGAAAAAGAAATACAGTAAGGAATTTTTTTGTTATTTTCATTAAATCCACAGGAGAATGGAAGAACAAAAAACCTGAAACAATGGTACTGCAAGGAAGTTATACACATGAAACTGTTCTGCATCTTCATAGAACTATGTCAAAAGCTGAATATGACATCTTCGTTCATTTCATTCTAAGTCAAGGTTTTTGCTAAAAAGTCAGAAATGGATCAATATGCGTATGTGGATATAGAAACGCCATACAAGCAATATCACATGGATGATAAATAGTAATTCCACTAAAACAACAAAAATATGAGAATGAAGTTGATTTTCACAATCTCATATCACTAATTTTTTATTCTGCTCGTTCTCATGGAAACACTTTCGCAGTTTTACAATTCACAGAATGGCAGTATATGACAAAACTATCAAAATTAACTTATCTAAACGATGTGAAGAAGCATTAACATGTGCATTTCCAATGATCTAAAGTCAGCACGAAAAAATAAAAAAACTCCATTTCCTGGGACCTATCAAATTTAGAAACAGTAATAAATTTCATTCAACTGAAATTTCAAAACTGAGAACCAATACAACTTCTACAGATGTGGAGGCGCACAGACAACATAGTAACTGTAATTTCATTCAACTGATCCTGATTGAAGCTTACGACTATTCAGAAATACTACCGACTGATGAAGCGCATAAAAAATACTCAAAAGAGCCCCCCCCCCCCCAAAAAAAAAAAAAACCATGAGCTACTTTAGATCAGGAAGTAACGCAACAGAAACGATAGTCACTTGACGGTGAGACACATCCTGCAATGATAATCACCTAAAATGAATAAATTAACTGTTAGCGTACTCTAAAGAAAGAGTATTTGACTGATTAAAAAACATATACTTTTGTAGGTCAGACTGCTAGGATTAATATTTTTTCTTAGGAGATTCCAGACCTAATGTCATCAAATCTGAATCGATCTGATAAATTGAGATCAAACTGTTGCAGCCCACTATCGCCTACAGAACCATAACATTTCAGCGAGTACTAACTGAAACCAATGCTAAAAAATAGAAATTTTGATTTGGTCATCATCTAGGGGAGATTACATATCCCATCTCCTATGTGCCTACTAAGTTCCAGCCTACCAGACCACACACAACTGCAGGCAATCAGAGAACAGGGTGAGAACAACAACATGAACTCGTTTTATTTCTAATGGAGAGAGAGAAAGCACAGGCAAACTATGAGCGGCGGCACAGCCATAGAGGAGTGACAGGCACACGCAATGTTGTTCCTGTTCCTTTGCAAGGGCCACATCAATCCGACGCTGAAGCTAGCGGAGCTGAAACAACAATAAGAACACAACTAAACTGAGTGGCCTTGTATCCATAAAGATATAACTTCATCATAGATAAGACAAAAACAGCATACCATGTTTGCATCAATCTAATTATAGTTTGCTCTTATAACCTGTAATGAAAAATATTATATCCTGCAATGAAAAGCACCATATTAGCTCACCATGTTTGAAACGAAAATAACCTTTATCAGCAAGGAATAGTGGCCAACAAATGTCTAGGGTAATTTGTTCACACCACAATACAAACCATTGTCACTGCTTCAAAATGCACAGCTGCAAACTATAATTAGATTGATGGTGGCTCCCAGGTCGTCCAAAGCCACCAAAACCAGCAAATGGATTTTCAGAACCAGGAAATTAGTCCTGAAAACCAAATAGTTCATGCCACCCAACTTGTTTTCCTTGCATCTTATATTCCAATCCTGATCAGTTTATAAGACCGACACATGTAAATAACAGTGTCATAAAACACATTAGAGCCAGTGTGCACTGGGCAGGCACAGGGAAGCTTGCCCGTGGAGGGGAAAGAATGGAAGAGGGAATCTGGCTAGGGGAACAAAAAGGAGTTGTGGTCAACTCAGAAGTTTGTCTTCGGTTCGATTTGGAATGAACAGTTTGGAATGGATTTGAAATAATACTGAGGCAGGGAACCAGGGGAGAGCTGGGCTGTGTGTGTTTGCAGAAAGGAAGGGAGCAGGTAGCTCAAGGCTGTAGTGTGGAGGTTGAACTTGGATATGAAATGATTTCAAAAAAAATTGAATGGGTTTGGAATTCAAGGGATTGGATATAAGATTCAAATGAAATGCGAGAAAACAAACAGCCGAGGAACAGAAAAGTCAAACACTTGTCGCACTTCCAATTTTTAATATTCTAAAATCTTCAGATTAGATAAGTTTTAATTTAGTGAAGATTTTATCTTTTGAAATAGGAAAGAAGAAAGAAGATGAGAGGGAGAAAGAAAAACGTTAGGATGTTTGTTAGAAAAATTTTGAATTTCGTATTTTTACAATTAAGATAAAATTTGAGGGTGTGACAGACCTACCTCACTTAAAAGAATCTTGTCCTCGAGATTGCAGGGTCTATCAGATGGGTTCAGGAACATCGGTTGACATCTTCTTAACTCTTGACCTGGGCTTCGTGGCGATGTCTTCCTCTGTACTCTTGTTGCTTCATGCGTACATGACGAGTACCGGTATCCATTTCGGGGTGCTCTGCTGAAGACTTTGGTCTTCGAAATTATCCTCAAATGTGGGCTTACCAAGGATTTCCATAAATTTCAGAGACTTTGCTTCACTTATTCATCTCATCCCTATCTAAGGTCAGCCTACTCACAGTCGTGTGTTCTGTCTTTTGCTTGGGTCTTGCATTGTTGCGCCATTGGGTCGCTGACCAAGGCTGTCATTTTAGTGCCGAAATCACATATTAATGCCGACTGATTTTGAGCTTGTGGGGGTTAGCTGGTGATCCTTATACATATCCTTACTATGTCAACAAGTGAAACTTCGCTACCCATCTTAAAAGAAGTTTCAACCTGGAGTGCTCATGACTAATGTCCTATGGTGGCCTGTGAGGGGTTCCATTTATCCAGAATGGTGTACCCCGCGTCTCCTCTTTACCAAAACAAGAGCGAGTACTTCCTGTAGCACAACTTGATGCTGAGATATGTAACGATCAGCTGATAATCACGTACTTAGGATTTTTTTCCTTGGGTACAGGTTTGACATTAGTTCCAAGACTTCCTTTCTCAATCCAGAAATTTTTTTTTGCCAAGTGGCTCGTTGCACTATATATCTGTGTCAATCACTGATATCAGGGCGCCATTTCTACTGCCATTATGTACCACTATTTCGGGCATCACACCGTTCCATTATCCAACCTTGTGAAGATGCTGTGGTTATGTACAAGCTGGTTTCTTCTAAGTGCAGGGCTTTATGGATAAGCATTCTTGTAGTAGTGGCAGAGGTTGATAGCCAACTTGCACGTGGGTTGGTAGGCTATATAGGTGGCCGATTTATTCTGGGACTGTTAGTAGCAGCTAAGCTCAATTCCAAGTAGGGTGTTCCCAAGTCAAATCTTGCTGAGCAAATGTGACGGTTCTCATCCGCAGGCTTGTCACACCTTTCGAATGGCAGATTTTCTGGGCTGATTTCCTTGATACATAGGATGATAATGGTCGTGAACTCGACATTAGTAGCACCGTGGGTGCTGGTTAAATCCAGTGGTTCACATCTCTGATTCCTTGCGGCAGGGAAGGTGATCAGCTTGTTCCTTTTGTCAGTCCCACTTCTCAGGGTTGCAGTGGTCTTTGGTGATCTGTTGTACTGGGATGCTAGGGGAGGTTCCTATTAGTTGACTTGTTGATCTTCCCTGTTCGGTTGCATGGGTGACACTCACAGGTGTGTTGATTGCATTCTTTCTCAGGAACAAGCTTCAGTGAGCTTGCAGGGGGAATCCTCAAGCTCTCCACGTGTCGGCATGTTGCTGCACGGTTGAGTACAATGCTTAATCTTTTCTCCAGCAGGTGATGTGTTTGACCTTTTATCCAAAGGCCGAAGCATTTTCTTCTCCTAAACCATTAGCCTTCACCTAAGAGTTTTCAGATGGAATTTTCCGTGTCAGTCCTCAGGGTCAACTGTGGTGTCCTATGACTACACTCACGTCACCCTTTTCCTTTGTAGTGGTGAGCTGGTATCCTGGCAGAAACAGCTGACAGCTATGGCGATGGTGACCTTCTTGCTTCCGATGGGTCTCCTAGCTGGATTCATTCTTCGGCAGCTGGGACAAAATTCAGACAAGGCTCGGGCTTTGGGCAATACTTTAGTTGTTGCAATTAGATGATGTTTCAGTTGATTAAAACACACAAGCACACAAACAATCAAAACCAAAGCCGAAAAAAGAAACTCACGAATTCACACAAACAACGCATATTAGCTGTGGTTGTATTAGGTTTAAGCATACTATAACGTAGGCCAAGGTTTTAGGCAGTGTCACTATCGGTTCGTCTGATTCTTCTAACATTATCGAAAATCTGTCTTGCTCCTGATAACCCACCGTTTGCCTTGATCTGGTGAGGGCAGAGTCATTGCTGCTGTTCTTGTTGCTGGTGTAGGTGCCTCAACAGGTTCAAGAGTGACTGTCTTGTTCTGGGTTTATTGCACTACAAATTTTTTCAACGCAATCTGCCTTCACTTCATGTTGTTGCTGTACCATCATGTGAGTAAATCTTTTACTCACTTATACTCCGTTAATCCGGTTGCTATTGGTATAACACTACCCCACTTAAAAAAAGTGTCATACTAATATTTCCAATGCATACTCAACTTTCGCTTCAAGTGGGTGATGTTGGTTGTCCAGCTTAACTACCATTATTCACTATCCTCATTTGACAGTCATCCTTCATGTCAGTGCTTACTGCAAGGCTGCAAGTGCTTCGAGATTACTGTCATCCTTTTGTTTGGACGGGGTGCTGCAGGTGACCTCCCTACCGTAGCGTTTTAGCTGGTGCTTTATACTGTTGAGTAAAATTGAGGTTTGCTGATTTTCCGATGATCATTCCATCGTTAGCTTCTCCAGGCTAAGGTCTACTTGACGTGGTCGTCCTGCATTTCTCCAGTCCTTCCTAACTTAGACACTTTTCTCCGTAACCCTGATCTTCAAGTTCTTTGTAGTTTTTCAGGACGGTTTGCACTTTAATCCGTTGGCTGGAGTTGCCATTTCGTAGACTTCCCCTGTACAACTTGTCTTGTGGCATCGAGCAGACGAGATGCATTGAGTCGGAAGCGACACTGTAATATAGTAGTAGCCAGTGAGATAACACAAAAATTGAGTAAGACATTTGAGAAGCTTAATCTTGAAATGGTCAATGCTGTATAAATAGATCGTAGTTGAATAAACCATGAAAAAGGAAATTCGTAAAGGTCAACTACAGGATGAGAAGATCAGTGAGATCAAGCAGCTCATTCAAGATAATTACACAAGTGATTTCACTCTGGATGACAGATGTACTTTATAGTTAGGCAAGAGAATTTGTGTACCTAATCAGAAGCCAATCCATGATCTGATTCTAAGAGACGCTCATGATTCAGCATATTCTATATACCCGAGTAGCACTAAGATGTATCAAGATCTGAAAAATAGATATTGGTGATATATTATAAAAAGAGATATTGCAGAATATGTGGCACTATGTGATACTTGTCAGAGGATAAAGGCAGAACATCAAAAGCCTGTCAGACTATTGAAGCCATTGAAGATTCCAGAATGAAAGTGGAAAGAAATTGAAATAGATTTCGTAGTCGGTTTGCCTCGCACTCAAGCCAGGTATGACTCTATATGGGTCATTATGGATCGATTGACTAAGGCTACTCACTTTATTCCAGTTAAGACAACCTACACTGAGCCAAAGTTAACAGAGTTGTATATGGCAAAGATTGTTTGCTTGTATGGAGTACCAAAGAAAATAGTATCCGATAGAGATACCTAGTTCACCTCAATGTTTTGAGAAAAGCTGTATGAGTCTATGGATACTAAGTTAAATTTTAGCTCGGCCTATCATCCACAAACAGATAAACAGACTGAAAGGACCAATCAGATATTGGAGGATATGTTACGTGCTTGTGCCCTAAAGTATGACAAAAGCTAGGACAAGAGTCTTCCATATGTAAAGTTCTCATACAACAACAGTTATCAAGCCAGTCTACATATGCCACCATTTGAAGCACTCTATGGACGACAGTGTAGAACACCGATATTCTGGAATGAGACTAGTGAAAATCAAGTGTTCGGACCAGAAATATTAAAAGAAACAGAAAAATAAGTGCAGCTCATACAAAAAAATTTGAAAGTTGCTCAATCTAGGCAGAAGAGTTATGCAGACAATAGAAGGAGAGATCTAACTTTCGAGGTTGGAGACCATGTGTATCTCAAGGTTTCCCCAATACGAGGCCTTCGCAGGTTCAAGGTTAAAGAGAAGTTAGCACCAAGGTACATTGAACTATTTAAAGTTTTAGACAGGAAAGGAAAAGTTGCATATCAATTAAAGATACCACTGTAATTGTCAGACGTGCATGATATGTTTCACGTGTCACAACTAAAGAAGTGCTTAAGAGTTCCAGAAGAGCAGCTTCCAATTGAGGAATTGGATCTAGGTGGTGATCTGTCATATTCGGAAAGACCTATCAAAATCTTGGACACTACCGAGCGAGTGACTCGAATTAAGGTCATAAAGATGTGCAAAGTATAATAGAGTCACCATTCTGAGGATGAAGCTACTTGGGAGCATGAAGATGAGCTTAGAGCAGAATATCTCGATCTATTTCCAAATCCTTCTAAATCTCGATGGCGAGATTCATTTTAAGAGGGTAGGTTTGTAACGGCCTAAAATTTCATCATTTTCAAAATATTAAAATTTTGAATATCTTAAATACATTTCACAAATTTAGAGTAGAATAAAATTTCTTTTCCAAATAAATTGCTAGGATTGCATTCGTGTCATGCATTTCATGTCATTGCATAGCATTTAAATAATTATGGCTTTGAAAAAAATAATTAATCAAGATTAAAAGAGACAAAGAAAAGAATTAAAGAAATAAAACAGAAGAAAAAGAGAAGTTCAAAAACCCTTCCCTGGGCCCTCTCCCTTTCCTCCCCCTCACCAAGCAGCCCCCTGCGTGGCCCATTCTTCCCTGCCAGCCCAAGCCCAGCCGCATCCCCACCATTCCTTCCTCTCTCTCTTACACGCGGGGCCGCGCGTCATCTACCCTCTGCCAAACCTTCCAGAAGCCCAACCAGCTGCAACAACAGCTCCGCGAGCGTCACCTACCGGCCTCCAAACCTGCCGGGATCGCCCAACCTCCGCCCCCGACTCGGCCGCGACCCGTCCCCTATAAATCATCTACCTCCTCAACCCCTCTCTCATCCCTAAAGCTCTCAACCCTAGCCTCCCGAAGCGCCGCCTCCAGGAGTCGCCACAGCCCGAGCTGACCCTGTGCCGAGCTTGCCCATGCCACGCCGCCTGCACCTAGCCCGTTCCCGTCGAGCGCTGCCGCTTCTTAGAGCCTCTCGACAATGCCGAAGCAGCTGCCAGAAGCCCCACCGTCGCACCCACGTCTCCGGCCGTCCCCATCTCCGATTTACCCCTTGATGAGCACCCCTCCCTCTCTTCGTCATTTTGAGCCCGACCCCGAGCCCGGGAGAGCTCGCCGGCTATGGCGCCACCGCGCTGGCCTAGCCAGCCAATCGGCCTCCCAGCCGCGACCACTACAGCCGTCGGATCTGCTCTGGACGACCGAGATTAAACCGGATCCCCTTATTAGATCCTTTAAATCCGAGCCACACGATCCAAATCTAACACACCGGATCGCGTCACGTCGGCCAAATAATCCCATCCACCTGTTTCGAAATCAAGGGCCTAGATTAATTACTGAACTACAAATAAAAATAAATCAGATTCTTTACTATGTTAGCATGATGCCATGCTGACGTGAGCAAGATGCCATGCTGATGTCAGCATAGCAGATTAATTAAAATACATTAAGAAATTAAGATTAATTATCTTTGATTAATCTGTTAATTACTAAATAAAATAATAATAATATTATTAGTCTGAGGAATAAATTTGATAATTAGTTAATAATTAATTCAATAGTAATAATTATTTGATAATTAAATTAATAATAATTAATTATGATAATTTTACAAAAAAAGCCCTATACTTGTATTTAATTACAAATTAGTCCCTGCCAAATACAAATTTACACTTTAGCCCCTGATCTTTTTTAATTATGTTTTAGTCCTTAATAAATTTTTTAAATTAGAGATAGGTCCTTAGAACCTAAATATTAATTACAGATTAGCCTCTAAACCTTATAAATGCCATAATTTTAAACCCTAACTCCGATTTTAGTAAATAATATATCAAAACGATCATATCAAAATAACCTATGAATTCATGGCATAATCATACTGATCTTGATCTATTTTTTTGCATTTGATTGATTGTTTATGCTCTCTTGCGTTAGGCGACTTCATCTCGGACCCGTAATACGAGGATTTCCAGCAACAGAAGTTTGAAACAGTTGAATACTATTCTCAGGAGCAGCAAGGCAAGTGTTCTTGACCATTTTGTACCTACTTTACAAAACCTCTATCTTGTAGATTTCATGCTTGTGTCAAATTGAATGCACACCTACTATTAGAAATTCATCTAGTTTTCCTTATTATGCTTTGTCGCCCTAGTTTACCTTTGTGCTAGGTAGATTACATGCTTAGCTTACTCTTGTCAGGATGGATGATATTAAATAAATTTATTATTATACATGCTTCACGGGATTAATGGGTTATTTAATAGCAACTTGGAGATTAGTGATTTGGGGGATATGGTTGGTGTAGGGCTGTGTGCGAAGTTACCGACACTATCCCTTGGTATCTTATCTTCTCAAATCTAAGGACTGATTCGTGGAGCGACCACCCATGTATTATCATAGAACCACGAGCCAAGAATGGGCGCGGCCTGACGTAGTAAGTGGTGAAAATCAGTTCTGTACATGCCAACCAGTGGAGCGGGGAAAGCGAGTTACGCCAAGAACCGCTTGGAGAGAGATGTGTGGGGAAGGGAGGGTTACTCTCGAGAACCATCTGGCACAAGAGGAGGCCTTTCCAAGGTTACGGTTAGTGCCTTATAGATGAAACCTCAGTAGACACGTACAAACTGGAGGAAGCCATGGAAAAGCTTTGAAGTCATCTCTTGGCCCTCACACCAAAGGGAGTGTGCGAGTGCGACGGCACAAACATAATAGAGATTCTTTAGTCCGCCTGTAAACAAGGAATGAAATCACTTCTTGTAGAGAATTGTGTACAACCTCTGCAGAGTTAAAACTGTCATCACAGCCATGCTCATAATCATGAGCTTTGCATGGACCCTCACATGTTTAGAGAGATTGGTTATGGTTTGGTGATCACAGTGGGAGACTGTGATTGGTTCTTATGTTGATGCTATAGCTGGGTAAGCTGTAGGCATAATTGGTCTATAGGCGCGATGTTTTTCACTCAGTAAATAGGTGCTTAATAGGAAGTGTGTCTCTATTGTGTGCTTTTATGCAAAAGAACCCTATATTGTCTTTACCTTCTATATTGTCACATGTCATGCTTTTTCACACTTGCTGAGTACATCTCGTACTCAACTTTACCTTTATAAATGCTGCTCAGTAGAAGGAGAAGCCTGAGAGAACATCGAAGACCCTGAAGCTTAAGTCTAGGCGAGCTACTTCTTCAATCAACTGTCTGTGGAGCCCAAGACATTTTATTTTGTTTTCTGCCGCTTTGATTTGTAATAATTTCTTAGACTCTTAATTATTTTTGTAATAGGTTAATTTTAGCTTATTCGAGACATTGTTCAGTTTACCATTAATGAAGTCGTTTTATGTGTGAAACTTGTTTCTTGGGCACACATAAAGGGTCACTTGATTTTGGACTTAAAACTGGGTGTGACATTTATGCTCCTAAAATTAATAGACATTTAATTTCAGTCAAGAGATTAACCTCTGATAATAATGCTCTTGTTGAATTTCATCCAAATTTCTTTATTGTAAAGGACATAGACACAAAGAAAATTAAATTCTTCTCAGAGGCAGATGTAAGAATGGCCTCTTCTACCTGCTACGGAATAATCATCTGAAACAAGCAATGCCGTCAACCAGAATAACCCAGGAGCATTGACACCATTGTCTGGGCATCCCTCCATTCCAGCCACTGTTAGAATTCTTCAAAGGAATAATATTGTTGTAGCCAAAGATGTACGTTTGTCTTCTGTTTGTGATGCCTATCAACAAGGCAAGGCACATCAACTTCCCTTCAGCTCATCTTTGAATGTATCCAGTGCTCCTCTAGAAGTTGTTCATACTGATGTCTGGGGATCAGCTCTCCCTTCAGTTATTAATTCCAAATACTACATTTCTTTTGTTATGATTACAGCAAGTTGTGTGGATTTATTTATTTTTGAAATGCAAATTATTTGTTGAGTGTATCTTTCTTCAGTTTCAGAAGCATGCATGTAACACATTTTTGAGGATGATCATATACGAACATTATCATGTGGAGGAGTAGTGGCCAGGTATTAGTCTTGACTTAAGATGAGATATATGTTCAGGATAAAGGACACAACAAGTTGCATAGACTAGGGATCCCAACACAACAATTCCCCATTCCTATTGCATATTTCGAATAATACGCTATCCATTCAGAAGGATGTTAAAAAGGAGGGGTTCTCTATGTATCAAAATTTTGGCTTTGAGAAGCACCTGGGTGAACTGGCCCAACTCAAAAACAAAATCTCGTTTTTTAGAGAGCATAACAAAAAGCTGAAATGAAGAAAAAGGAACCCAGGTTTCAATTAGTTGCTAAGAGGTAGGCAAATGAATCTATCTTTAGAAGGATAATTATTAAAATGGATAAGAGCAAGATGAGTAATTCTCTGAATAAAAGACCAAGAATTTGGAGCTATTAGCTCTTTCAAGGTAGGACTCCCAACAGATAGATTATGGTTAGACACAGAGGAGGTTAATGAGAGATTTAACTTTCTCATATAGTTTGTTTGCATGGCATACGGAAAACCATCATATTTGATAGAGGTCCTGTCACACCCTCAAATTTTGCCCTAATTGTAAAAATGCGAAATTCAAAATTTTTCTAACAAACACCCTAATATTTTTCTTTCTTCTTCTCATCTTCTTTCTTCTTTACTATTTCAAAGGGTAAAATCCTCACTAAATTAAAACTTATCTAATCTGAAGATTTTAAAATATTAAAAATTGAAAGTGTGACAAGTGTTTGACTCTTCTGCTCTTTGGCCGTTTGTTTTCTCGCATTTCATTTGAATCTTATATCCAATCCTTTAAATTCTAAACCCGTTCAATTCTTTTGAAGTCCTTTCATATCCAAGTTCAACCTCCAGACTTCAGCCTTAGCTACCTGCTCCCTTCCTTTCCGTAAACACACACAGCCCAGCTCTCCTCTGTTCCCCTGGTTCCCTGCCTCAGTATTGTTTCAAATCCATTCCAAACTGTTCATTTCAAATTGAATCTAAAGACAAACTTGTGAGTTCAATAATAGGCCATAACTCTTTTTATTCCCCTAGCCAGATTCCCTCTCCCATTCTTTCCCCTGCACGGGTAAGCCTCCCTGTGCCTGCCCAGCGCACACTGCCCTCTCATTTGCGGGATGGGACTGAACCGCGCTGCTATAGTAGCTCGCGCGCTACAGTACCCGCTTCTCTCTCCAACTGACAGAGCTTGGCCAACGACGTCACCACTGCGATCCTCACGTCTGTTAGCCCCCTGCTCGCCTTGCCACGCGCTCGCATGTGCACAACGCCGCTGCTGTGTGTCTCTGCCACGCACAGCGCGGACTGCCGCTTGCAGCGCAAGCACTGGCCGCACGCCAGCACCACTACGAGCGCGCCCACGCACTAGCGCGCTCTGCTCGTCTCCGCCCGTCCACGAACGGCCCCAGCAAACCAGAGCGAGCCCGGCCCCCCTGCCGCCACCGAACCTTCGCCTCTCTCCTGCCAAGGTGCGACGCGCACTGCCGCGCGCTTCTCGAGCACCCGGCTCAGCGCGCCCGCTTACCACGCGCTCGCCATGCGCCGCGCGCGCACGGAGTCGCCACTGCACGCCTCCCACGCACCATGCGAGCTCTGCCGCTCTGCCACGGAGGGCGCTGGCATTCAAGCCACGGTCAGCCTCACCCCGACCCTGCACGCTTCCCTGCTTCCCTCTTCAGCAGGCATCGCCCACCATGCCGTTCACCACCCAATGGAACTCCAGTTTTTTCCCCACGAACTTGCCACTGCCCGCTGCTGGGCCCTGCCGTCCAGCCTGCTCACCGCAATCCACCTCCACCGGCGAGCAGCTCCTTCTTCAACATTGCCTACACCACCTCCAGCACCTGCCCTCCCTTTGGAACCCTTCGGTTCAGGCGAATGATGGCCGAAGCAGAGCTTCTGCCCTGCGCCGCGGTTGAGCGGCGCCCTCCTCCGTGGCCGGCAGCCCTCAGCGCTTCCCCGGCAAGTCTGAACCCATGGATAGGATCCTCACCTCGCCCTGGTGCTCGTACACTGGCGGCTTGGGCTTCCTGACTCTGCTACTGGTCTGGCGCCAGGCGCCGTTGTGACGTGCCACCATTGGCCGGAGCCTGCTCTGCATGGCACCTTCCTGGCTCGATTAAACCTGCAGAGCAGCTCCCCGTGCAACCCTCCTGCTCGTCCACCCCTTCCCTAGGCCTGGCGAGCCCCCTTGGCCGGTCTGCCGCCGTGGTGCACGAGACCAGCTCATGGACCAGCTCAGGCTATGGTCCACTAATCCAGGAAGGTCCACGCCCATTTTTCTTTCGGAAATATTCGTTCCCAACATAACTAATGATCCATTATTGCAGAAAGCCCTCTGAAAACTGTACCTGAACTCTGAGGCCTCCGGTCGTCCTGCCTCCGGGACACCGGCGGTGTCCACGGTCAGTCCGTGAACCAGCTTCCCCTGACCACAGTCCTATGGACTGTAGGAGCGGTCCTCTGTTTTCAGGATGGTGAAGCTGAACGTCCAATCCAGTAAAGACTATTTCGCAGAAGAGCCCCCTTGTCCAATTCAATTTGTCATCTAAATGCTACTAACTAGCTGATCACTCTTATCCTATCAGATCCGGTGCCTGACTCATCGCCAACATCTAAAAGCCCAGCATCACCCTAATTGCAGGTTGCCTTTGAATTTGAGTTTTATTTAACGGTTTTCATCTTCTTCATGTTGATTATTATTCGTTCTTGATGCGGAGTTTTAGCCCGCATTGCAATTAGGCAGGAACCACACCAAAGTTAGGATGCGCTTCACTATGGCCCAGGCGTGCATAGAACATCAGGCAGCACCACGTATTGTAATTTATGTAATTAATCATTTGGAACTTAGGATGACCGTTTGCACGTGCCCTAGACACCGGTCACCGGCTGACCGTTTGCATGTGTCCAAGGGCTGGACATGGTGCCAGCCACGTGTCTGCGAGCACGAACACAGTCACAAGCACGTGTTCACGAGGTTTTCCTCCGCTTCGTGCCACGTGCACCTAATGTCTGTGGACACAAGCCAGATAGCGTGTCCATAGGATTCGTTCCTCCACTTCACGACCGCACACACCTAGTGACTGTAGACACAGGCCGGACAGCGTGTTCATAGGACATGCTCCCCACATCACGGCCATGCATGTCCAGTAGCCATGGACACGGGCCGGGTGATGTGCTCATGGGACACTTTCCTTGTGTCGCGCCCTAGCGTGTCCAGTGGCCATGGACACAGGCTAGGACATGTGTCCGCAAGGATCATGTTGACACTCAAAGAAAGCGTTTCAGAAGATCGTCACCGGAGACTCCGGCACCTTGCCGGAGCATCCGGCAAGCCGTTGTGCCGGAGTGTCCGATGGAATCGGACTGTGGTGTCCGGCATTTCGTGCCCAACGTGTCTAGAGGCCATGGACACGGGCCGGACAGTGTATCCACGGGTCTTTTCCTGATTTCCAGTCTCGACACTTTGTTGTCTCACTGCCACCTCACCTCAGCCCCGTTTCCAACGGTCCTTGTATCGTTGGAATCGGTAATTCGAGCACCACACAAGGATGACATTGAAAACAGCACAAGCCCGCATTAGTGCACAAATACCTGCTACCCTTATCAATGAAAAGCACACGATTGATCAAGTAACCAGCAGCCACTAAAAGAGCCCAGAAATCAACCTCGAAGCCATTATAGGTTCCATCCACATTAGAAACTAGATTTTTATTAAATGGAACACGCACACTTCTCAACTTGCACTAGCATGCACCAAACCTCTGCCACCTGCTAGCCATAGAAACCACCTGTGCATAGAGTTAAATAACTAAAAGCGGCACACTACATAGTTCGCCCTCTCCAGATAGACTCACATATGCCTGCGCCCTGCCATGCCCAACCACACCACAACGGCCTCCACTAATCACTCCACCGCAGCTGCACATGATATTGCAGCCTGCCACTAATCTGCCACACTTGACAGAAAACCGAACGACTAGTACAACCTAATAGCTCCCTTATCAGCCACCCAATTTTAGAGCCAGAGCTCTAAAATAATTGTAACTAAAGGTGAGCACTCTTATTAGCTGCTAGACTTTAATAAATACAAATTGGAAGCTAGGACTGTGCACGTGCATAAGAAGACACCTCACAGTAGGCACGCCTAGCACACTGAAGCAGCCCAATACAGGAAACCTCCCCTTAAACCACACTTAGTGCTGCAGCGCGCCTGATCTGTCTCCTTCTGGATTTTATTTGGTCCTCTCGTGGAGTTTATTCGCCTTTTCATCGTTTCTTCTTGAGTTTTGCGGTAGTTTTATTAGGTTGTTTTTAGTGCGTAGATGACGTTGAGTGCAAGGAAGAGTGAAGAATCAAGAGGAGCCAGAAGGGCTGTGCGTGAAGAGAAGAGTCAAGAACTGGACGCCAAGCTGCAGAACTGAAGATGGGGGAGCATAGAAGAGCGTGAAGACTCAGCTCAGAAGATTAGGAGATTTCAGGCAAGCTCTACCCACCTCGACCATGCTGTTCCTGTATTTTTGCTTATGCTCCTATAGGTCCTGATTATACTGCTTTCATGTTATTTTGATTTCAAAATGTTGTGGTAGTTATAATCCTAGTTGATTGATTAATCTCTTGATAGTAATACCAGTAGTTAGGTATAAATATCAAGAACCTTGTTTACCCATTGATAACGCCACCTTGTTAACTATAAGATTTCCGTCGTTAAATACTTTTAACAAATGGAAAGTTGCCTTGATATTAGAATACTTAGGACCCCTCTTGCAATGCCAAGCATTGCCACATCATACACCAATTGTTTGCAAACTGCAATAAAACGAGTTTGGTGGTGTGAGTAAAATAAAATGGGATGGGCTTAGTGCAACATGTGCTAGGTGAAGCTGGGTGATTTTGGTCATGGGGCAGGGCTCACAGAAGATGATGGTGCTAGGTGTTTAAGCTTCGGTCTTGGTCTACCTACCATGGACGAGCCGCTGCCCTTGCCATGTAAAGACCGGTTCATTAGCGCTTGACTTAGTGATTACGTGCAGCCACAGAACTTGTCTTTTGCAGGACTTACCCCTCCTGCTTAGGTAATCCACATCGAGCCACTAGGAGGTCAGTAGGACACAAGAGGCCAGGAGAAGACGTGAGATACTTGTGGTCCGACTTTCGACAAGTAATTGCCCGCTCATGGGACCGTATGCCCACAGATATAGCCCCTGGTTTATCTATGTGACCCGGTATATAAAGGGACCAGGAGAAGACGTGGATGGACATCCCCACGGTTCGGCTCTGGGAATATACACCGTCGCGTCATCGAGAGCTATGTGAACCTCGACTGATAGCCTCTGGATGCATCTTGGGTGGAATCTGTGGAAACCTAAGTGAATGTTGGAGTCAACGTTATGCAACTTTGTTGGTCAGAAGGAGCATAGCCTGTGGGTACAGTGTACAACCTCTACAGAGTGTAAAAATCCTTCTCGAACAGCAGTTGTCACAGTATTGACATGCTAATGTTTGGATACATAATGATTAGTCTTTGTATATCTCCTTGGAGTATGAGTGGGTGTGGCTACCCATGTTTTGAACATGAGATTGCTGGGTGCCACGGGACGGTGCGGGAACGTGCTTGTGCCTGATTTAAATCTTGGGAACTGATGGAGTAGATTTAGTTCTTCCACAAGTCCACCAACTAAAATATGACAGGACAAGTATTTGATACTCTCCGATTTAAACCTTCTGTAGTGAGCCCACATAAAAAACAGATTTCTGCAAAATGAGCTCTAAAGCCTTTCCTTGCTACAACTCAATGTGCATCTATTTCTGTATAACCATGCTATGTGTTAGGGCTTGCTGAGTACTTTATGTACTCATCCGTTTGCTTTTGTGGTTTTGTTTAGACAGAGAGGATTGCATAGAAGGCGACGATGTGTTGGTTTCATTCTACTCCCCAAGTCTGCTTGTGGATTGGAGCCTCAGTTTTCCGCTGTTTGTTTTGTCTCTAGCAGGCCTACCGATCTTGGATGAGAAATCCCCACCGTGCACTTGCTAAAAGTTGTATCTCAAATATTCTATTATAATTCGAAGTATGCTTATGATATACATTCTGTTGTGTATTATGCGTATCATCTACTGATCCAGGGAATGATACTGTTGTACAAAGCATTCTAGAAATTGGGTGTGATAGAGTGGTATCAGAGCAATACTTGGCTGTAAGAAGAAACCCTTAAGATTCATCCCCTTGAAACCGACTACTTTCATAAAAACGATTTTATGAAATTTCTCCCTTACCACATTAGCCTTTTTCTTAGGTGATAGTTGATTCCAACATCATAATCTTTGATCAACTCTAACCATCGACGTTGCCTCAGGTTCAGATCTATCTGTGTGAAGATATACTTTAGACTCTTATGACCCGTGTATATTTCACACCGATGCCCAATGAGATAGTGCCTCCATATCTTCAAAGCATGAACCACTGCAGCTAACTCCAAATCGTGAGTAGGATAGTTCAACTCATGTTTCCTCAACTAGAGCGAAGCATAGCACACAACTTGACCTTGCATCAATACACATCTCAGGCCTTGACGTGAAGCATCACAATAGATATCAAACTTCTTAGTAATGTCCGACAGAACCAGCACTGGGGCTGAGGTCAATGTCTTCTTAAGCTCCTCAAAACTAGTTTGGCACTCCTTCGACCATTCGAACTCTTTTCCTTTTTACTAGCAATCGTGTCTTTGGCTTGGCTATCTTTGAGAAATCTTTTATGAACCGGCGAGAGTATTCTGTCAATCCAAGAAAACTGTGAATCTCTGACACATTCTTTGGTGGCATCCAATTCACTACCTCTTTGACCTTGCTTGGATCAACTGCTACTCCACCTGCGGATATTATATGTTCAAGGAAAGAGACTTGACCCAACCAAAACTCACACTTGTTGAACTTCGCATATAACTTGTTCTCTCTGAGTTTTTCAAGAACCAGCTTTAGGTGTTGCTCATGTTTTGCTTCATTCTTGGAGAATTCTAGGATGTCATCGATGAACACGACTACAAACATGTCCAAGTACTCCATAAACACCTTATTCATCATATACATGAAGTAAGCAGGGGCATTGGTCAATCTAAATGACATGACAGTGTACACATATAACCCATATCTGGTCCAAAAAGCTGTATTGGGTATATTTGACACTTTGATCTTCAGTTAATGATAGCCTGACCTCATATCAATCTTTGAGAATACTGCCGCTCCCTTCATCTGGCCGAACAAATCCTCAATCCTAGGTAAGGGATACTTGTTCTTGATAGTAATCTCATTCAGGGATATATAATCCACACACATCCTTTGAGTTCCATCCTTTTTCTCCACGAAGAGTACTGGTGCTCTCCATGGCGATGAGCTAGGGCGAATAAAACCCTTCTCTTGAAGCTCTGTGATTTGCTTATAAGTTCTACTAGTTCATTAACAGGCATTCTATATAGCCTTTTAGATATTGGTGTTGTCCCAAGCACTAGGTCAATGAGAAATTCAATGTCACGGTCAGGTAGCATACCTAGTAATTCTTCTGAAAATACATCTTGATAGTCACGGACAACTCGTATTTTCTCAATGCTTTTGCCTTCCATCTTATTGAGCACACATGTTAGTCATACGGTACTGGCTGTTACAAACTCAACTTTCAATCCTTCTTCACTAGATAGTTATACTGCTCTTCTTGCACACTGAATCACTCCATCATACTTCTTTAACTAGTCCATTCCAAAGATGATATCTATCTCCTTTGATTCTAGAATAATTAGGTTGGACAAGAAAACTACCCTCATTATTTCCAAGCTTACGTTTGGGCACAAGTGCCTAGTTCTCATTTCTCCTCCAAGAGAACTAACTAGCATAGCACGAGTCATGAGAATTATAGGGATTCCAAACTTTGCAACAAAACTTGATGCTATGAATGAATGCGATGCTCTAGAATCAAATAAAACAGTAGCAGAGTTAGAGTTTGCAAGGAACGTACCCATCACAACTTTTGAAGCTTGCTGAGCTTCTTCACTGGTTACATGGTTGACCTTGCCATAGGTGTAGTTGGACTGGCTTTGGTTAATTCCCTGGTTGGGCTTATGACCTGATCTCATAGGTGGTGTGGCGGCTTTGTTAGGACAGTTGTTAGCATAGTGTCCCGGCATACCACACTTGAAGCATGCTTCTCGAGCTCCACTGACTGCATTAGCTCCAGTGACTGGTTTGTTAGTGTTCTGCTGAGCTGGTGCTGTAGGATGAGGTACTGACTGATTTCCAGCACGAGGCATCTGTGGTGGGTTAGGACGTGCTGCCTAAAAGCTTGGCTTCTGCATTTGCATCTGGAAGTTAAGGCGTGGAGCTTGCATTGGTGGCTTTCCAGTATACGTAAGACGATACATTGGCCCTTGTGGTGGCATCATGCAAGGGCGGACATTAGGGTTGGAAGGCTGCCCATTGAATGACATCTTTCTCTTACCTTCACGCTCAATCTCTGCCCGTTTGTTTTCAAGGACAAGTTCTTTGTCCAGCAGCTTTTGAAAGTTCATATAGTCATTACTCATAAGCTGGTACTGGAGATCGTGGTTCAACCCATCAAGAATCAGCTCTTGCTTCTTCTCATCGGTGGTCACATCTTCTGGAGCATACCTCGAGAGCTAAGTGAACTTGTTGAGACACTCGTTCACTGACATACCACTTTACTTCAAGTTCTGGAATTCCCTCTTCAATCTGATGGTCCTAGCTGGGACATAGTGAGAGCGAAAGTTGGTCTCGAATTCATCCCAGGTGATGCCTACGGCATTAGCATCAGCACCGCAATAAGCATCCCGCCAGTGTGCGACAGCTCCAGCCAACTAATACATCGCATCGAGGACTTTCTCACGGTCGTTGCATTGTACTATGGCCAGCTTTTCTCGATTGATTTAAGCCAATCGTCAGCCTCCAAGAGATCCTTGGCTTGAGAGAAGGTGGGTGGCCTAGTTCTCAGAAACTCACGCAGCTTGTATGGGCCCTGACCTTGTGGCGCTGCACCTTGATTCTGCTACATCTGAGTGAGAGTTTGCATCATGTTCTGCGCCTGCATAGCTATGATCTGTGCAAATGGTCCAGCTATTTCATTGGCATTGATGTCATTGTTATTATTGTTGTTGCCACCTTGGTTATTGTTTCGGGGGATTTGGTTCTTCTGATTGTTCTGGTTCTAGTTATTCTGGTTGGAGGAACTTCTTTGACCCACTGCAGTACGCCTGGTGTAAACCATATTGGTGGGATATATAAACAACAAAAAGTAAGCCTACAAACCACCATTGAGAATTTAGATATCACAGCAGAGAGTCAGGATCTTACGGATTTTGAGAGAAAAGAACTCTCTCAGTCTCAGAATCAACTGACTAAGCTTCTCCGCGAAGAGGAAATCAAGTATTATCAGCAGGCTAAGGTGACTGATGTTCCGCTCGGAGATAATAATACAAGGTATTTCCAAATGACTGCCAATGGCAAACATAGGAAAAAGAGGATTTTCTCCCTAGATCATGAAGATGGTAAGATTGAAGGACAAGCTAATCTCAAGAAGTATTTCACCCAATTTTACAAAGGATTGTTCGGTGAACCTGAACAAAATTCCTTTACTTTGGATGAATATATAGTAGATGATATTCCTCAGGTGTCGGAATCAGAAAATGAATTCCTTGTTGCCTCCTTCATAGAAAAAGAGATCAGAGATGCTATCTTTGATATGGAGCATTATAAGGCACCAGGACCAGATGGATTTCCAGCTGAGTTCTATCAAAAATTCTGGGAAGTTATCAAAGCAGATCTCATGAATATGTTTCATGATCTTTATGCTGGAGATTTATCACACTTTAGTTTAAACTTTGGTGTCATAACCTTGTTACCTAAAGTCCAAGATGCACATCAAATCAACAGTATAGACCAATATGTCTGCTAAACATCAATTTCAAAATTTTTACCAAGGTGGCCACAAATAGAATTAACTTGGTTGCTGATCATATTATTAGCCCAACTCAGACAGCTTTTATGCGGGGACGAAACATTCTTGAGAATATCGTCATTCTTCATGAGACTGTCCATGAGTTGCATAGAAAAAATCGAAATGGTGTGATCTTTAAGATTGATTTTGAGAAAGCATATGATAAAGTTAGGTGGCCCTTCTTGAAACAATCACTGCGTATGAAAGGTTTCTCATCAAAGTGGGTATCTTGGATTGAGTCTTATGTCTCAGGTGGAAGCGTGGCATTAATGTTAATGACGAGGTCGGGCCATTTTTTCAAACACGAAAAGGCCTTCGACAAGGAGATCCCTTATGTCCTATACTTTTTAACATTGTAACGGACATGCTAGCAATTTTGATAAAGAGGGCCAAAGAGGATGGGCAGATCTGTGGAGTTGTGCCACATCTCGTAGATGATGGCATATCGATTCTACAATATGCGGATGACACAATTCTCTTTTATGGACCATGACCTAGACAAAGCTCGTAACATTAAGCTTTTGCAATGCGCATTCGAGCAAGTATCAGAGCTAAAGATAAATTTCCATAAGAGTGAGTTATTCTGCTTTTGTGAGGCCCAAGAATCCCTAGACCAGTATACAGAACTCTTTGGTTGCAAAGCAGGTAACTTTCCATTAAGATACCGGGGCATTCCTATTCACTATAGGAAATTAAGAAATGTCGATTGGAAAATGGTTGAATAACGCTTTGAAAAATGACTTAGCAGTTGGAAAGGTAAACACCTTTCAATAGGTGGCTGACTAACACTGATCAATTCAGTGCTAAGTAGTCTTCCTATGTATATGATGTCCTTTTTCCCAATACCAAGAAGCGTACTTAAAAAATTAGATTATTTTCGTTCTCAATTTTTTTGGCAAAATGATGACCAGAAGCGTAAGTATGGCCATGCCAAATGGAACAATTTGTGTCAACCAAAAGACCAAGGCGGGCTAGGAATTCATGATTTTGACATTCAAAACAGTGCCTTGTTTAGCAAATGGCTTTTCAGATTACTAACAACGGAAGGGACATGGCAACAGTTGATTCGCAATAAATATCTTGGCTCCAAACCACTTTCTCAAATTTACTGGAAAACTGGAGATTCTCACTTCTGGGCTGGTCTTATGAAGGTGAAACGAGATTTTCTTCGTTTTGAAACCTTTATTATGAAGAACGGCGCACAAGTTAGGTTCTGGGAGGATAGATGGCTAGGTACTACCACACTACATGAACAGTACCCTGTTTGTACAATATTGTTAGACACAAACAGGCTACTGTTGCAGAAATTTTTGAGACATCACACCCAAACTTTCCATGGCGCATAGATCTTATAGGACCAAAGCTATTAGCGTGGAATGAGTTGCTTCCACGAATTTCTAACATAGTTTTGTCTCAGGAACAAGATGTATTTTGCTGGAATCTTACCCAAGAGTTCTCGGTGAAATCACATTATTTGACACTAATATATTCAGATGTCCCAAATCTTAACAAGAGATTGTGGAAGATGAAAATCCCTTTGAAAATCAAGATTTTTCTTTGAGGTGTAGTTTTGACAAAGGATAACTTGGCCAAATGAAATTGGCATGGTAGCACAAAATGTTGCTTTTGTCACAAAGAAGAGACCATTAATCATTTATTCTTTGAATGTCGCTTTGCTCGTGCAATTTGGGCTGTAGTACAGGTGGCTACAAATCTTTTCATTCCTCATAGTGTATCAAATATGTTTGATACTTGACTAGGGAGAATTCGTAAAGATTTTAAGTCATTAGTTCTGCTAGGGGCTGCAGCCATATGTTGGTCGATATGGTTATGCAGAAATGATTTGGTTTTTGAAAGAAAGCATGCTTATTCTCCTTTGCAGGTCATCTACTCAGCTATTCACTGCCTCCGTACCTGGGTTGTTTTATAGAAGCCGGCTTCCCAAGAATTGGTTTTGGTGGCATGTCAGCAATTGGAGAAAGTGGCCAAGGAGTGTTTTTCCCAGGCACATGGGTGGCAATCTAGTCTTCAGATAGATTACTACTAGATTGTGTTGTTTTCTTTTTTTCATTTTAAATCTTAGGCCGTGTGCATCATGTAATGCAGAGGTCGGGAGTGTGTTCAAGATGGTTGTATTACTTTGATATAATTGTTTTGAATTTTAATAAAATCTTCCCTTATCTAAAAAAAAAAAACACCTCTTGAGCTTTCCCAGCCATAAAAAGAATCTGCAGCGCAAAGGTGCCCAAGTCTTTCAGATACGCTTCCAAGGCGCAAAGCGAACAGCTCCAGTGAAGAAGGATTCATAAGCTGATTTGCTAGTATAGACACCAGTGGGAGAGCTTCCAAATATGACGATCTTTAACTTCTTGCTGCAGAACCAGACCATCAACTAGGTGCCAAATTTTGACATAATCTGCTATGATCTGCACCGAAAGAAGTGCTGTGATATCCAACACCCATGACCGGTCGGTAAGAGCCTGTGCCACTGTCCTCTTTTTTACTCTGAGGGGTATGACCTCAAAAAGAGCAAGAGCTATCTCACCTATTGTTTTGCCATCCAACCATCGGTCAAGCTAAAACTTGGTAGATTCACCATTTCCAGTCTCAGTACGCACTGCAATATTAAACATAGCATGCGCACAATGCGGTACTTGAACATCCAAACCAGTCCATGGCCGGTTATTATCTGTTTTCTCCAACCACAACCATCGAATATGGAGAGACCATCCAAGAAGCTCCAAATTATGCACGCCCAGACCTCCATAGTGCAGCGGATGCTGCACCCGCTGCCAGGAAACCAAACAACTTCCACCATTTGCCTTTGTCTTGCCTTTTCAAAGAAAACCTCTTCGGATTTTATCAATTGCCTTGATAGACCACTTGGGCAGGTCAAGCGCAATCATATGATAGATAGGGGAAGCAGTGAGCACAACCTTAACCGTAGTGAGTCCTCCGGCCTTATTCATCAGCGAGGCTTTCCACCCCAGTAGATAGTCTGCTACCTTGTCAATGAGCGGTAAGAGATCCACTTTAGAGTTCTTAACCGAGAGTGGGAGGCCTAGATATGTGCAGGGGAAGTTTTTCACCTCACACGGTAACCAGCTTGAGATCAGAGACATGTTATCCTCTTGACATTGAATAGGAGTTACCGAGCATTTCTCCATATTAGTGTGTAAACCAGAAGCATCTCCAAAAGCCTGAAGGATTTGCTTCGTGAGATCTAAATCAGGGGCAGCTGGTTTGAGGAACATAATCACATCATCCGCATAGAAGGAGATACGATGTTTGACTCGATGATCAGCCAAGGGCTGCAAGAGATTCTCACTACAAGCTTGGACGATTAGAGTTCAAAACATCCATAGCCAAGATGAATAACATCGGAGAGAGGGGATCTCCTCGCCTAGGACCCCGATGATGGGAAATTACCTCCCCCGAGACCCCATTGAGAAGCACCTAGGTAGATGAAGTCGCCCAAAGACTACTCAACAGACTACACCACTTATGCCCAAAACCAAGGTGTTGCATCACTTCCAACAGAAAGGGCCAAGAAGCTGTATCAAATGCCTTTGAAATATCAATCTTGAGCAAAATATGCGGTACGCTCTTCCTGTGCAAACCCGGAGCTGTTTGTTGGACCAACAAAAAATTATCATGGATGCATCTTCTCTAGACAAAAGCACTTTGATTTGGTGATACAAGAGCAGCAAGTTTAGGAGTCAGCCGATTAGCAAGGATCTTAGTCAACAATTTAGCAAAGCTGTGTATCAAGCTAATGGGCCGGTAATCCTTTAATTCCAACGCATCAGGCTTCTTGGGCAACAGGGTGACAAAGGCTGAATTCAATAGCCTCAGCTTCTCAAAATGTCCTTGATGTAAATGCTGCGAAGCTGTTAGGATGTCAGCCTTTATAATCTGCCAGCAAGTCCTGTAAAAACGCCTGGTGAATCCATCTGGACCGGGAGCCTTATCAAGAGGCATATCTCCAATAGCTGCCCAAACCTCCTCCTCTGAGAAACTGTATTCAAGCTCTTGAAGATCAAAATGCTGAGCATGAAAAACAGGGAAGTTCAGTGTGGCACTTCACTGTCCTGCCGTCCCAAGAAGGTTAGCATAGAACTCATCTAGTGCTTTTTGCTTCTCCTCATGTGCAGTAATGATCTGATCGTCAACCTTCAGCTTGGCCACAAAATTCTTTCGCTTTCGATATCGTGCTTGTTGATGGAAGAAAGAGGTGTTCACATCCCCTTCCCGAAAATAAAGCACCCAAGAACGCATACGTGCAATTGTACGCTCAAGGGAGGCAAGACCAAGACAATGAACCTTGAGTCTCTTCAACAACATGTCCTCAGCACTAGAGAGTTGATGTCTGTCAGGTGCAATTTCTAAACGATGCATCACCTCCTTTGCCATTTGTAATTGAACATTAATATTGCCCACATGAAGCTGACTCCAACTTTGGAGACCTGCTGAGGCGCTGCAATTTCAGAAACACAGTTTCTAGAGGGCAAGAAGCTTGCAACAAGGCGGAAAGCACTCAAATCCTAACTGTCCAAAGTTGAGGGAAGAAGCTGTTGCACCCAGCACTGAAAGTTGAGCAGATGCTCCAGTGGTGATGTTCCATGCATGAGCCGGAATGCCACGCAGCTCGACTTCGATCTGATGAGGAAGAACCAGACCACTGGAGAGGGCATGACGAGACCATCTCTGGAAAATCAAGCGGGCCTGATCAACGAAAATCGGAACGGTGCTATCAGCGATCAAAGTTGCCGTAGCTTCATCAGGCAGCCGCAACAGAAGGGTGCCTTGTCGATAACGACTAATGGTGAGAGAATTGGGATCCAATTCCCATCTGTCCGCCACCGCTATGAGAGCTTCACTCGGCGAGCATGGAGGTCCATCGCTCATGAAAAAGATGGGGACAGCTCGGCGAAGCTCAATCTCAGCAATAGCTAAACCACTGGAGAACTGAATGACACACTGCTCTAAACCTTGACTTGCACCAGAGCCATCCACCACGTCGGCCAACTGCTCCGCGGGAGGTTCTCGGTGCTCCTCTGGGTGTTCATCAGAAGAGGGGCGTCGACTAGCCCGCCGGCGGCGCCGACGTCGCCGGGGCTGACGATCAGAAACATGATCGCTGCCCGAGCCTTCCGAAGGCATAGCGTTCTGGGAGGCCGCGGCCGAAGGATGAGCCGAAGAAGACGGCCGCACGACACGACGCCAAACTTGCGCACGCACTCCGGGCCTACCTGTCGAGCCGAAGCGGACACACAACAGCGTGGTGCCCGGGCTCAAGACAGCGAAAGCAGTGGGTGCGTCTCCTGCAACTCGAAGGGCGGTGCGACGTCGAGAAGCAGTTAAAACATTTACCCCACAGGTCCCGCGGCACCTCACGACACGGCGATCAGCAGGCCGCACCGGCCGGGAACGGCGATGCTTGACAACCTGCCAACCCTCCGCGTCCGGCGCCGGTTTGACAGAACGGCTCCGCTGCAGGCGCTGCACGGGGCGGCGAAGAACCACGCGAACCGGAGACGGTCGGCTCAGAGAAGGCTGACTGGGCAGCTGAACCACCGCCGGCTCCTTGGAAACAAGAAACACGTCACGATAGGAGGGCAGCTGGGACCCCTCACCGCTTGACGGAGTGGAATCCCGCCAGCGTTGCACCTTGGAACGGCCACTGGGTTGGGGAGGAGACTCGAGCAGGGCAAAGGCGGAGGTGGAATCCGACGCTTGGAAGGTGGGAGACTGGTGGGAGGTGGTTGCCGGACCTGGAGGAGGCGCCGGCAAGGGGCTGCAGGGAGGGCAGGCGTCGGAGGGAGGTGAGGCGTCGGAGGGAAGGGAAGGGTCGGTGGGAGCCATTCCTCCACTCATATTACTATGTTTTATAATTCTATCCCGTTGGTGCTTAAAATTATGCTAACTTCTTTATTGGAGGTCCATCTTAATTACGATCATATCTTATCAAGTGTAAATTTGGATGTCAATGAAGAACGTATTGATCTTAAGTCTATTGAATCTCTAAGGTAATTGGTCAGTTAAAAACCGCATTGCATGTATGCAGTATCTTGTGAACTTTCTGAAAGTTGGTGTTTCCACGACTCAATACACCAGTGGATGGAATTTAGTCTGCTCTTCTCTTGCACTGATAACAGTAGCCATGCTGTAATAAAAGTATGTTTATTACCGTAGGCTCCTTAATATGTTCATTGCAATAATAACATTGATAACATTGTGAACCTTTTGCCCTGGGTAATGTGTTTCCACGACTCAATACACCAGTGGATGGAATTTCAGATGTTACAATGCATGCATGGGTGCATTGTATTGGGACAATTGTTGACTTAATATGAAGGTTTTTTTATGAAGTGTGAAGCATATGAAGGCATCATCATGAACCAAATATTCAGAACTTGCTGTTGTTTCCTGCAGTATTTTGTTTCCACAAGCTTTTTTGTTCTATCAGGTAGGCAGTAGGGTTTAGTGTATTTTCATCAAAACTTGGTGTTTATTCAGAACTTTAGTGTGAAATATATTCAAAACTTCACTGTGAAGTATATTCAGATTTGGTGTTCATCAGAAATTGGTGTTTATTCTGTCATTCAGTATGGACCTTTGATGCGTTGAACACGTACACAATCTAAAAACTCCACCTGCGGGGGTATGACGGTCCCCATGGTATTTGCATAACAAGAAGAGACATTTTACGTGGGTCGAGAAAACCCTCGAACCTCTGCCCCACCCTTACACAACGGCGCCGTTGCCCTTGTGAGAACTAGGCCGGTCCTTAGACCTGTGCTTTGGTGTGGGACAGACGAGAGGATTTTTTTGCCCTCCGCCAGGTCGAACCCTGGACCTAAAGAGTACTACTGAGGCTCTTCAACCACTCGGCTGAAGGCGCTTTCGCACCACGTACACAATCTGTTTAGTGGCAATTTGGTAAATCCAAGTCAAATTTGTGAAGTAACTGTGTTCTGTACATTGGCCAGTGCAGTGGCTGCTTGCGCTCTGCATAACCCCGTAATCATTGGCCGTCAAGCCCACTAAGATGGAGTGGGCAGTGTCAGATTAATTAGCAGCTCCCACTAATCCTGCTAGGGAGTTTTGAATAGTGTGGTGGCCAGTGGGGCCGCAGCCTACCCCACTTTTGGGATGAATAGATAATCACTTCATAGAATTAGGAGAAACTGCTTTTTCAGCTCCTGAACCCTTAATTCATTTTAGAGAATCAATTCACAAAATCAACCAAGAATCACTTTCAAAAACAGCATTTGACACAAGTTCTCTGATTATGATTGAGAATCGGCTCCATAGAGCTCTGCCAAATGGGTCCCTAGTAGCCAATATCATTAATGCAATTTAGAATTTAGTGGGCACACTAATAATTTGTTTCTTTCCTTTTGGGTTCATACTAGCTGAAAGTTGTTGACGATGAAGTTGAGTGGGCAGCAGATGTCTATAACCAATCTCATGCAACAGTATATGCCATTTTTATGGCCCATTTGCTAGAGCTCCACATAGCTGATCCTCAGATAGAATTAGGCACGTTCACCAAATATTATTTTCAGCAGAAGTGATTCTCAGCCAACTCTATATACTGATTCTCAGAAATAAACTAAGCTGTGAGCAGGAAAACAGCTTCTCCAGATTCTTTAAAGTGATTCGTCATCTTGATTTTAAGAGTTTATATTAGAAAATTACTTCCTTCTGCAAGATCACTTCTCATAAAAAAAACAGTCTTAGAGAAACTCTATCAAAAAGGGCTCCATCCCCATACCACTTTCATGCCAGTGAATACAAGTCCACTGAGTCGGCACCAGCCACGAATGAAAAGTATCTGATTCAATTTATAAAATATGTAGTTAAAAGTAAAATAAATTCTTAACCAGTAGAGCATTCAGTTTTGAGGTTTATGACTTTTCAAAAGGGTAGCCTGGTGCACTTAAGTTCCGCTTGCACGGGATTTGGGAAAGTGTCCAACTACTTTGTCTTTTGTACGTAGCCTTACCTGATGAGGATATCACTCTTTGAGATACACAAAACACTTTGAATTACTATTTATGGTCCAATCACGAAAGCTTATTCACGACAGGTTAATCATGACGTGTGCTTGTTCATAAGCACATATCTAAACTCTTTGACGAATAGATTGCTACCAAATATATTTATCATAATTAGGAACAAAAGAAACGATCACGAGAAGCATGGAGAAAGAGTAGGACATGCACAAGACTAGAAAGAGACATCCAATTTCAGAGGACTTTCAATCCAACTCAGCCTCAAATCCTACTCGGACTTCAGTAGGAGCAGCCTACATTAAAACAGATCCCTAAGTCACTTACAGACGTAGTTTTCGACGTTCTCTATTTGGATAAAGCTAAAGAGATAACTTTTCCAATGGATCTAATAATATGCCTAAATTCTTCCTAGATACCCCATAATCATCGAAACAAAATGACATAAAAAATCTGTAAGGGTGCTGCACCACTATTTTGGGTTGTTCGGCAACTTATCATGTTAGTCCCATTAGGGTTTCATTCAGGGACTCTTGCACGTCCCTCCACCTTAGGGATTGCAACGGGTCAGGTTCGAGTTGGGTGGTGTAAGGATCAAAGACACCGAGAAGAGAGGTTGAATCGGTAGGACTAATTTTGCTACGAATTAAAACTATAAGACTTGATCGCAACGGAAAGCAAACCTATGCAATTCTAGTAGACCAAGACCCCTAATAATGCTAGTAATAAGATAAAAATAACAAGCAAACACTAGCACGATAGCCATCAAGAAAAATCAAAGAACAACCTATCACTCTACACAAATGGTAAGTAAATGCGGTAAGTAAAGAGAGAGATAGAGAGTGCTCAGTGATTTTTTTTCCGAGATCTCAGAAGGTAGGTGTCTTCCCCTAATTCTCATTAAACCACTCCCGTCGGAGTCTTGGTTCCTCCCATCGTTACCGGAATGATGCTCACAAGGGTGCCCTACACTCCCGGAGTGAAGTCACCGGCGGTCTGGCTGTCGTACACAATATCCAAATGCTACAGCAAGCCTTCAAGGCTCGGGCGCTCCCTCTTGGTGTCTCTCTCGAGCGAGGGATCCGGAACTGCGTACAAACTTGATGACGACTTCAATCTCCCTGGAAGCTCGATCACCGACTCCTAGTCGGTCTAGGCTGCCCACACCAAGAGTAATAGGCAAAAATCACTCCTCTCAAGCCCCACAAGCTATAGAAGTGTATGAATGCTCCCTATCACTCTCCTACTAGCACCAAAGATCTACAATCTTTCTATGTGCTTTATTGGTGGTGTCTCTTGGCTTCTTACAAGTTTTCTCTACCTGATCAGACCTTATGCACACGACAAAACATCCCTCTCCAAGGTTTAAATAGGATCCAAGCCCAGAAACAACCGTTGGAACGTGATGTCATAAAGCTGACTGCTTGATGCAATCACCGGACTGTCCGGTGACAGAACCACCAGATTGTCCGGTGACCCTTTCCTCCTCCTGGCCTTGGAAACACCCTCTCTAGAATCTATTCCATAGGACATTGAACTGTCCGATGCATACCTTCACCGAACTGTCTGGTGACTTTCATTTTTATACTCCTAGAGACATCTTCTTTGGACTTCAGCTTCTGGCTCACCGGACTGTTCGGTCACTGCACCGTCGGACTGTCTGATGACTGCTCCACCTCAACTCTAGAGAGCACCTCTCTTTGGACTGGCTCCTCCAGAGCTCATCGAACTGTCCGGTGACTGCATCCTCAACTGGACTTTGAGCTTCGGTCTTCGACTTCACTTTCTTTGCCATCTCCAATGCTTTCTAAGGATCAAAGGAGCGTTCACACCCTCTAACACTTGTATGACAGAAGACAAATGACCTTACCCGTCTTAATAGTATCAGCAGTCCTGTGGACTCTCAAGCTAGTCCTTAGCCTTGGTCCTCCGACGTTCGAAAACTCTTCTTCTAGGGATTGTCCTTGTCATCCACCGAGAAAGCCCATCATGTTGATGTAGAATTAGCAGGATAGAACCTACAATCACAACCGTTACCTATGGTGTTCATTCAATCACCAAAATCGATTCATACCTTTTAGGGGACTTCAAAGGTCATGAAGCTAACAATCTCTCTATTTTTTGTGATTGATGACAACCATAGTACTCACAAACAGGCTCAAACAAGATGAAAGAAGATAGAGAATAAAACGCATCTCAAAAAAACACTTACCCCTTACCTTGATGACTTAGAAAATTTTTGCAAGAGTTCCCCTCCTTTCTTATGGGTATGAAGCGTCGCTCTCCTCCTATTCTCCTCCTATTTGGTAGCTCTCTCTCCCCTTTGTCATCTAATCATCCAAAAAGATGGCATCAAAGAAGCATATAGAGAGGGAGAATGATGGATAGACAAAAGTTAGTGCACAATAGGTAGAGATTGAGAGCACGATGCACAAAGAAACATGCAAAACAATCACAACACAGGGAGCCATACACACTGAATCCACGGGGTTAGTCCAGAAACCAAGTGCATTCAAATGAGCTAAAAGATCGAATAAAACACAAGCTCATCAAAATGTCACAAAGAGCCAATGAAATCCGCAAAAAAAGATCTAGAGCCCTAACTACCCATCCACGGCCTCCCCCCTCGATAGCAATCCCTCAAAAACGATACACCACCCGGCTCATACCCAGACTCCTACAAGATGTCTAATTATGCACAGCTGAAGAACAGGGTGCAGTGACGATCGGTGGCTACTCCTCTGCTGCTGGCTGCGCTGCTGCTGCTGACTCATCTCCTCCTTGTTGCTCAACATCATCAAACGCACTCAAGCCAAAGGAAGACGTCGAGAAAGGCTCCTTGCCATCAAGAGTAGCTAGCTGATCAAAACTGACAAGGGTCTGAGTTGCCTCCTCTGTTGACTATTCGGCCTAGATAGCTGCATCTGACACACTAGGCTGCTCGGTTGTGGTGGCTACGGCCTCTGCCTCTGAAACCTTAGGCAATGGCTCTGTCAAAACAGACTCAGAAGTGGTAGTCTCAAAGAAAAACACTCTCAGAGCAAGCGAAGAACTAACAACTGCTGTCTCTGACTCCAATGCTAGTATAGACACTCTGGGCTCTGCTGAAGCAAAAAGGACCGACGTGGAGTATGAGAAAACTGAGGAGAACTGAGATGAGGTAACAGAAACACTTACTCCACCAATAGTCGTTGTAGTGCTGTCTACCCCAAAAGGTATGAACTGTGAAAGCGAAGCTGAGAGCAGTGTAGTAAATATGGGCTACTGCTGCTGCTGATTTGAAGCTCAGAACAGAATGCTGGCACTAAAGAATACTGAGACTGAGGTGCTGTAGGCTAGAGCTGTGAAGGCAAAGGACACGGTAGCGTGGTCGTCGAAAACGTAGGCAATGCTGGCATACAGATCTCCTAGAGATACAATGCGATAGCTTCGAATCCGGCAGACATGTAAGATATGGCCACTGTCATCTCCAACTAAGTGCACTGCGACCTCTCAAAGAACTCTCTATCCTTCTCCTCTCCTCAGCGAGCTCTCTCTCCATCCGTAGCCTCTGCTCAATCTGGAGGCGCTGGAGAAGGATTCTATCCTTGAACTCGACCCTCTCTCGGCATATCAGCTAATCCTGCTCATGCATGAATCTCCTCTGCTCAGCATGCTCTGCCTGAATAGCACCCAATCTAGCAGCAAGTGCAGGGTCAAATGTAGCATGAGAGGTCAGAGTCTTGGCCTGACCTAGAGCCTCGTGTTCCAAGCCCCAAGCTGTGCTCTCTCCGAAGCCTCAGTCTCAATCTCCTCAGGGGCTGTGGTCTCCTCTTCTCTAGGGGTGCTCTAGGAAGCTGACACTCTAAGTACCCTAGAGTCAGATGGCACAACTAGACTGAAATAGGTGGTAATCTCTGGCAATGCTGTGTACCCCTTCTCAGTCATAACACCCGCTCTCCTCAGCAACAGACAGATATAGCAAACAAAAAGCAACTGACGTGCTCCTATCCCCTCATAGATGACATCATCTGAGCAAGCAAAAGATCTGTCAAGTCGAACTCATCATGTCTCAGCAAATAGCAAAGCAGCCACTAATGCAATATGTTGACCAGCTCTCTGTAGTCAGCTCGAGGCGCTATCGACCTTCCTAGCAACCCTCTCAAGATAGGTGCCTCGTATGTCAATCGTAGAGGGTGCCCCAAGTAATGCTCCCCATGAGGTGACGAGAAAGCAAAACTCATCCTGTTGTCACTGGGCTCCATCGATCCGAAGGGTATGAATGTTGGTGAGAAGTCCGGATGGGCCAATGCGCAGATCTGAGTCTTTGAAGAAATGAATTCTAGAGCAGACAAGAAATCGATCCTCTCAAATCTATGTGGCTCCCCTCTATACATAAACCAGAAGTAAGAGCGGTCAAAGGAGATCCACAGTGAGGCGTAAAACTCCAGTACAACGTCCTCACTATACTTGAGCTACTGCGTGACCAATCTGATAGGCCTGAAAGTGTCGTACCCCATTTTTGGAATACACTGTGTATCACATATCAGTTCCTAGATTATTAGCTGGTACGCACTATCACAACAGAATGTATATCAAAAAGCATACTTCGGTTAAGATATTATACCTGATACTCGACCTTTAGCAGCAACACGAGGTGGATTAAAGCATCCACAATAGTTTAGTCAGCTAGAGGCGAAGCATACAGCGGAAACAAGACCCAACTTCACAAGCAACATGCGAAGCAGGACCAAAACTCAGCACGTTGTCATCTTCTATGAATCTTCCTCTGATTAAAACCACAGATGCAAATGGGTGAGTACACAAAGTACTCAGCAAGCCCTAACACTACGCAGGGGTATACTGATAGATGCATGTCTGGCTGTAGCAAGAATAATGCATAGGCGTTCCTTTGCAAAAATCTATTTTCAACAGGGTTCACTAGAGAAGGTTGATAAATACGGATATCAAAACATTGTTTGTCATATTTTAGTAGGTGGACCTGGGGGAGAATAAATTTTTACCACCAGTTCCCAAGTTTTAACTAGAAGGGCCTCCAACATCCAATTCAGACACATTCCAAAACACGGACAACTACACCCACTCACACCATCAAAGAAATATATGAGACTAATCATTGTGAGCCCAGGCAATAGTGCGTCATAACCGGTGACAACAGACTTCCCGAAAAGATTTTACGCTCTCCAGAGGTTATACACGGTACCCACAGGCTACGCACTCTTTGCAGGAGAGTAATGTAATGCTAGTCCCACCTTACCCGCCCATCCCGGTATGCCCACCTCAAAAAAATCACCAAGGGATGAAACACAAGTACTTCACATAGCTTTCCTTGAGTTCTCGAGTACTTTATTTTCCTCTGTAGACTCAGATACGCTGAGCGGGGTACTTCTTTTTCCTCGGAGTCGGACTCTCTTGGGTACATTCCTCCCCGAGTGTCCACCCGTGGTGCCCGATGCCCTACTGGCCGCCTAGTGTAGCATACGATACATGCCGAGAAGTTAGGGTAAGTCCCACCGATGACAGGTTCTGTTGTTGCATGAAATCACTATGTTAGATCCGATGAATCGGTCCTTATGCGGTCAAGGCGAGCACTTGTCCACGGCAGATAGACCAGACCGAAGCTTATCACACAGCACCAAAACACCACATAGAAGCCTCGCCCTCAAACCAAAAATCACCCACCTCCACTTAACACATGCTGCTCTATCACCCATCCGTTTTATTTTACTCACATCACTAAGCACACATTTACACATTTTATAAAATACTGGTGTATGGTGTGGTGATGCGTGGCATCACAATAGAGTCCTGAGCAATCTATTATCAAGGCAACTTTCTGGTCATTAAATGTATTTAATGACAGAGTTTCTATTGGTAACAAGGGGTGTCATCAACAAGGTTGTATTTAATATTAATGAGAGCAAGTAACTGACATTAATATAAATACCTACAAGCAGGATCAATACTACACAATGTTTAATTTCACAGAAAACACATGCAAGCATTCGGGCCATATAGGTGCGAAACAAATCATAGGATTAATATGGTCAAGGTGGTTAGAGCTTGCCTGCAAATCCTTAATCTTTAGGGATTGATGTCGGGATCTTCAGGCTTCTCCTTGCGTGTCAGTCCTTCTGGCTCCTCTTGGAATCCGGCTCTTCCTCGAACTCAATATTGTCTACAAGGTAGAATACACCTAATAAAGCTACTGTAAAAGAAATAAAAACTAGAGAAAAATCGATAAGATACGATTATCTTCGAATAGGAGCTAGATAAACTTTGCTTGGAAATCTAAGAACAAATCATGCATGATGCGGTGACTATATAAATGCAATGCCCACTATCCTATGTGTAGTTCAGTATTACTCTCTATGGGTTAATCATTTCAATGAACATTTACTTAGCTACTCTATTCTATTGCTTATGTTGTCACATTGGTAGTTAAGTATGACTGTGTGGGGTAAATACTATACTAGAGCCTTCATACGAGTATGAGCTTGTATTATGGTTTGTCTAGTATAATACTAAAAGTTTGATGTGTCATTCTATGCATAATCGCTATGTAGCAACAGTTACTAAGGATTAGTGATTAATTAGTTTTTAAGTTTATTTTAGACAATGTCTATATGGCTACTTTATTAAATCCTGTGAGTGTATGTACTATCCAAGTGGGTGACGTGTCATTTTATGCTCTGTCTCGTCTTATCGATATTTTACTATTGAGTAGTGATTAACTACCTTGTTCATTTACGTTACGTTACCTAATTGCAATAGTAAGTCATGTGTGTGCATGTATTATCTAATGACAAGCATGTTATTACACTAGCGTGAATATATACGCTT
>BCLH01000063.1:311384-353867 GCA_001602315.1 Zoysia pacifica
GACATGTCATTTCATGCGTAATTTTATGTGCAATACTATTTACTATTATATGCCAATGATTAATTACTAATTAGCATCATATGTTAGTGTTTATTTACTAACTTTATTTTAGATATTTTTATTTAGTTTATATTAAATAAATGAATATGTAGAGAATATAGATTAGTTAGTTTTCTAATAAGTAGTTATATTCTAACTATTAGTGCCTAATTAATTGAATCTCAGTCCAAAGAAATCAAAGCAAACAAAATAAAGTGCTTGTTTTAATACTTTGAAAATTTCAAATTTAGAGGGTTTTTAATTTACGTGAGATTTTATCTTTTGAATAAAAGAGGAGAGAAAAGAAAGGTTTTTTAGCATTTGTTGGCAGAAAATTTTAAATTTCAATTTTTATTTCTAGGTTGAATTTTGGGGATATTACAAATCTACCCCACTTAAAAGGAATCTCATCCTCGAGATTCGCATGACCTAATTAAGGGCGGTTATAAGGATTTTTGTTATTGTCGTTGTTATTATGCCTTTTTGAATATCTTGCTCTTCAAAATTATCCTCAAAGGTAAGCTTACCAAGGTTCTCAGTACTTGAATCCTCGTCATTCTTCCTCTTGCGGCTTCCGTAGCTCATACAGTCATTCCTTGCGGTTGGGGCTTGGAGGTGGTATCTCGACATTGTATGGGTCTCGATCAGACCAGCTAACGTATAGCTACTAGGTGTGTTAATGAGAGATCCTACCCCTCTTAAAAGGCTTTTAGGTACAGTTACTGAGAATATGTGAGCTGCATAAAGACATCTTAACAACCATGGTTACAGTATCAGTATTTGAAGTACTTAACAAAGTATTAATTCATATCATAATGGGATAGCTCCAACGGGGTACACAGCAAATCTAACATCTGATGCCCTTCTGGTAGTTTTGGGATAATTCATGCTATCTCATCCATTCAGTGAGAGCTGACCTTGCTGCACAGAAGCTTGAGGTGGAGCATTCACAACATCTGCTATTGGTCTCCCTCTTTCTACTTTGGATGCTTTTTGTGAACATCCATCTTTTAAACGAGCATCTGGTCACCAAATGACTGGGACTCTTGCAGCGATAACACACTTTTTGACTGTTGGATCTTGAAATAAGGTTGCCACTGGCCTTCTATTGCGAGGCAGTAATCGAGTCGAGATGCTTTACAGAAGATTTTTGCTGACTGGCCTTGAAGGCATTACGTTTCATGATTTTCCGGTGCCTCAGTTTGTGAGATTGATTGAACTCGGGCTTCTTAGTCATTTCTGGTTCTTCGAATTTCTCCTCTTGAAATGGTTTTCTTCATCAGCTAGCTCAGCAAGTGAAGCTTCTAGCAATATGGTTTTATTCATGAGTGTGTTAAAATCCGGATACACGTGAGTAACCAATTGCTCATTCAACCTGCCATTCAGTCCTTCTCGGTAGCGTTCTTGCTTCTTTTCATCTGTGTTCACTTCTTCTGGTGCGTACCGTGCCAACTGCATAAACTTTCTGGTGTACTAATTTACTGTCATATTGCCTTGTTTAAGATCATGGAATTCATTGGCCTTCAGTTTGATGACTCCTGTTGGAATGTGATAGCATCAAAAAGCATCCAAGAATTCATCCCACGTGATACTTTCTGGACCTGCGGCTGCTTCACAGATGTTATCCCACCATTCTCCAGCAGTTCCAACAAGCTGATGGGTGGCTAGCTTTACCTTCTCTTAATTCTTGGCAGTAACTACGTTGAGTTTCTTAGTGATTTCTCTAAGCCAGTAGTCTGCGGACAAGGGATCATCTTCAGTGCTGTCATATACTGGGGGTTTAAGCTTTATAAAATTCATCATCTTGGACTGTGGTGGTTCGTTGCCATGGAGACTCTGTAGCTCTTGCATCATTCCTCGTATGAGTTGAATTTGTGTTACCATTGCATCTACTAAGATGCCAAATTGCGGTGGTTAATGTGATACCTCATGACCACTTTGGTTGTTAGCTGTACCGGTTTCTTGAACGGTTCCTTCAAGGTTGATTTATTTGATGTTCAGCATTATCTATGGCATCTCGTCTTCTTTCTTCTTGATCAGTTCTTCCTTGGGTTGCGTGTCCTTCATGCTGGTTCTCTACAGCTGTGATTGTCTCTTGCTCATGATGCTCAAGGATTTGTGTAGACTTCCGTGGTGACATAGATTTTTATAACCGAGGTTAGCTAAGAGTTATGGTCAAAGTCTAGGCTGCGCTATTACTGACTTCTGTTTTCTTTATTAATGATCTTTGGTTAGATTAAGAGCACACTAGAACTCAAACAAAGATTCGAGAGAAGCTGACAAATTCACACAAGCAATGAGATTTATTAGCTGTGGTTATTATGTGTAAGCATTTTAGGAGCATAGGTCAGGGTTTTAGGATACTGGCGACTATCGTTTCTTTAGCCCGCTTGATGTTGACTAATCGGTTTTGTGGAGTTGGCAAAGCATTCTGACTGGGTCAACATTTGCAGTTCTAATGTGAGCCTGATCACCTTGCGTCCTTTGTGCTCCACTGATCACTGGATTTGTTATTCTTATACTTGGCGCTGGTTCAGGTCTTTGGCACAAGGCGTTTCATATTAACCAAAGATATTCTTCATTAGTTCATGATAGATAAACTTACAACTCCATTACAATGCTACCCCACTTAAAAGAGTTTTCCAACATTTCCGGTTACATCTTATTTCCATTACTACTAAATATTACCTAAAATGCCCTTGCAGCTAATATCACTTCATCTAGGAGTTGCATTATGCTGGTTACGAAGCAAGATTATAAGCTCGCTTCCCTTGGGGAAACTCAATCGCCATCTTAGGTTGGTGCTGCTTCTCTTGTTCAACAATCTAGTGTTCCTCTTTCCTGGTTCCATCCATAAGTTACTTTTATTGGCGGTAGTTGCCATGGCTCAATCTTTCCTTGGGCCGTCCTTCTTGGGACTTCCATGGCTATGGCGGCGGAGACGTTCTTCCTTGAGGTACAGGCAAGCTGCAACAAGATGTCCTTCATATTGGCAATAGTAGCAGCATCTTATCTTGGCTGTAGACTTGCTTGAGGTTGCCCGGGAGGTGTTAGCCGACGGTTGTTTACATTTCTTGCACAGATGACAATGCTGGTCTTCTTGAAGTACTTTATTGGGCGGCTGAGATGCTGATTTCATCACCATAAGCGGTAAGGCCAACAGATACTCTGGTTCTTTACCCTTTCCAAGGCTATATTTCCTCTTCTTGCCTTGACAGTTCTTGCGAAGAAGATCTTGGTGCAGGGACCTCAGAGCACTGCAACTTTCTTCAATAACTTGCTTCATCAATATCTCAAGGTCATTGATCCTTTCAACGAAATTGGTGATGTCAGCATCTGGTGCTTCCTATGTGGCATTCACGTGTTCCTCAGACTGACGCTGATTCATCTTCTTGGGATCTTTGAACTGGGTTTCTTTCACTGCATTGACATGCTCATCCATCCTTTGGTGGTCTCCTCGCTGCAACATCTCTTCAGTAGTCTGACATTGAGTTGAAGGGTTGCGTAAGCAAGTTTTCCAGAGAGCTAGGGGATGAGAAAAGTAAGGATCTTTTGTAAATAGTTTCTATTTTCAAATTATTCGATTTCATGCGCGGAAATTTCTAAGGGTTTCATCCTACGGCCAAGTATTGCTCTGATATCACTTTGTCGTACCTCATTTCTCGAATACACCGTGTATCACGTATCCATCTTTGGATCATTAGCTGATATGCACTATCACAACAGAATGTATACAAAAAACCATACTTCGGTTAAGATATTATACCTGATACTCGAACTTTAGTGGCAACATGGGGTGGATTAAAGTATCCACAATGGTTTAGCCAGCTAGAGGTGAAGCAGACAATGGAAACAAGACTCAACTTCACAAGCAACTTGGGAAGCAGGGCCAAAACCCAGCACGTCATTGTCTTCTACGGATCTTCCTCTGACTAAAACCACAAATGCAAATGGGTGAGTACATAAAGCACTCAGCAAACCCTAACACTACGCAGGGGTATACTAATAGATGCATGTCTGGCTGTAGCAAAAATAATGCACAGGGGTTCCTTTGCAAAAATCTATTTTCAACAAGGTTCACTAGAGAAGGTTGATAAACCAGGATATCAAAATATTGTTTATCATATTTTAGTAGGTGGACCAAGGGGAGAATAAACCTTTCCCGCCAGTTCCAAGTTTTAACTGAAAGGGCCTCCAATACCCGATCCAGACACATTCCAAAACACGGACAACTACACCCACTCATACCATCAAGGAAGTATATGAGACTAATCATTGTAAGCCTAGACAATAGTGTGTCATAACCAGTGACAACGGACTTTCCAAAAAGATTTTACACTGTGCAGAGGTTGTACACTGTACCCACAGGCTACGCATTCTTTACAGGAGAGTAATGTAACGCTAGTCCCACTTTATCCATTCATCCCCGTATGCCCACCTCGGAAAAATCACCAAGGGATGAAACACAAGTGCTTCACATAGCTTTCTTTGAGTTTTCGGGTACTTCATTTTCCTCTGCTGACTCAGATACACTGAGCTGAGGTACTTCTTTTTCCTCGGAGTCGGACTCTTTCGGGTACATTCCTCCCCGAGTGTCCACCCTTGGTTTCGATGCCCTATTGGCCGCCTAGTGTAGCATACGATAGATGCCAATAAGTTAGGGTAAGTCCCTCCCATGACAGATTTTGTGGTTGCATGAAATCTTTATATTGAGGTCCGATGAACCGGTCCATATGCGGTCAGGGCGAGCGCTTGTCCACAGCAGGTGGACCAGACCGAAGCTTATCACATAGCACCAAAACACCACATAGAAGCCTCGCCCTCAAAACCAAAAATCACCCACCTCCACTTAACACATGTTGCTCTATCACCCATTCGTTTTATTTTACTCACATCACCAAGCACACATTTACACATTTTATAAAATACTGGTGTATGGTATGGTGATGCGTGGCATCACAATAGAGTCCTGAGCAATCTATTATTAAGGCAACTTTTCGGTCATTAAAAGTATTTAATGATAGATTTTCTATTGGTAACAAGGGGGTGTCATCAACAAGGTGGCATTTAATATTAATGAGAGCAAGTAACTGACATTAATATAAATACCTACAAGCAGGATCAATACTACACAACGTTTAATTTCACACAAAACACATGCAAGCATTCAGGCCATATAGGAGCGAAACAAATCATAGGATTAATATGGTCAAGGTGGTTAGAGCTTACCTGCAAATCCTTAATCTTTAGGGCTTGATGTCGAGATCTACAGGATTCTCCTTACGTGTCAGTCCTTCTGGCTCCTCTTCAAATCTGGCTCTTCCTCGAACTCAATATTGTCTGCTACTGTAAAAGAAATAAAAACTCGAGAAGAATCCACAAGATCCGATTAACTTCGAATAGGAGCCAGATAAATTTTGCGAGGAAATCTAAGGACAAATCATGCATGATGCGGTGACTATAAATGCAATGCCCACTTTCCTATGTGTAGTTTAGTATTATTCTCTACGGGTTAATCATTTGAATGAACATTTACTTAGCTACTTTATTCTATTGCTTATGTTGTCATGGGTAGTTACGTATGACTATGTAGGGTAAATAGCCTTCTTACGAGTATGAGCTTGTATTATGGTTTGTCTAATATAATACTAAAAGTTTGATGTGTCATTCTATGCATAATCACTACGTAGCAATAGTTACTAAGGATTAGTGATTAATTAGTTTCTAAGTTTATTTTAGACAATGTCTATAGGTGTTAGTTTAGGTATCAGGATTGATTTCTGTGTAGTTATTGGTATATATCCTTATTAACAACCATGATACGGCTTTTCAGATCTCATGAAAAATCCACCTTTTATTAAATCCTGTGAGTGTATGCACTATCCAAGTGGGTGACGTGTCATTTTATGCTCTGTCTCGTCTTATCGATATTTACTATTGAGTAGTGATTAACTACCTAGTTCATTTAAGTTACGTTACCTAATTGCGATAGTAAGTCATGTGTATGTGTGTATTATCCAGTGCCAAGCATGTTATTACACTAGCGTGAATATATACGCTTTTCTGTAACATGCACTAGAAATGTGTCTTAGTATATGACATGTCATTTCATGCGTAGTTTTATGTGCAATACTATTTACTATTATATGCCAGTGATTAATTACTAATTAGCATCGTATGTTAGTGTTTACTAGAAAAGTAGCGCGGCAGTTGCTGCACTTTAGAACTCTTGGTGGCGTATTAATTTGATGGAATCTTTAACAGACATTTCTATCAATTTATACGGTGAAACAAGAGATATATACAATACATCAATAACATTATAAAATAATGTTTTTTTACATCTATAGTACATCGATCAACATTGAAGCAATACACCTGCACAGACGATATGCCAAACTAATTCCACGAAATTGTGTTTTGCACTCGAAGTGCATCACTGTCAAAAGGAAGAATGTGCAATCCAGTCCTTGAGAGTTAAATGACACTTGATATTTTTACATTGACATTTTGCTTGTTCATGAAAACCTTTTTCTCTATACGAATAGTCTGTGTCATCGCACTTAGTGCTTAAACCACACTTAGTGCTGCAGCGTGCCTGATTTGTCTCCTTCCAGATTTTATTTGGTTCTCTCGCGATTTGTATTCACCTTTTTATCATTTCTTCTCGAGTTTTGCAGTAGTTTTATTAGGTAGTTTTCAGTGCGTAGATGACATTGAGTGCAAGGAAGACTGAAGAATCAAGAGGAGCCAGAAGGGTTGTGCGTGAATAGAAGAACTGGACGCCAAGCTGCAGAACTGAAGATGAGGAGCATAGAAGAGCGTGAAGACTCAGCTCAGAAGATTAGGAGATTTCAGGCAAGCTCTAACCACCTCGACCATGCTGCTCCTGTATTTTTGCTTATGCTCCTATAAGTCCTGATTATACTGCTTACATGTTATTTTGATTTCAAAATGTTGTGGTAGTTATAATCCTAGTTGATTGATTAATCTCTTGATAGTAATATCAGTTGTTAGGTATTAATATCAAGAACCATGTTTACCCATTGATAACGCCACCTTGTTAACCATAGAATTTTCATCGTTAAATACTTTTAACAAAAGGAAGCCTTGATATTAGAATGTATAGGACCCCTCTTGCAATGCCAAGCATTGCCACATCATACAACAATTATTTGCAAACTGTATTAAAACGAGTTTGGTGGTGTGAGTAAAATAAAATGGGATGGGCTTAGTGCAACATGTGCTAGGTGAAACTGGGTGATTCTGGTCATGGGGCAGGGCTCACAAAAGGTGATGGTGCTAGGTGTTTAAGCTTCGGTCTTGGTCCACCTACCGTGGACGAGCCGCTGCCCCTACCATGTAAGGACCGGTTCATTAGCGCTCGACTTAGTGATTACGTGCAACCACAGAACCTGTCTTAGGCAGGACTTACCTCTCCCGCTTAGGTTATCCACATCGAGCCATTGGGAGGTCAGTAGGACACAGAAGGCCAGGAGAAGACACGAGATACTTGCGGTCCGGCTTTCGACAAGTAATTGCCCACGTCATGGGACCATATGCCCACACATTAGCCCCTGGTTTATCTATGTGACCCGGTATATAAAGGGACCAGGAGAAGAGGTGGATGGGCATCCCCGCAGTTCGGCTCCGGGAATGTACACCGTCACGTTATTGGGAGCTATGTGAACCCCGACTGATAGCCCCTGGATGCATCTTGGGTGGAATCTGTGAAACCTAAGTGGATGTTTAAGTAAACGTTATGCAACACTGTTGATCAGGAGGAGCATAGCCTATGGGGATAGTGTACAACCTCTGCAGAGTGTAAAAATCCTTTCAAAACGGCCGTTGTCACGGTATTGACACGTTAATATTTGGGTACATAATGATTAGTCTTTGTATATCTCCTTGGAGTATGAGTAGGTGTAGCTACCCGTATTTTGGACATGAGATGGCTGGGTGCCATGAGATAGTGCGAGAACGTGCCTGTGCCCGATTTAAAACTTGGGAACTGATGGAGTGGATTTAGTTCCTCCACAGGTCCACCAACTAAAATATGACAGGACAAGTATTTGATACTCTCCGATTTAAACCTTCTGTAGTGAACCCGCATAAAAACCGGATTTCTGCAAAATGAGCTCTAACGCCTTTCCTTGCTACAACCGAATGTGCATCTATTTCTGTATAACCATGCTATGTGTTAGGGCTTGCTGAGTACTTTATGTACTCATCCGTTTGCTTTTGTGGTTTTGTTTAGACAGAGAGGATTGCCTAAAAGGCGATGACGTGCTGATTTCGTTCTACTCCCCAAGTCTGCTTATGGATTGGAGCCTTGGTTTTCCGCTGTTTGTTTTGTCTTAAGCAGGCCTGCTGGTCTTGGATGAGAAATCCTCACCGTGCACTTGCTAAAAGTTGTATCTCAGATATTCTATTGTAATTCGAAGTATGCTTATGATATACATTCTGTCGTGTATTATGCGTATCATCTACTAATCTACTGAATGATACGTATTGTACAAAGCATTCTAGAAATGGGGTGTGATAGGTCCTCAGTTTGTGGCACGTTTTTGGGATTTCGAGTCAGCCAGTCGAAGGCGTAAGTTCTTGCACCTTAACTTAGTCGTTAATATTATTTGGCTTAGTCTGTGCCTGACCTGTTTTGAGATTTTGCAGGCCCTCCGTCGTCGTTTGCTGCCTTGCGGATCGTTGCGATTGTCCCCACGCTGACATCCAGGGCCAATGATGAGGAAGCCCAAGCTGGCGCCGAGGCCGTGACGCGTGCGGTGCCGCCACCGCCGCCGGCATTGATTCAAGGTTTGCCGGGCGCCACTCTGCTGGCTGGTCAGGTGATTCTGCTGCCTCCTCCCCCGTCTGTTATCGACGAAGTCCAGGAGGAGACGGCGGCTGAAGAAGAGAGGGAGGCTTCCCATTCAGCTCCCGACGCCTGGGGGGGGGGACGAGATGATGGACGTCAAGGGCGAGCTTGTGCCGTCCCTGACTGCTCACACTGAGGGGCTCAGGGAGATGCCCTCGTCCCATATCCACGAAGAGTCGGCCGGCCCGACCCTACCCGCCGCCTCCAAGGGCGTGGGGGAATTAAGCGCGAAGGCCGTCGGGAAGCGACCGGTGGTTCCCCCGGCGACCTGGTCGTGAGCTCGCAGGAGCCGGCTTCGGAGGCTGTCAGGAGGCCGTCGACGGAAACGGTCCTGCCTGGTGCAGCCGAGGTCGCAGAGAAGGCCCTGGAGGAGAGCGGGGCCGAGATGGTGATGGTGCCAGTGGCGCTATCGCCTGCTGCGATGGCATCCGACCCCTCGACCTTGGGCGCCCAAGGGTCTGAGGAAGGGGGCGGTCTGACACCCGAGGCCGTGGCAGGGGCTGTCGAGGTCTACGACGACCGAATGGCCGGAGTCCGCCGCCTCACCTATGTGGTAGGCTCCGGTCTCCACAAGCTGCTCAGCGATATGACTGAGTGCCGAGAGCTTTTCGACGACCTGTACCTACTGGAGTGTCGGGTATGTTTTCTGAATACTTTAGGTTTTTAAGTCAAACCTGTTTGTTGCGCTGTTGAGTTGTGCCGTTTTGTAGAAAAATCTCTCCAGGGCGGTGGGTCAGCCACTTCGCGGCTTCGCCTTGCAGACCGAGGTCAACGCTCTCTAGAAGGAGTTGGAGCAGGTGAGTGGCGCCGCGCTCCGACTCCACCACCAGCTCAACACCGCTAGGGAGTAGAGCCACATCGCACTCGGGGATGCCAACCAGGCCCGACTCGAGGCCATGAACACGAGGTCTGAGAACAGAAGGCTTTCTTTCGAGCTTGCCCCCGCGAAAGAGACGATCACGCATAAGTCAACTCATACCTTTTGAGGGTCAGGGTCATCCTTTGTTCAGAGCTTCAGAAGCAGGCTGCTCAACACAACTCAGAGGTGCAGCACCTCAACGACCTTCGAGCTCACGCCGTTGGAGCGCGCAAAAGTGCTGAGAGTGTCGCTGCTCGGGCTGAGGAAACATGTCGCTGCGCCCTCACGGAGCGGGATGCAATCAACTCGGAGTGCATCGCCGCCGAGGCGGTGGTCGGGCGGCTTTCCAAGGAGCTGCTGATGACCGCGCTCGAGGACGGGGCCTCGTTGGCTCTGGCACTGACCCGCTCCCACTATCCGAACGCGGACTTCGGCCGCATCATCGAAGGGTTTGCTGTTGGGTTGTCAGATGAGCAGGTGTGGGCGCTGGAGGCCGAGATGCAGCCCTCGGCGCGGGAGATTGTCGCCGGCTTCAACGGGTCAGAGCTTCTCTGGGAGCGGTTCAGGCATTTGCCCCATGTGCAGCGGCGTTCTTAGATACCTGCAGGAGTTAGTCATAGTTCTTTTGTATCCAGTCGTGTAATGAACACTTTGTTGTGATGTAAATAAGCAAGTTTCTGACCCCTTTCTGTGTTTTTGAATGCCTTGCACTTAACATTTTTTAAGTTTCGTTGGGCGTTGATCAAGCGACTGGATCGGGTATAGCTCGTAGGGTTGAATGTCAGGCTCGATACATCCGTAGAGCGTCACTAACTCTGGGTCATCAATCGTTAGCCGCGAGGAAAACTTAAACCAAACCTCTTGCGATTACTTAGCATATCCGAGGGTCGTCCGCGAGGCACGACGCGGGCCCGGGGGTCGGGCCCCGAGGAAACAAGAAGAGGCATGAAGCCTTAACGTAGAAGACTAAGGCACGGAGCCTTAGGGAGAGAAATTGAGGCACGGGGCCTAAAAATGAAGAGCGAGGAGGTCGAACGTTCCGACCCCCAAGTGGGGACACTGAGACTAGCCCTCATGCAGTGAAGGGTGGCCGGGTCGGCTGCGCTTCGCCGCCCAAAATAGTAAGGAAGATGAAAGATGCACAAAAAACTTAGCTAATTTTATTTTGCATAGAATCGACGCAGATTCTTGATGTTCTAGGCATGGGCTGGCTCCCTGTCGTCCTCAGTCGCTAGCTTGTAGGGTCCTAGTCTTAGGACTCGCTTGATTACATTTGGCCCTTCTCCGGGGGGGGGGGGAGATAGCTTGTGGTGGTCGGCCTTGATCTGGACCTTTTTGAATACAAGATCCCCGATGTTGAAGGCCCGACCCTTGACACGCCGAGCGTATAGCCATCGTAGGCTTTGCTGGTTTTGCCAATCGTAGAATAGTGACATCACGCGCCTTGTCGGTGACCTCTCCTCGTCACAGGCTCGGACCCTCGGGGAGTCCTAGTCGAGGTCAGTCAGCAGCACGGTTTCTGCTCCAAAAGTCATGAAAAAGTGGTTAAACCCCGTAGTTCTGTTGGGAGTCGTTCATAGACCCCACAACACGGATGGGAGTTCCTTGACCCAACGCTGGGCCGCCTGTCTGACGGAGTCGTAGCTCCGAGGCTTCAAACCATGGAGCACTATCCCATTAGCGCGCTCAACCTGACCATTGGTCCTCGAATGGGTCACAGAGGTGAAGTTGAGCCAGTTGTGATACTCCTCGTAGAATTCTTGAAACAATCACCCAGTAAATTGTGTACTGTTGTCGGTGATGATGGAGTCAGGGACCTCGAATCGGTAGATGATGTCATGGAAGAAATCGACAGCCCAGTCGGAGCTGATGCTGGGCACCGGTTTGGCCTCGATCCACTTGGTGAATTTGTCAACGACAATGAAAAGGTGGGTCAAGCTCTCGGGTGCTCGTCGGAAAGGTCCGAGGATGTCGAGCCCCCAGACTGCGAAGGGCCACGTGATTGGGATCATCTAAAGGTCTTGAGTCAGCAAATGTGTCTGTCAGGCATAGAACTGGCAACCCTTGCATGAGCGAACGAGCTTCTCGACGTCAGAGACCGCCATGGGCCTGTAGAATCCCTGACGAAAAACTTTCCCTACTAGGGTCCTCAGGGTGGCGTGGTGACCGCAAATGCCCGAGTGAATGTTGTCAAGGAGGTGCAAACCTTTCGCTTTGGCTCGACGCGAGACTCGCCTGGCCTCATTGGTGTCGGCCGGGAGAGTGTCGTCTTGTAGGAAAGCAAAAATGTCTTCGGACCAGTCAGAAACATGGCCATAACTTCTGCATCCAGGGTGGATGTCTGCTCGCCGACTGCCGCCTTGACCTCAAGGTCGACGGCATCATCTTGAGCTTGATGGCTGGTTTGGAGAGAACTTCGAAGAAGATGTCGTCAGAGACCAGATCTTGCCTTGAGGCCATCTAGGCCAGGGCATCGGCCGCTTCGTTGGCGCGGCGTAGAACGTGGTGGAGCTCGAGCACGTCGAACTTATCTTCGAGCTTGCGAACATCCTGGCAATAGGCCTCTATCTTTGGGTCTTGGTAGCTTGATATCTTTACAACTTGGTTAACGACGAGTTCAGAGTCGCCCTTAACGTAGAGCCGTCGAACGCCGAGAGTGATGGCCATTTGGAGACCATGGAGCAAAGCTTCATAGTCAGTGGCATTGTTAGAGGAGAGGAAATGAATTTGCGAGACGTAACGGAACTTGTCACCCATAGGGGAAATGAGGACGACGCCAGCCCTCGAGCCTTTCAGTCTGCAGGAGCCATCGAAGAACATCGTCCGGTGCTCGAGTCGGTGGGGCTTGGAGGTTCTTGTGCCTCGGTCCACTCGGCGATGAAGTCGGTGAGGGTCTGGGACTTGACAGCTTGTCGTGGCATGTAGGTGATGTCGTGTCCCATGAGCTTCGTAGCCCACGTGCAATGCGTCCGACCATGTCATTGCCGTTGATGATCTCCCCGAGCAGAAAACTTGTCACCACCCAGATGGAATGGCTATCAAAGTAGTAGCAGAGCTTGTGGCTGGTGATGAGGATGGCGTAGAGCAACTTCTTGACCTAGGTGTACTGAGTCTTTGCGTCGGCCAGCACCTCGTTGATGAAGTAGACGGAACTTTAGACTTCAAGGCTCGATGACGAGGACGATGCTGACGACTTTTGTGGTTGCGAAAATGTAGAGGAGCAATGGCTCACCGAGGGTAGGTGAAATTAGCACCGACGGAGTCGATAGCAGAGTTTTGAGTTGCTCGAACGCCTACTGGGCCTCGGCGGTCTAGGTGAAACGGTCGGATTTTCGCAGGAGATGATAAATTGGCATAGCCTTCTCGCCGAGTCCGGAGATGAAATGGCTGAGCGCCACCAGGCACCCAGTGAGCTTCTAGACTCCTTTGACATTGTTGATGGGTCCGAGGTTGCGGATGGCGGTGATCTTCTCGAGGTTGGCTTCAATGCCGCGCTTGGAGATGATGAACTCGAGGAGCTTGCCAGAGGGAACGCCGAAGATGCACTTCTTGGGGTTGAGCTTGATGCTGTACCTTTGAAGGTTGGCAAACATTTCTTCTAGGTCTTTAATGAGGTCGTTGGCCTGCTGAGTCTTGATGACGATGTCGTCAACGTAGACCTCCAAGTTCTGACCCTGCTGGACGTGGAAGCACTTCTGCATGCAACGCTAATACGTGGTGCCAGCATTCTTGAGCCTGAACGGCATGGTGACATAGCAGAACGAGCTGAGCAGTTTGATGAAAGACGTGGCCGGCTGATCGGAGCTACACATAGAGATCTGATGGTACCCGGAGTACGCATCAAGAAAACTAAAGGTTTCACAGCCGATGGTGGAGTCGACCACCTGATCTATGCGCAGCAAAGGAATAGATCCTTTGAGCATGCTTTGTTGAGACTCATGTACCCAATCCAGATCCTCTATTTTCCATTCTTCTTCTTGACCATTACAGGGTTGGCTAGCCACTTGGGGTGGTAGACCTCTTAGATGAACTTAGCATCTAATAGCTTAGTGATCTCTTCTCCGATGGCTGGAGTCGTTGCTTCACCAGTCAAGACCCGAGACTTACGTTGAGAGAGTGCTCGGCGACCTCCTTCGGGATGCCCGGTGATGAGATTATAAGGATCTTTGAGCCACCAAGTGATTGCGTTCAAATACCTTCGTGGCCTTCACCTTTTCATACAGGTTCCAGGGCATGTTGGAGTCAAAGTCCAGACAATGAACTTGAGTTGAGGACGACTCCAAAGCAAGAAAGGGAGGTTGATGAGGACATCACTCTTTTAGATACACACAAGAGTCCTCAAAGTAGTATTGATGAAACTCACCCACGACAGTTGTGATTAGTGGTGAGCTCGTTCCAAAACATATGTCTTCCTTCCTTTGAGAACTACCTAATTACTTTATCATAATTAGGAATATTGAAGAGAGTCAAGAAAATCATAAAGAAGGACTTGGAGATGCTCAAGATCAGAACCGCACGTTCGACCCCGGAGGAGATCCAAACAACTCGGGTTCGAGCCTGACTCAGGCTCTTCGATCAGCTTGCACTAAAACGGATGCTCCGGTCTCATACGAGCTCCATTTTAGACATTCTAGATATGGTTGGAAAGCTAAGAAGATAACCTTTCCAACGGAACTGGTATCATCTCCAAATTCAACTGGAATCAGCATAAAATTATTAAAACAAGAGGACGTCCAAAAACTTGCCGGGTGTTGCGACACTATCTTTGGGCCTTGTATCTTTTCTAGGCCCATTAGTATTAGAGTTTGCCCCTAAGGTCAACTTAAACTCTATAAATTTAGTAGCCGTCGTCATTAGAGATAGGTTTTGATTTAGTTCTCTCCTGTTTCCAAACAGTTTCGCCGTTTGACGGCTTGTTGGTTATCCAACTTCGTGTTTCAATCCAGATTTTGCAAGTGAGTTGCGTTCTTCCTTATTCTTGCTTGTGTTCTTCGATTCGCAGGCAGAGATTAGCCTTCTTAATGAGGTCAATCGTATGCGCACTGTTGATAACCTGAGGAGAAGTGGTGCTGCGGTTGCGTGGTTCGATTCGTGTTGATTTGAGGTCGGATTGATTGTGTGTCGCATCTTCACCAAATCGAGAGTTATCATGACCTGACGGAAGATCGAGAACCACTACACATCACTCAGCATATCAGAGGATGCCCAGGCGAAGATGTCTCGATTCTGAACGAGGAAATCGACAAGTGCTCTTTCCTATTTGTCAGAGAGAACTGCCCCGATCCTGGCCTTGTTGGTTGGGTCAGAGTTTTCGAGGACGATCTCCTTGGAGTCATCGGCCAATTTGAAGGATGCGAAAGTCGCAGGCTTGGAGTCGAGGGTCGGAGCCGACCCCTTGGTCTTGCGGATCTCTTCAAGTTGGACAGACCTTGCTAGGGCGACGGCCAGCTTAAAGCTTCCCTGTTCGTAGGTGAATGTGTTCTTGAAGCAATACGCCACACTGATGACGCCCTTGGGCTCGACATCTTCAGCTTGAGGTAGACGTTGTTGGGGATGGCCATGAACTTGGTGTAGCAGGGTCAGTAGAGGAAAGCGTGGTAGGTGCTGACGATGTTCACCACCTCGAAGGAGAGCTTATCAGTTCTGAAGTTGTCACGGTCGTCAAAAGTGACCGAGAGGGTGATCTGGCCCAAGGGCACTGCACTTCCCCCAGGGATGACGCCGTGGAACGGAGCGTGGCTCAGACGGAGATCGAACTCTGAGAGCTTCATGGCTTTGAAAGTGTCGATGTAGAAAATGTTGAGGGTGCTGCTGCCGTCCATGAAGACCTTGTAGAGGCGCGTGGTGCCGATAATCGGATCGAGCACCAGAGGCAGGCGCCCCGGCTGGGGCATGTAGTCGAGGTGGTCGGACTTGTTGAAGTGATCGGGGCCTCCGACCACTTAAGGTAGGTCAGGACAGCGGGGTCGGCGATGTTGACTTCTCACCAGGTCCGCTTCTGGTGGTAAGCCACCGGCCCACCAAAGATCATCAGGCAGTCATTTGGCTCGGAGAAAGCGGTGTCGGCGTCGCCCTCGACTTCCTTCGCAGGAGGATCGAGACATGGAGGTTGACGGGAGTTGGGTCGAAAGTTACCTTTGAAGAACTGCTCCATGAAGTGGCAGTCTTGAAGGGTGTGCTTGACGGCGGTCGAGTGGTTGGTGCAAGGTTTGTCGAGCAGCTTCTCCAAGTGGTTGTTTTGGTCGGCCGGCTTCCTTGCTTGGCGTCGGTGCTGTCGCTCGGTGATGCCCACGAACTCATCGTCGTGCTGCCGGTTATTCTTGGGTCTCTTGCTGCTTGAACCGACCCCGGACCGATCGTCCCAGTGGTTGAAGCGTCGGTCGAAGCAGTTGTCAGTCTTGCGGTTGGGTTTGGACTTCTCCTTTTCCTTGCTGCGATCCTGGTCAAAGTTGACAGTCAAAGTGGTGGTGATGTTGAGAAAGGTACGGGCTGTCCGAGGGTTTTTACACCCCAGCTTGTGGACGAGCGCCTTGGAGGTCGTGCCGCAGGTGAAGGCGTTGATGACGTCGGCGTCGCTTACGTTGGGCAGGTCGTTCCGCTTGCACAAAAAGCACTAGATGTAGTCTCGAAGTGACTTGCCCGACCTCTGCTTACAGTTTTTCAGATCTCAGGAGTTCCCTGGACGCTTGTAGGTCCTCTGGAAGTTGCGACGAACATGCGACAGAGATCGGCCTAGCTGTGGATGCAGCCCTCGAGATCTGGGTCCCGAACGCCCGAGGCCCGACCTCATCAGGTTTGGGGCTCTGGAGATGGTCATAGCTGTGTCATTGATAGCGGTGGTCAGGAGTTCGTTCCTTCCTAAACTAGGCATAGCGCTCGCTCCTGCCTTGTCGCCTGATGTCGATGGTGTGGCGGACGGCGCAATGCTCCTCGAGGCGCCGGGGAATGGATCCCGCTGGCGGCACAAGGTCTCGTACCTCGATCCCATCGCCGTGACTCTCACGGGCCAGGCTTTGGTGGTCGGCGTGCGGACATTGGGTGCTGCGGACCTTGGAGTGCTGTGGTCGGAGTGATGGTTCTGGTTGTTGAAGTGCGCCGTGGACGTCAACGAGCAGACTATTGTAGGTCTCCCTAAGCATGGGGTTGTCGGGGGTGGTGGACTCGTTGAGGACGTACGCCATCGCCGCCAGGTTCTCAAGCGGACTGTCGAAGACGGGTGTCCATCCATGATCTGCTGGTAGGTGGACCGTGCCCGGGCTCGAGCACCAACGCTCATCGCGGCAGCACCCTTGCCCGAAGCATCATCCCCGGCGGCGGTTTTGCGCCGAAGGGCTTCCTCGATGATGGAAAAAGTACGATGACGCGGCGAAGCATCGCCATCTGGAGTCTTGCCAGGAGTCCTATGCTCGGTGGCCTTGGGAGCCTACAGCATGAAGCACTCCTGTGCCGGGTCGTGACCCAGCACAGCGTGAGCCTGACGATGAGGGGTCGTGTGCCACTTACGCAGGGCCTAAAGATAAAGTTCTCCACCTTGATCAGCGACGAAGTCCAGGCTTCCAAAACGGAAGGCCTGGCTGGCAATGAAGACAGAGACACTCCATGATCAACCATCACGAGCAATGGTAACCACAAAACTCCCAAAACAAAGGTGAGAGATAGAAGTCTCTCCCACCGGAGCAAAAATCGAAGCCATAAAAAAAGCGAAGAAAAACGCACCACGAAAAGCCCCTTCTTGGCGCACCAACTATCGGTGTTCTGACCGCCGGCATAGTAGATTTTACATAATCAGAGGAGAATTGGGTGCACTATTTGTATTCGAAGTGGCCTAATCTATGAAAGACTCAGGGTTTAGCCTGGTTCGAGCCGCCACAGAGGCATAATACCCTACATCCAAGAGAGGATGGATCGTATGAACTTAGGAATGCGAGTACAATGGCCAAAAGTCTTGGCACGAGAAAGAACCCTAGCACGCGTTTGTGATTGTGTTTACTGTGGCTTGTTCGAACTCATCGTCTAAGGCCCTCGGTACCTCTTTATATAGGGGTCGGACCGGGGTTACAAACTTGGCGCCTATGGAACCATGCGGCTCTCCAACGGGTGGGGCCACGGTCGTCGCTAAAGAAGATCCTCTGGCGCCCACTGGCGCTGGAGCAGGCTATTGGTGTCTTTCGATCATCCTTTGTCCAGTCGTAGAGGACAAAGGACACTTTTTTGTTTTCCTTTACCGCCCCCCGGAACGCTTTACCGATCGTCGGATGCTTTACCTCCTTCTGAAACGCTTTACCTCTGACAGGGTTGCTTTACCTCTTACTGTACATTGTCAAGAATCTCTATGCTCATCAGAAGTTGACCATTAAGGCGGTGGCCGACCCCTGGGTTCGGGCAGGAACGTTGGCTTCCCAGTTGTTGGCTGGCTGGGCTTTGTCATTATGTGTTCCCGACCTTCCGGTGGTCGGACTGTCGTGTTCGTGCGGCCCCGACCCCTAGGGGCCGGGACGCTCTTCCGCAGCTTGATGTAGTAAAGTCCTTCATGGGTTGTAGATTGGTCTGTGAGCCATAACCTATGGCCAAGTCTTCATATTCACTCCGGGCCCGTAGGTACTGGGGTACATGATCTCAACAGGAGGCCAGCTGAGTTCACCGTGCTTTGTTTCCACAGCCGGTCAAGTTCCTTCTCTTCGTCGTTCTATTTCGCTCGAACTCGCCCGCCATTGCCGCCACTAGCCGAACTCGGCCATTCCGGCCACCGCAGCACCAGAGCTGATACCTGCCACCGAACCTCTTGAGTCTCCTAGTGTTAGTACTCAAACTCCCTTGTTTTTCCCATGCAAGTAATCGATGAATTTTGGAGTTCTTGAAATTTTGGTTTTCCGGAGCTCTCAGCCGTACCCGCTGAAATTCGTCGAACTACGGTGAGCTCTCCTCAATTCTTTTCAGCTCTGCGTTACCAGTTCATTGGCGCATCTTCCAGACCAAGCGAGTGAGTATTTTAGTGACAGGATGTGCAGGAACCCGAGCTGTTTTGCGACGCCGTCGTCGAACACGAACACCTCGCCATCGACGCCCAGCTTCTAGCCACTTCCAGCGACTACAGCACCCGTGCCGGTTGTCAACATGCCTCGCTGAATCTTTAGGAGCAAGCTGCAGGGAGTTTCATCAACAAATCTGCCATCTAAACCTTGCCGAACTTTGTTCTACCGCCACCGCTCGCCGCCGGCCTTGTTCCGGTGGGACCCTCGCCTCGAAAGACCATCTCAATGAATTCGTGGAGTCCTGTGGAGCAGGTTGGCACAAGAGTGGGGTCATTTAACCACTGGCAATCGGATTCCGGCGAGCCCGCCGCCGCATGCCAGCAGAGGGCGCCATTGCCGATCGGCGGTAGTTTGGCCTGGATCTCGTGTGGCTACGCGGTATCCTTTGTGGCTAACTCTGTGGCCATTGATGTGTCCTCAACAGTACTAGCTGAAAACTCTATCCGTTGCCATTCTTTGCGATTTGAATTATTTACTGTCCAGTAATTACTTTGCAAAAATTGTATAAATTGCATTATAGCTCAGATTTTCGTCAAATAAATTTTGATAGGATTCTCTCAACTAGAACAATACTCTGAAGCTGACTAATTTTCATAATTTAATTATTTAAGATAACTTAACAATCAAGAAGTGCATTATTATTTGTTATCAGCATGTAAAAATATTATAAAATTTATATTTATGTTTATTTAGTTACTCTTTACTGGTTTAGAAAAGTAATTTCCAAATGATTTATCCTCATTGATTAGTACTTAATTCATTATAAATCTATTCGATTTTAATAAATACTGTAAACTTCTCTAAAATTTGTTGATAACCCCCTTGATTTTATGAGCACTTTAAAATTAGTTTTATGTCTTCAAGAACCATATTAAAAGAATTTTTATAACTATATTTATTTATTTCACCATGAAGATTTATACTATTGCATACAAATTCAATTAAAAAAGCTTTACTTATAAAAGTCCGTCATCATCATTCCTGCATATCATTTCATATAGGATCTCAGAAAGTTAAGAAGGAAGTTGGGGAGCTTCAGCAGGAATTTCAGGGAATCTTGACTGCCGACAAATTTGTTCCTGAAGAATCTAACGTTGAACAAAGCCAGGCAAGCCCCAATGCACTACCTATTTTGAATTATTTACTTTTCTCACTCTAAAATTTTTGTATGCAATATGCATTAGGTGCTAGGAGTTGATAGAAACCCTAGTTGCATTAATAGGACTACCTTGGTTTAGTGGTTTTGGTACTGGTAGCTCGATGTATAGCTATGCTATTACTCATAATTGACGGTAGAATTCGAGTGGATAAATCTTCACTTGTGAGTTATAGGTCAAGTTGAGTGGATAGCCATTCACTCGCGAGCTTGAGTCTTGTTACCCTTGGATAAGGTTATTATATGAAAGCATAAAATGGTGACTAGACATGGAAGTATAGGATGGCATAAAGAAAGGAGTTCAGTGTGCATTTGCCCCATCTGTATTGATTAAGAACCGTTCGTTCTGGTAAAGATCAAGGACACCAAGAAGGGGGTTTAATCGGTGGACTTATAGCACAAATTTTGCTATGAACTTAAACTATAAGACTCGATCACAATGGAAGCAAACCTAAGCAATTCTAATAGGCCAAGACCCCTAACAATGCTAGTGAAATGAGAATAACAACAAGCAAGTACTAGAACGATAGCCACCAAGAGGAATCAAAGAATAACCTATCACACTACTCAACGTAAGTAAAGAGAGTGAGATAAAGAGTGCTCAGTGATTTTTCTCGAGGTCTCAGAAGGTAGACGCCTTCCCCTAATCCTCGTTGAACCACTCCCGTTAGAATCATGGTTCCTCCCGTCGTTCCCGGAACGATGCTAACAAAGGTACACTTCACTCCCGAAGTGAAATCATTAGCGGCCCGGCTGTTGCACACAATACCCAAGCGCTAGAACAAGCCTCTAAGGCTCGGGCGCTCCCTCTTGGTGTCCATTTCAAGCGGTGGACACAGAACCGCGTACAAACTTGGCGATGTCTTTCTTCTCGAAAACTCGATCACCGAATCCTAGCTGGTCTAGGCTGCCCACACCAAGAGTAATAGGCAAAGATCACTCCTCTCAAGCCCTACAAGCTTTAGAAGTGTATGAATGCTCCCTATCACTCTCCATCTAGCACCAAAGATCTCCAATCTTGCAATGTGCTCTCTTGGTGCTGTCCTTTGGCCTCTCACAAGTTTTCTCTAGTTTCTCAGACCGCAGGCACACTAGAAAACCTCCCCGTCCAAGTTTTAAATAGGCTTCAAGCCCAAAAATAACTGTTGGAACAAGATGTCATAAAGCTGACTGCTTTATGCAATCATCGGACTGTCCGATGATCCTTCTTCCTCCTCAGCCAGAGAAACACCCTCTCTGGAATCCATTCCATAGAACATCGGACTGTTCGGTGCATACCTTCACCGGACTGTTCGGTGACTTTCACTTTTGGATCCCCAGAGACATCTTCTCTGGACTTCAGCTTCGACCTCACTAGACTGTCCGGTGACTATCACACCGAAATGTCCGGTGTCTTCTCTACAGCAACTCTAGAGAGCATCTCTCTCTGGACTCTAAAGTCCTGGCTCACCGGCCTATCCGATGACCTCACTAGACTATCCGATGACTACGTCTTCCACTGAAACTGATCTTCGATTTTTGTCTTCACTTTCTCTGCCATCTTTAGTGCTTTCTAAAGATCTAAGGAGCATTCACACCCTCTAACACTTGTATGATAGGAGACAAATGACCTTAACCCCTTAATAGTACCGGTGTTCCTATGGACTCTCTAGCTAGTCTTTAGCTTTGGTCCTCAAACGCCCGGAAACTCCTCTTCTAAGGTTCGTCTTTGCCATCCAGCGAGGAAGCCCACTATGTTGATGTAGAATTAGCGAGGTGGTACCTACAATCACAACCGTTACCTATGGTGTCCACTCAATCACGAAAATCAATTCATATGTTTTAAGGGACTTCAAAGGTCATAAAGTTAACAATCTCACTCTTTTCGGTGATTGATGACAACTATAGTACTCATAAACAGCTCAAACAAGATGAAAGAACATAGAGAATATCAGGCATCTTGAAAGAACACTTACCCCCTTACCTTGATGACTCCTCAGAAAAATTTTGCAAGACTTTCCCTCCTTTGTCATGGGTTAGAAGGGTCGCTCTCCCCCTTACCTTGATGAATCCACAGGGTTAGTCCAAAACCAAGTGCATTCTAATGAGCTAAAATAGTCGAATAGAAAACAAGCTCACCAAAATGTCACAAAAGAGCCAAGAAATTCGTCGAACAAGAATCCAGAGCCCTATCTACCCATCCACGGCCTCTCCCTAGACAGCTAGCCCTCAAAGCGCCACCTCAAGTTTCTCACCCAACTCCTAAGAAGATCTTAATCCTGCTTGGCTGAAGAGCTAAGTGCAGTGACGGTCGGAGGCTACTCCTCTGCTAACTAATCCTCTCTCGGCTGCCCAACATCATCAAATGCACGCAAGCCTAAAGAAGACGTTGAGGAAGGCTCCTTGCCATCAATTGAAGCTGGCTGATCTGTGCTGACAAGGGCCTGAGCTGCCTCCTCTGCTGAGTATCCGGTCTCGACCAAGATAGCTGCATCTGTCACACTAGGCTGCTCGGCTGTGGTGGCTGCTGGCTCTATATCTGAAGCCTCTGGCGGTGGCTTTGACAAAACAGACTCAGCAGTAGTAGCCTTGAATGATAGAACCCTCGGAGCAAGAGGAGAGCTAGCAATTGCTGTCTTTGACTCCATTGTGGGTACTGACACTCTCGGCTCAGCTGAAGCAAATAGAACCGACATGGAGTATGAGGAAACTGGGAAGAATTGAGAAGTGATAGGAACACTAACTCCCCCAGTAGTCTTGGTTGTGCTGGCTGCCCCAAATGGTACAAACGGTGAAAGCAGGGCTGAGAGCAGTGTAGAAAATGTGGACTGCTGCTGCTGACTCTAGCTTTGCAACTCAGATGTGAATGCTGGCACTGCAACATACTGAGGCTGAGGTGCAGTATGTTAGAGCTGTGAAGACAGAGGACTCGATAGCGTAGTCGACGAAAATGTCAAAAGAGGTGGCATACCGCTCCCCTAGAGATATGATGCAATAGCTTTGAAGTCGGTAGACATATAAGAAATAGCCGCTGCCATCTCCAACTGAGAGCGCTACGACCTCTCGTAGAACTCCCTGTCCTGCTGTCTCCTCTCCTCTGCTAGCTCTCTCTCCATCTGAAGCCGCTCCTCAATCTAGAGGCGCTCGAGTCGGATCCTCTCCTCGAACTCGGCCCTCTTTCGGCGTATCCGCTCATCCTGCTCCTCGTGGTATCTCCTCTGCTCAGCCTGCTCTGCCTGAGTAGCGTCTAACCTGGTAGCAAGTGCAGGGTCTACTATGGCCCGAGAGGTCGGAGTCTCGGCCTTATCTAGAGCCTCAGTGCTCCCAGCCCTCAGCTGTGCTCCCTTCGGAGCCTCAGTCTCAACCTCCTCCGGGGCTATGGTCTCCTCTCCTCTAGGGGTGCTCTGTGAAGCTGACACTCGAATAACCTTGGAGTCGGATGACTCTGTTGGATTGAAGGAGGTGGTAATCTTTAGCAACAATGCATACTCCTCAGTCATCACGCCAGCTCTCCTAAGTATAAGGCAAATGTAGGGGTAAAAAGGTAACTGCCGTCCTCCAATCCCCTCATAGATAACATCCTTTATCTGAGCCAGTAAAAGATCTATCAAGTCAAATTCCTCGTGCCTCAACAAATAGCAAAGTAGCCAGTGATGCAAAATGATAACCCGTTCCTTGTAACCAGCTCGAGGCATTATCGACCTCCATAGCAACCCTCTCAACACACAAGCCTCGTGTGTCAAGCGTAGAGGGTGCCTCGAGTAGTGCTCCTCATGAGGTGGTGGGAAAGCAACACTCATCCTCTCATCACTTGGCTCCATCCCTCCAAAAGGTCTGAAAGGTGGTGAGAAATCTGGATGGGCCAGAGTGTGGATCTGAGTCTCAGAAGATCTAAACTCCAAAGCTGCAATGATATCAGTCCTCTCGAATCTGTGTGGCTCCCCTCGATACATGAACTAGAAGTAAGAGTAGTCAGGGGAGATCCACAGTGAGGCATAAAACTCAAGCATCACGTCCTCACTATACCTCAACTGTTGGGTGACCAAGTCTGACAATTCTGAAAGATAAGCAATGTGTCCCTACATGTCAACACCAGCTCCTCTGTTCCGTGCGTCTATAAAACAATGGCGGTGTGCAGCAAACATTGAGCTCTTGCCCTTAGTGGCAAGCTGTCTCCTATAGGCCTCAAATATCCTCTGCTGGAGAACCGTCCAAAACTGACTAGCATCTGCATAACTGCCAGCGAGGACCCAAACTATGAAGTCAACTCTCCTCTTGGCCTTGATGTCCGGGCCCTTCAGCTTCAAAAGATCAACCTGGACCTCTGCAATCTTGCTCATGGCCCGGCGAGCTCTCTCGGCTCTGGCAGTGCATACCTTGTAGACTCCAGACCTCTGATGAGGGCACCTCATTGTCCTCTGTTGTGAACTCCGCTGGGTTGCCTCTCTCTCTGCGATTCTCGACTGCCTACTGGCAAGAGCTCTCCGCGGCTGCACCTCTGCAACTAGAGGAGCGGTCGCCACTCTCTGTCGGGTCGACCTCCTCAGCTCCCCCGGGACTCAGATCCTCCTATCCTCAGTGCTCCTGACCTCCTATGTGGAGGTACATCCATATCTGCAGCAGCTAAAGCACGGTCCCACTCAAGGTCACCTGTCCTCTGCTGCTTCTTCTTCTTCTCCTACTCGACGCTCTTGCCCTTGCCCTTCTCTTCAGAACTCGTCTCTGCCTGCCTATACTGTCAACTGAATCTACAAGCTCAACTTAAGAACAACTGCTCAGCTGACTCACAAGATGGGATTAAGAGCTTGGCTCCTAACCCGTCCAAGAGTGATCTATACAGCCACAAAAACCTCTAAACTGTCTCTGACCTCTATCCTGATCCACTGTCCAAATGACACTGCACCACATAGAAATAAAATATAGGTTGTATGCACAAAAGTTGAGCAACCCGAAATGAAGTCCTAGCGGTGGAATCAAAGACATATCACCGATCAAATAAATCAAATAAGCACAACGGTGATATCGACAGACTAATGCCACAATTCATATAATAGCAATGCATCCAAATTCTGACACTAGCGACAGGATACTTAATGCCATATCAAAATATGTAAGAGATGACCTCAATATGGCACTAAGTACCAGAATTTGTAAACTAATCATGTCAATTGGCAATAAAAGGTGAGACCTTTAAGCAAATTATACAAATTTTCGTAATTACTTAACAAACAAGGCATGCGGGGCATTTTCGATGAAAAGGAAGTGATAGAACACAATACCCCGGGGAATAGAGCCAGAAATCGTCGAAGAACTCACCGAAAAGATGACCGATCACCTCAAAACGAAAACTCCACGAGAGTTTTGGTTAAAAGCACGGGTGATGGCTAGGAACGCACAGCAAGGTGGAGCTAGCAATGGTCGGCTCTCACTGGAGTGGGGCTCGTCGACGAAGCAGCAAGAGGTGCAGCGACGCACGGCGAGATGGATGGCGCGAGCTCTGAGCGGTGACGACGCTAGGGTGAGCATGGGCGGCATGCGCGAGACAGGGCACGGTGAGGAAGAGCAGCACACCTAGGAGTGGTGAAGTGGCATAGGCGTGGCGGCGGCCGGAGTAAATGGCCAGAGGCGGGTGGCGCGCGGCGGCAGAGGCGCACGGAGGCAGGAGGCAATCGGCTGGTGGCGACGAGGAACGCATGAGACTCGAATGAAAGAGAAGGATCCTACATGCGTTTAGATTAAAACAAATCAACGGCCAGATTTGATCACAAAGAAAATGGATGGCCCAGATTTCGCCAATCGACATAGTCACTGGACTGTTTGGTCCCCATACTTTGTCCGTGACTCCAAAACGCTGGACTGTCCTGTGTCGATCGAGAGCCGATTCCAGAGAAGGAACTGCTTCATCTTCCAATCACTGGACTGTCCGGTGAACTCGACGGAATGTCTGGTGACTGTCTGAATCTGTAGGTCACTCGATTCAAAGATTACAATCACTGAACTGTCCGATGAAGGCGCTGGTCTGTCCGGTGACCTCAAGGAATTACAGAACTAAGGAATTCTTTTTAGACTTCAAGTGTCCTCACCAAAGAACCAACTAAACACCATACTTGTTTAGAAAGAGAACTCTCAAACACTCATTTGCAAATAGATAACTCATTAAGAGTTTAGCTTTTTCGCAAATCGCAGTTAAGATCGAGCGATAACAACCAAAGCGAGAAGGAGGATCCAAAAAGGACATGTATAAACCCTAGTTCACGATCCACGTAAATAGATGTTAGAGACCGTTAAGCATAGGGTTCAATGGGCATGAAGCTCAACAATTGCTTTGTTTATTCTTTGTGGAGTATGTGAATCCATATGGACAATGTAGTCACTTTCTCTATGGAGTAACACGCCTCCTCCGTGGTTCCTATATGCAATGCATGCAAACAAGCTAGCTAATGCAAGAAAATTTAAAGCATGCTATGTAGATGCAAGCAAATTAAAGACATTGCATAAAGAAACCTAGTCGGTGCCAACTTTGACCCATCTAAAACTTATTCACCATATGCTCACCGCTTTGCCTTGAGATAACCAAACCACCTTCTCAAGCTCTTCCCCCATGCATATGGATATCTTAAGATGGTCAGGCATGGATCTAATTTTTTTGTTCTTTTCTTTTATCTTTTTACACGTGATGCAAGAGAGTGCAAACATCTAGTCCACAGAGGAGTCCTAACTACCATGAAAGACAAGAAAATAAATCTACTCTATCTACTTTACTATGTACAAGAATAGCCTCTTTGAAGAGTAGATTGGCGTTGTAGCTCGATCTACATGTGCTGGACTTCAAGAATCTTCAATTCGCTTAACGGTCGACCACCTAGGCCCCTTCACTTCTTCTTGGGAACCCAAGAGAGTTTAGACTTCCTCTCTCGATCCACGATCACCTTGGGGACCCATATTTTCTTTATTGTCCTCTTGTCATTTGGCAGTCCGAGCGGCTTGACCTTCGCTTTTCCATCTTTGTCTCTGAAAAGCTTGCAATGCCCATCCTCATGGAAAAGGTTAACGTTAGGAATAATCTTAGGCTCACTCACCTTGGGACAATCCTTAGAGCGGTGACAATCAAGGCAACACCTCTCACAATAGTAGTCATCCGCCATGAGCGGGACTATCCATTCGTGGATTTTTATCTTAGTTGCCAATGATGTTGATACAAAAAGGATATGAATCTAAGCCATGGTGATTATGGTTGTTGATGAGGTTTTTGCTTAGGATTTCCTTTTGAATTTGTCTTCCTCTAGTGAGCCGCACGAATGCATCCATCACGGCCTCTCTCTCCTCCTTGAGATTCGTGTATTCTTTCAAAATAGCTGGCTCAAGAGTAGTACTCTTCTTATAGAGGGTTAGATCACAAGAAGTAGAGGCTTCATTAAAATGCTTAGGAGAGTTAAAGAGAGAGTCAAGATCAAGAGCTTCATAAGAGCGTACCAATGCCTCATGCTTCTCACTTAGCTCTATGTGCTTCTCTTTGAGAGCCTCATAAGACTCATGTAGAACACCATAAGAATGCTTGTGTGCATTGAGCTCTCCCTCAAGTTCTCGAACTCGAAATACCGTCACTTCATGCTCTTTGGTCACCACCTCGATCTTCTTGGTCTTCTTGATGACGGTCTTGTTGGCCTTCTCAAGAAAGAGGACTAGATCATTGTAGCTTGGTCTATTATCTTCATCATCATAGTCCTCCTCTTCTTCTTTAAGATCAACATCCTCATCCACAAAGCCCTCGCAACTTCAGGCCATCAAGCAAAGTGTAGGTGGTGGTAGCTCATTGGTAGAGCTTGTCATCGCAATACCCGTGAGCTCTTCTTCACTAGAAGATGAAAAGTCCGAATCACCATCGTCAGTGAGCCACTCACCAACAATGTAAGCTTTGTGCGGGACTTCTTCTCCGTGCTCTTGCTCTTCTCCTTGACAAAGAACTTCTTAAATTTCCTCTTTGGCTTGCGTTCTTTGTCATCGCTCTCACTAGAGGCTTCCTTCTTTGGCTTGGGACACTTCTTAGCAAAATAGACTTTCTTGCCATAATTGAAGCACCCGGAGTTCCTCTTGCAAGATGATGGTCTTCTCTTGCGAAATAGCTTCTTCATCGAGAGCGCAAGGTCCTCATTGTCACTTTTCTCATCCTCATCTTCTTCTACCTTCTTCTTCTTGTTCTTGCCATTGGGAGATTCTTGTTCAACTTGAAGAGAAAAATTTTTGGGCAATTGAGAGTCGGTGGAGGTGCCCAACATATATCCCTCATAGGCTGTGAGCTTGCCAAGCATACCATCAACATAGAGAGTAGCCAAGTTGGCTTGAAAGAGACACGTGATGTGGAGTTGTAGCTTGGCGGCAACATCCTGAAGAGCTTCTTCATTATCTCAATATCATCAATTTTGTTCTTGGGGCCCAAGGCATTGATCTCCTCCACCACTAGATGCAAGCGAGACTAAACATCATTAGCTTTTTCATGTGGTAGCATGGTGATGGAATCATATTTGTTCTTAAGAACATAGTAACGCTCTTCCTTGTCCTCGAAGGAGCCCTCATGAACGTTTTGCAATTGCATCCATATTTTATGTGCGGTAGATGATGCATTAATTCTAGAGAAGATATTTTTAGAAATGCATTCAAACATAGCATTCTTGGCCTTTCCATTGAATTTAATGAAAATGGGATCAAGTCTCTCATTCTTATTCGTAGCATTTTTAGTAACATGCCACGCTTTTCTGTCGTCGATTGACTCTAGATAGGCTTGCATGCGAGCCTTTCAATATGAGTAATCATCCCCATCGAATACGGACGGAGTCTCCATCCTGTTCGGCATCCTCACTCAAGGCGGTGAAGCCCGAAAAAGAGCACTTGGCTTTGATACCACTTGTAAGGATCAAGGACACCGAGAGAGGGTTGAATCGGTAGACTTATAGCACTAATTTTGCTACGAACTTAAACTGTAAGACTCGATCACAACAGAAGTAAACTTAGGCAATGCTAGTAGGCCAAGACCCATAACAATGCTAGTGGAATGATAATAACAACAAGCAAGTACTAGCAAGATAGCCACCAAAAGGAATCAAAGAACAACCTATCACACTGCTCAACAGTCAGCAAATGCGGTAAGTAAAGAAAGTGAGATAGAGAGTGCTCAGTGAATATTTCTCGAGGTCTCAGAAGGTAGGCGCCTTCCCCTAATCCTCGTTGAACCACTCCCATCAGAGTCTTGGTTCCTCCCGTTGTTCCCGAAATGATGCTCACAAGGGTACGCTTCACTCTCGAAGTGAAGTCACCAGCGGCCCGGCTGTCGCACACAATACCCAAGCACTAGAGCAAGCCTCTAAGGCTCGAGCACTCTCTCTTGTTGTCTCTTTCCAGCGGGAAACCCAGAACCGTGTACAAACTTGGCGATGTCTTCCACAATCTGCTCGAAAGCTCGATCACCGACTTCTAGCCGGTCTAGGCTGCCCATACCAAGAGTAATAGGTAAAGATCATTCCTCTCAAGCCCTATAAGCTCTAAAAGTGTATGAATGCTCCCTATCACTCTTCTAGTAGCACCAAATATCTACAATCCTACAATGTGCTCTCTTGGTTGTGTCCTTTGACCTCTCACAAGTTTCCTTTGGCTTCTCATACCACAGTCACACTGGAAAACATCCCCCTCTACGGTTTAAATAGGCTCCAAGACCAAAAACAACCGTTCGGATGTGATGTCATAAAGTTGACTGCTTTTTGCAATCATTGGACTGTCCGGTTGACCCTTTTTCCTCCTCGGCCAGGGAAACACCCTCTCTGAAATCCATTCCATAGGACACTAGACTGTCCAATGCATACCTTCACCAGACCGTCCGGTGCATATCTTCATTGGACTGTTCGATGACTTTCACTTTTGGACCCTCAGAGACGTCTTCTCTGGATTTCGGCTTCGACCTCACTGGACTGTCGGGTGACTGTCACACTGGACTATCCAATGTCTTCTCTGCAGCAACTCCAAAGAGCACATCTCTCTGGACTCCGAAGTCCTGGCTCACCGGACTGTCCCGTGACCTCATCGGACTGTTCGATGACTACGTCTTTGATTGAAACTGATCTTCGGTCTTTGTCTTCGCTTCCTCTGCTATCATTAGTTCTTTCTGAGGATATAAGGAGTATTCACACCCTCTTACACTTGTATGACAGGAGACAAATGACCTTACCCTGCTTAATATTACCGGCGTTCCTATGGACTCTCTAGCTAGTCCTTAGCCTTGGTCCTCAAACGATCGAAAACTCCTCTTCTAGGGTTTGTCCCTGTCATCCACTGAGGAAGCCCATGTTGATGTAGAATTAGCGAGGTCGTACCAACAATCACAACCGTTACCTATAATGTCCACTCAATCACGAAAATCAATATATACCTTTTAGGGACTTCAAAGGTCATGAAGCTAATAGTTGTCGACTCTATTAAGCAATTTTGAACAGTACTGATTACATACTGTATGGGACCCAGGAAATTGAGGTAGCTCAATGTGTGTGGTGACTGGACGTAACTGAACCTCTCTTCAGGAGATGATTAGAAGGGAGAGCTTTGGGGCTAACCATTAAAAGGCTCGGTGTGGTTATCGCATGAAGGACCACTGCTTGGGAGAGGTAAGCATCGAACCGGTACTATGTATCATTGGTGTGAAAGGTTGCCATGTGGGGCTTCCGAGAAGCGCATATATGGCGTGTAATCAAGTTTCTCCAACTGGATGTAAATCGATTATAATGACTACCTCTCACAGTAACGAGTACCGCTTGTCTTAGTGCACCACATCATAGTAAGAAGTTAATTAAGACGAAGTATGATTTTATTTGATATCTCTCAGAAACTTCTTGGCATGCTTGTATGTTATAGTATTGTGCAAATTAAATTTATCTTTCAGTAACTTAATGTTTTGCTAAAACATATAAATAAGGATTCACTTCTAGTATTGTCTTTGTAAATAGCCAACCTTAGTGAGTCATCCTTCTCATTCTTAGGAGTCTGCTGTAGATAGCCATGTTGGCGAGTAAGACCTACTGAGCATTAGATGCTCAGGGCTTTGTGTTTGTGATTTTTTGTTGCAGGTGTGCTTTCCTTCCCATCTCAGCTCCTAGCGAAAGAGCGACCCCTGAGGGTGGCTTCATTCGTTGAGAGCCCTGCTCGCCGCGCTAAGTGGTTGTTGCTAGAAGATACATCGCATGGGCTCGATGTATCTTTTTGCGTAGTTTCTAGGATGCCCTAGTTGTAATAGGTATGTAGCTTCCGAGCTTTAAAACGCGTGGTTTGTAAACTTAAATAACAAGTTTGTAATATATTTCATCATGCTTGAGCTATACTGTGGTCCTCGCTTCGCCGAGTGATATCCGATATGATCCTAAAGTTGATGGCTCGTATCGTCCGAGGTACGGGCTGTCTGAGTTCTGAAAGAACTACCTCCTGAACTCCCAACAATTTGAAACTTTGGAGAGGGATAGAACATTTACCGATGAACACCTTTTATGATGGGATCAAGTTGAAATTCAAATAGTATTTTATTCTGCAACAATCAAAAAATAAGTGATCTTAAGAATTGGAAATCGATTTGAGGCTCTTTTGAATTTGTTTAAAACCTTCTTAACTTTTGTAAGCTTTTAACATGAGTTCAATTTCAACCAACAAAGTGATTTCCCACATCTCAAACACTTTTATTTGAAAAGTTTGAACTTTCACTATCAAATTCGTAGTAAATTTCAAATTCAGATTACTGACTTGAATTTCTTTCAACTTATTAACCTTTTAAATTTTAACTTTCAAATTCTTCCTAATTTTTTTATTCCTTGACTTCGAGAAATGCAAGGTGTTACAGCCCACCCTCTTGAAGAAATCTTGTCTCAGGATTTAAATGTTGAGGAGGCTAGGAAAAGATATCTCGACAGTATTGGTCAAATAGGCATAAAAGTCAAATTTAGGATGAGAAGTGTAGTGGCATTGGTGTAGAAACGGTTATATCCTATATTCAACATGGGGATAAGGGCATAGAAAGATTTCGATTGAGCTGAAGATATTATCATTAATCTGCCCCTTCACATCAAATGTGATTTGTAACCTTTGAATATAGAAGATCAACCATAGTAAATATATGAGCTTAGGATGCCACAAAAGTAAACCAAGAGTGGATCTTTGTTAAGGATAAGCTAGAATAAAGGACAAGAGTAGTTACAAAGCTCAAATGGAATTCTATTCATTCCTGTTGCATATTCTAAAATTATGCCATCCATTCAGAATAGTAGTACATTGGTACTACATTTGGGGGTTCTCAGGGCCATTTCAACAAGAGGTGTCCTTTCCAACGTACACAATTTAAAAATAGCATTGCAACAATGGAAAGTAAAATGACTCGATGGAATTTCTTTGTAGTTGGGTCAACAATTTTAAAATATTATTGTAACATTTGTGATTGTAGGTACCACCCCGCATTTACTACATCAACATAGTGGGCTTCCTCGATAGATGATAAGGACGATCCTAAGAAGAGGAGTTCTAGGCGTCAGTGGACCAAAGGTAAAGACTAGCTAGAGAGTCCATAGAATCGACAGTACTATTACAGGAGGGGGTCAAGTCGTTCGTTCTCGGGTCATACGAGTGTTAGAAGGTATTTATGCTCTTAGTTACCTCAGAAAGCACTGAACATGGTAGAGAAAGAAAAGAAAGCAAAGCTGAAGTCGAAGACTCCGAATTTCAGATGTAGAAGAATCACCGAACAGTCCGGTGAGCCAAAAGATGTGAAGTCCAGAGAGTGGTGCTCTCTGAAGCCGAAGAGAATAAGAAATTGGAAAGTTCAGAAGGTCCATGACCGGACAGTCCGATGAAGGTATGCACTAGACAATCTAGTGTTATATGGAATAGATTCCAGAGAGGGTGTTTCCCTGGTCCGCTGACAGATGGAGTCACCAGACAATTCAGAGGGTCAATAACCGAAAAGTCCGATGAACCTGAAGACGAAGTCCGGAAAAGGTGTCTCTGAAAGTCCAAAAGTGACAGTCGTCGGACAGTCCAGTGAAGGTATGCATCAAATAGTCTGGTGTTATATAGAATGGATTTCAGAGAGGGTGTTTCTCTAATCCGCTAACAGATGGAGTCACTGGGCAGTCCGGTGGAGCACCGAACAGTCCAATGGGAGGAGTCACTGGGCAGTCTGATGACTGGCAAAAGCAATCTACTTTATGACATCACATTTCAACTATTGTTTCTTATCTTGGAGCCTATTTAAACCATGGAGGACGTTTTCCAGCGCGCCTGAGATCTAAATTGCTGGAGTAAACTTATTGGAGGCCAAGGGACACCAAGAAGAGAGCACAACATAAGATTGGAGATCTTTGGTGCTAATAGGAGAGTGAAAAGGAGCATTCATACACTTCTAGAGCTTGTAGGGCTTTCAGAGGAGTGATCTTTGGCTATTACTCTTGGTTTCGCAGTCTAGGCCGCCTAGGAGTCGGTGTTCGAGCTTTCGAGGAGATTGTGGATGACGACGCCAAGTTTGTGAGCGGTTTCAAGTCCTTCGCTCGAAAGGGACACTAAGAGAGAGCACCCGGATCCTTGGAGGTTTGCTCTAGCGCGAGGGTATTGTTTGCTACAGCCGGGCCGCCAATGACTTTACTCTGTGAAGTGGTTCATACCCTGAGGAGCACTGTTTCGAAAACAGTGGGAGGGACCGGTATTCCGACGGGAGTGGTCCAATGAGGATTAGAGGAAGGCGCCAACCTTCCCAGACCTTAGAAAAAATCACTGAGCATTCTCTTAACTCTCTCTTTTTACCTTCTGCATTTCATCTTGTTGAGTAGAGTTATAGGTTGTTTTATAATTTCTCTTGATGGCTATCGTGCTAATGTTTACTTGTTGTCTTTATCTTATCGCTAGCATTATTAGGGGTCTTGAACTACTAGATTTGTATAGGTTGCTCTTGTTGTGCTCAGGTCTTATAGTTTGAGTTTGTAGCAATTTAAATTCTATAAGTCCATCGATTCAACCCCCTCTCTGTGTCCTTGATCCTGTCAAGAGGTTTCAAAGGGCTGCCTACACTAGGTAGAACGAGATTGCGCACACTTGATTTCTATATGGTACCGGCAAGTAATTTAAAGGAAATTGGGTTCAAGTGAATGGCGATAGAGTGGAATCTAGGAGAGATTTACGAAACTCATTAAACTCATCGCAGATGCAATTAGACAGGGCAACAGAAGGTAAAGCAAAAGTTGATTCAACTTTAAGAACATCAAGTTAAGAGAAGCCAAAGTGGGACAACATCTCATCAAGATATACTAGAGTGAGGATGTAACTATATAAGTTGCTCCCCAAATCTTATGAGGTTCTTGAAGCAACCACAACTTACTTGGGTACAAGGATATTAGTGATAAATTTGAGGTGTCATGGGATCATCTTATTCTTGCTCATGGTTGAAAATTTATTTATGCACCTTTAATGTTTAATGATTAATGCTCCTTATTTAACGGTGCACTACATGCCTCAAATGATGCAATGGTCTCATGAGAGGATAATCATGCAATGGTGCATATACATAGTAACATTATGCACATGCTATGGTGCATAATGATGCACATTACATGATGTGATGATGAATAAGCATGACATGGTGCACATTTTATGATGCATATTGCATGATGCGATCATGAATGATAATGATATGGTGCCTATATATACCATGATGCCTCATGCTATTATGATGCACATGAGGAATGGTGCAATGTAGTCATGTTATAAGGAAATGCACCAAGTAATAGAAATATGTATAGTGGAGTCGTAAAAGAGCAATATGATTTATGCCACTATGTTTCATTAGATTTAGCAAGAATACGATGATACAAGTACACAGCTTATGATGACAATCTAGCTCAACAAAGATGATCAAGGTTAGAAGGTTTTTCTCTCAAGAGGTCAAGGAAGATTAGTTTTGAAACAAGGTCTCGTTAGTTCAGGTTACTCGCTCATATATCTGGTGCACACCTCAACATGTATAGCACCTTAAAATTTGACAGTTGATACTGAAAGGAATTCAACGATAAGGCTAACATTTGGTCTGAATCGAGACTACAAAATGATTCAAGGTTAGTAAGGTAACCATTGAGGATCCAATTCCAACGAGTACTCTACAGGGTGAGAATCAATCAAAGGGCTGAATCACGACATTATTGAGCTATTTGTTTGTTTGCCAACTCATTAGTTAAAGTGTTAGCATGGTATTGAAGAATGTGCATACTGCAATGGAGAGATGTACTCCTTATGAACATGAATTGATGACATGGAAGAAAACTAGAGGTAAAGGAGTACAACTGAATCAATAGGGGTATTATGAGTGGAGGTCGTTTGTGATGTAGAGACAATGCAAGAGATTAAAACTCCTCTCGCATGGGGTTAGATGATGTTAATTAGTTAACACCTCAACTAAAGCCACTGTTGATGTGATGAAGTCACTTAACAACCAGCTTTAGGTAGAAGAATGTTAAAAACAGAACAATATCAACTGTCTCGGACTGGCAGTAGCCACCAAAAACTGATTTTTGGCACTGATAGAGGCCAAACTAGAACTCGAGTAAATCTTAAAGGACTTTCATAGCTTTCAGATGCATATTTATTCGTCCTCATTCGAGAAAAAGAACAGAAGTTATGCCATCTGGAATGTGACAGTCGAGTGCTAAAATTCTATTTTGGACACATTAAGGTTTAACATAGTTTGGATTTTAAGAGGGTTTGCGGGATGAGTCTTAGAGAATTTTGACTACTATACTTATAGCGGACATCGTATTCTTTCCAAAGAGCATTTAAACTCGAAAATTGATCCAGAAACCAATGAGTTATGGTTTTTTGAAATTGAATTTGGCAAACTGTTCAAGTATTTGCTATTAAGTTAATCGAGGATGGATACATGGAGATCATCGAGAGGTTGAGTTAGGAAGACATTGAGCTAGGAACGGAGTGAGGCTTTCAATCTACCCACAAAGATCATGTTTGGAGTTCTAAACTCATAATTTTTTACAATTTTCCTTACGAGTTCAAAATGGTCAGATTTTTTGACAATCATTTTATTTTACATGCACAGTTAAGAATGCAATGACATGACAATATGTCGGTCCGATACGTCCTCACCAAAACAAAATTTTGGTCTATTATAGCGACCATATGTGACCTCAATGGCAGACACGTTCTCTCAAGACACAAGTTAGTCATTTTCTACATGTACTACTTTTTGTGGTTAGTGTAAACATAACAAAAGAAAAACTTTACGTCCTGTATCATTCCATACAAAGCATCCTCATGTAGGCCATGTCTTGAGGGATGCAACAATAATTCACATCACATGACAAGAGGTCCACGCTTACTATTAGGTGGTGAATGGCTGCACTCCCCATTAGACGGCAAATGTTTTATATGTTCTTAAGAACATATTCACTTTCCTTACTGATCGTTGTACAGGACACTCCATACCCCTAATCCTCGTATGTATGAGCCCTCGAATTTTATCATATTCGAGTGCCTACTTTACCTTTTTACCTAGAAGTAGCCATGTCGTTGCAAGAATAGTAAAAAACTAGAAGTAAAATGCATGAATGTAAAAGTAAGCATTGCCACCTGTTAACCAAACTATTCTAGTCCTTATATGGGCTTACTAACTCGTACCTCATCGTCGTGTAATTTTCAAAAATAACTCGTTTTTAGTTGTGGTAACCCTGATCTAGCTCTGATACCACACTGTGGCAGAACAGCCCCAAAAACACGAGTGGCTCGCCGAGCGGATCGATCTCGAGTGATATTGAGCACAATATCTAAATAGTACAATACAAGCGATAAAATATATTACAAGAAACTGATTAAAAGTATTACATTAGAGTTCAAGTTGTTCTTAGGATAGATATTTAAAAACAGAGTTTTAAACAGAGCGGACTCATAGGTAGGCTCGTTTTTCAAAAACATCGCGCTAAGAGTGAATAATCTTTACTTCCAACTTTTATCGGTGAGTTAAGTTTTAAGAAAAATAAATTTAGTTTGCACTATGATCTACTCCAATTATGGTTGCAATACAAGTATAGTAATCAATGAATTCAACAAGTCCATCGTTCATCCAGTGTTCATACTATGATGTGACACAGTGAGACAAGCGATACTCGTTACTGTGAGTGGCATCAATTAAAATCAATTTACATCCTACAGGAGAAATCTGAATCACATGAAATGTACATGCTTCCCAAAATTTGCACGTGACAACCTTTCACACAACCCATAGGGCCGGTCCGATAAGTGCACCTCTCGAGAACATGGTCCCCATGTGATAACCCCAGGGGTCTATTAATGGCCAGCCCCAAGTCTCTCTCAACTCCAAACAAGAGGTAAGGTTTGTCCAACCACTACAGCATTGTGTTACATCGGTTTACTAGTGCCCATATCACTAGCATATAATCAGTACTATTCAAACTTACTCAATAAAGTCACACTCGACCAGTCCTTAACCGACACGGATAGAGTTACCGCACACAAGACTCCTCTCCTGCTACCAACCTATATTTCCCTATTCGGTGTCACATTTATCATTGATGTGATAAACTAAACCTGTCTTATCCTTTCGTGATAAGCTTCCAAAACCAAAGCAACATCCTAAAACTCGCGAGTGAAATTTTTCATTCCCTTGACTTCTACCGTTAATTATAACTCATAGCCTAGCTCTACATCAAGTTATATGTACCAAAACTACTTAACCTGAGAGAAGGTTAACTAGGATGCAATCTAGGATTTCAGTCAACTCCTAAAAAATTAAGAGAAAATTCCTTATAAAGGCCCAAAAAACTAACCTCTTCCCTTTACGACCCTTTTCGTTTTGAAATGCCCTATAAGGACCGAATGAAACTCGTTCTTCCTTCCATAGCCTTTCTCTCAATCTCTACTGGTAACGGTGTTATATGAAATTCTCATTTTCCTCTACTTTAATTTTCAGCATAATGAATTGCTGGTGTTATATGAAATTCCCATTTTCCTCTACTTTAATTTTCAGCATAATGAATTGCTGATGACTATATGTACCTGATTGTAGATGGTAAAAGTGCCAAAAATACTGAACACATCTCAAGTTCCATGCTTGTCATCCTTTTTTTTTAAGCCTGCTTGTCATCTTTTTATTTCAATATATAGTTGAATTTTCCTCTAAAAATTAATACCTAGGCACCTTCAAAATTTATTATTTCTGTCATGACGTTACAATGCCCAGCTGCAGTTATTACACATTGCATTTTGAATGAGAGCAGCATGAGCCTTGTTTCAACCGAAAAAAAGAGCAACAAAATATGTAGAAAATAGTGAACAAAAGAAATACTAGTAGCAGGCACACGAACAATACACATAGTTTCAGGAGCTCTAGTTTCAGCTCACACGAACAGTTTGAATTCATACATAATGAAGGTGCACACAAACAGTAGATTAAATATATAATACATACATAGGAGAAATCAAAGGTTGAGCCTTCTTTTGCTTCTTGTACTCATTGCAGGACTACCAGGTTGTCTTATTTTGCTTCTTGTTCACATTGAGGGGCTGTGCAGTTCAGGTTGAACTATTTTGTCTTTCTTCGCTTTGGCCTTGTTCACCTCGTTCTTCGATTTGACCTTCTTTTTGGCCTTTGCCTTCAAAGGTTGAGTTATTTGTGATGAATACTCAATGGATATTGCTTCGAGCTGATTCGAGCCACTTCTTGACCTACAAATGACTCCCTCTGTCTCAAAAAGTGTACATCTGAGTCTAATCAAACATGCCTTTGATCAATAATTTCTATAAATATAAAATAATTTTAATATATATAAAATTTATGTTATGAAAGTATTTTTAGATGAATTTAAAAGTACAAATAGGTTTTAAAATTAACCAAATCTATAAAAATCATTGGTCAAAACAAGACGGCAAAAAATCAAAATGAACAGGGATGGAGGTAGTAGTACATATGGTAGCAATAAATATTTATGGCAGCACCAGTCTGATATGGCAGCACAAATTGGAGCTAAAACATTTCATATCCTGTCTAGCCTTCTTCCTAGCCTTCTTCCGATTGCCGACCAGATTAATTTTCAGCAAGAAAGTGGTATTGGGATCTAATCTGTTATTGAATAAAAAGCAATAAATCAAAGTTTTCATTAAGATTTTATTGGAATTTAACTGTCAATGAGCAAAGGATATATCCTGTTCACAAGCAGAGGAGAGCTAACTCACTCTTGGAGCCAATCAGCACATGCCTGACCGACGCCCTTGCTTGAGCCCTCGTCGGCGCCCTAGTCAGAAGCCCCTGCAACCATGCCATGGCTAGCCTTCACTGCACCCGCGTCCTGGCCGAGCTCCCTGCCGCACATGTCCTGGTCCAGATCCCTGGCTCCTGCGCCGTGGCCGGCCTCCTCTGCGCCAGCGCCCTGGCCTGCCTCCCCTGCGCCCGCAACCTAGCCTGCCTCCCTGTGCCCGCAACCTGGCCTGCCTCCCTTGCACCAGCGATAGCCTGGGCGGCGCCCTGCCCGGCACCATGGCCCGGCACTCGCGGAGGCCAAACCCTAGGCCGTGGCAAGTGGCGCCCGGCGCCATGGCCTGGCGCGCGAGCGGCGGGCGGCGACTTTCACTCGCAGTGACCACACTGGACTAATTGGGCGCCCTCTCCATGCACCCGAGGCCGCCGGTGACTCTCCTGGCTTCGCTCCTCTCTCTCACGATGTGTTCGACTGGTACATGCGGCCGGCCACGGGAGTCCAGTTTAAGATGGGGATGGAAAAAGTGGGGTATAATAGTCATTGCGCATCGTTCTCGAGAGTGCCCTAAAGGTAGCATGTAAACGAATTTTATTCGGTATTTATAGGGAATTTTAAAACGAACAAAGTCATAAAGAGAAGAGGTGAGTTTTTTTTTTACCTTTATAAGAAATTCTCTTAAAACTTAATACACAATACATTAACTATACACAGTGATAAAATATAAAATGACTAAAATAAAGTTAATCCATCAGGATTTGCTTTGAGTTTGCTGATGGTTAGCATAAGCAAGAGAGTGATCATCAGCAGCAGAATCTTCAGCAGTTCCAACGGGTCGCCTTTAACGTCGTTTCTTATATGCAAGAAATGATATGCACAACAATTAAACAATCTCTCGAACAATCTAAGCATGCGATGATATGGCGTGAAATGCTAATGATTTCATGAAATATGATTTTATTAAAGTGCTAATTATGGTTATATACCTCAAGATTCTAATTAGTACTGTCAGCATTCTGACCATCGGCACAGTAAATATTTGATCGCGGGGGAGATATGCCTTCAGATTCGATGTGGCCTAGTCTAAGGAAGACTCAAAGAGGTTTTTACCTGGTTCGGATCACCTCGAGCGGTGTAATACCCTACGTCTAGGGGGCAGATTATCTCGATGATAATATTACAAAGGCGGGATTCTCTCTTCGCGAGAGGATCCGGAACGTGAGCGAGTGGGGGTACTTGCTCGGAAGGATGCAGGGACCCAGGGCTCTAACAGAGCCTGTAGATTTGTCTTTCGTGCGTTTGTGGCTGTTTTAGGTTGTCTCTTGATTGCCTCGTGTCTCTATCGCTCCTCGAGCCTCCCTTTATATAGGAGGGGGCTCTGGGGTTACAAGTGGTGGGTCCAACACGATCCTGCTGTCTCGCCGATAGGTGGGCCCTCCGTCGTTGTCGCCATCATTTTGCTTCGTCTAGGCGTGATCGTGACCCGTCGCATCATGCGCAGTGGCGGGTACTGTGATGCTCGTTCGACGCCCCTGTGCCAGCTACAATGCTGTCATGTCTTGTCCAGCGGCCGTTGCAGCTTTCTGCTGGAGTGTCGTCGTAGTGAACCCCGTCCCGTCCCGTCAGGACGGATGGCAGCTGGCCGTCAAAGTAAATATACCATAACGTGGCACCTACTCCTCGGGGGTCGGCTTTCGAAGGCCGGAGTCCCTGTGTCTTGGCGCGGCTAAGGTTTGGCGGTCGTAGATTGCCGCTGAAGGGTCGGATCCCGCGGTCGCCCGACCCCTAACTCAGTCTTACATGATCGAACGCGAACTGTCAGGTACCCGAGGTACGTGATCCCGACAGTAGCCCTGAGCCTGGCGCCGCTGGCGACCTCTGGTTGAGGCGGCGTCGGGCTGGTCGTTCTCAAGGTTCGTTGTGCTCTTACGGGCGGGCGCGAGCGCGCCCGTAGGGCGTAGCCCTCGAGCGATCTGTAGGGTCGGTCGCGGGCTGAAGCGTCGCGCGGACCATTATTTGTCGATGGTTAATCATATTGGAATCGTTTCGCTGGCTTAGCCCCCAAGCCTAGAGGCGATCCGGGGAGCCAGCTGAGCATCGCGCCAACGGTTGAGGTCGGACCGAGGTCGGTCTCGGTTTTTATACCCGGTAAGACGCCTAGGAAGGATCGGTTTCGACGTGGTCCCTGTCCGTGATTGGCGTCCGGTTGTTTGGATTGGCTCGATGGCCTCGGCTATCGGTCAACCAATCGTTAAGGGTTTCGTTTTGCGTGCACGCGTCATTCCGACCGTCGAGGTCGGGCTGAGGTCGTTGTCGGTCTTTCGTTCGGTGAGATGCCTAGGTCGGATCGGTTCGATGCGGTTCTTGCCTATGATCAGCGTCGCGCCTAGGCTTGGCCATGATCAGCGCCTGAACGTTTGGATTAGGTCGGTGGCCTCGGCTGTCAGTCCGCGGATCATGGGCGGCTTTGTTCGCTTGCCTCCCCTTTGCGGCTTCTGTGCCTCCACGTGGAAGGCAATCGGACCGTTCGAGAATTCGAACCGCCGGTCGGTCCGAGTGGTTGATCTGAATCCGATCGGACAGCGGTGAGGACGCGGCGGTTCACGCGCCCGCGTTACGTCGCCTGCCAGTCGTGCTCTGGCAACCATCTCGTCCGATTAATTGTTACCGTCCTGTCCGAGACGGAGGAGGCGAGGTGCGGCCCGGGCCCGCTCGTCAGCGGGTCGGGCGCGGACTGCTAGGGTGCGCTTCGAGGCACGACCTTTCGATCAAGCAGTTACTCCTCGGTCGATCGTGGGGGGCGCAGTAATTATCCGGACCATTTAAAAGGAGCGGAGCGATAACTCCACGATTTCACCCGGCTTACTTGCTTCGTTTTTGACCTTTTCGTCGCGCACGCGAGCTCGTTAACTCTGCTTTCCACCGTAGCGTCGTTAGGTCCGGCGATCGCCGTAGTTTCCATTCGAGTTTCTGTCGTCGCCACCTGCAGAATGTCCGAGTGGGAACCTTCGTGCGTCGACGACGCTCTGCTCGAGAGGGAGAGCGTCGTCGGAATGGTCCCACCGAAGGAATCGGCGGGCTGGGTGGCGGGCTTCGGCCATGTCGCGCCCGTGTCGCCGCCAGAGAAGATCGTCAGCTTCCAGGCGTACCACGAGCGCAGGCTGGAGCTGCCGGTCTCCAGTTTCTTTTGCGAGATCCTCAATCAGTACAGCGCCCGGCTTCATCAGCTGGCGACACGGCCCGTCGGCCGTCGGGTCGGG
>BCLH01000063.1:354084-385445 GCA_001602315.1 Zoysia pacifica
GACGTCGGGGTTGCCGTCGAAGAGCAAGGACCGGCGGCGCCGGCCGCCACCTGGGAGGTCCCCAAGCAAGGGCCCCTCCCACTCGAGGGGGCGATCGATGGCTTCGGCTATCTGATGGGCCGGGTGAGAGGTGCTCGAGCCCTCAACATGCAGTTGGTCGCTGACCTCCGCTAGCTGTCGGGGGTCGTCGATGAGTTTGGCGCCATCTACGACGAGGCTCACTTCGTCGAGTGTCGGATAAGCTTGAGTCCAGCTCTCGGTTTCCGTTTTTTTCGAATTTTGGGCTGATAATCTTCTGCAGGACAACTTATACGCGGTCCTGGGTCGGCCCCCACGCTGGTTCACCGTAGCCGAGGTCGAAGCCCTCAAAGAGGAGTTGGCGAAGGTGCGGGCCGAGTCGAGGGAGGCCGCAGCGGACTTAAGTCGCAGCTCTTTGCTGCACGAGAGTCGGCTCGCGTCGCCCTCGAGAAGGCGAACAAGGCACGCACCGAGGTGGCGGCGTCCGAGGCTTGGGCCACCCGGATTGCGGCGGCCCTCGAACAGGCCAACCGCACGGCCGTCGATAAGTTGCCGTGTGTTCTTTCGGCCCTTAGAGTCAGGTTCTGACTCGTTCTGTTGCAGGGCTTCGTCGCCAAGCAGCGGAGCACGAGACCGAGATGCGGTGCCTCGGGCTCCTCCACCAGCACGTCGAGGGGGCCCGCTTGACCGTAGAGCAGACGCTGCGCATGACAAAAGAGGAGCGCGATCGTGCCTTCGAGCAGGTCGACCTTCTCAAGTCGGAGCGGGTGGTACTCCAGTTCGAGGTTGAGCAGGCGGCGGCGGACCTTGGCCAGACGCGTGAAGAGGCCGCTAAGGTTTAGGAGGAGCTCTCGACGGCCCAAATTCGGAAGGAGCGCCTTCAAAACAGCCTCGACCGGGCAGGGCAGGCCGTTAAGGCCGTCGCCAAAGATCGAGACGGTAAGGGTCGGCCCCTCCCTATTTGCTCTAGCTATCTTCGGTTCTCTGCTAACATTTTGGAATGCAGGATTGGCGAGCGAGGTTCAGACCCTGAGGTCGGCGGGTCTGAACTTCATTGAGAAGTTGTACTTCAGAGTGCCGAACTCCGTCTGGACGGTGGTCGTCGCGCACGCGCTGTAGCAGCTCTCGGAGATCGTCTCCAACGTCATGATGAGGGCGCTGGAGGACGGGTCCTCGACAGCCTTGGCCCTAGTCCGCTCCCATTATTCGGATGCGGATCTCGGCAGGGTCATCGAGGGCTTCACGTCGGGCTACTCGGACAAGCAGTTGGACACGATTTCAGTGGAGACGCTGAAGCCGGGGGCGAAGGCCGTCGCCGACTTCAAGACGGAGGATTTTCTGCCCGAGCGATTCGGCCTGTTTCCCTATGTATAGGTCCAAACATGTAAAGTGTGTCATTGTATTAATAAAGAATATCATTAAAAGAATATCGTTTGAGAAACTTTTACGAGTTTTAATGTGAGTTTCCGACCCTCCTTCGCATGCTGCGTCTATTTTTCGCGCCCCCTTCGACGTCAATCAAACGAATGGATCGAGTATAGCTCGTAGGGTCGGGTGTCGGGCCCGAGACAGTCGTAGAGCGTCATCAGCTCCCAATTCGTAGATAGTTTAGTCGCAGGAAGGCTTCGAACGAAAAACTCGCCCGAAGTTTGTTGTTTGAGGGTCACCCGCGAGCTCGGCGCGGGTCGGGGATCCGACCCCGAGGAAACAAAAAGACGAAAAGACATGATGAGTTAACGGAGAGCTGTGCCCCGGCGCAAAAAATCAATAAATGACGAGCGAAAAATGAGGTCGATCATTTCGACACTGGCGAGGGTGGAGGTAAGTAGCCCCTAGGTGCGAGGGGTGGCCGGGACGGCCACGGCTCGCAGCCCAAAACGAAAAAACAAGAGCGAAGTTACGAGAACTTAGCTGTTTTTATCAAGTGTAGAACCATTGGAGGTTCTCGATATTCTATGCGTTCGCGAGTTCTCGACCGTCCTCGGTTGATAGCTTGTAAGCACCGGACCTTAGGACGTGCTTGATTACAAAGGGTCCCTCCCAAGGGGGCGACAGCTTGTGCTGGTCGGCCTTCGTTTGCACCCTTCTCAGCACTGTCTCCTACGTTTGGCGCCCCACCTCTGACGCCCCGAGTGTGCAGTCGCCGTAGACTCTACTGGTACTTGGCAGAACGCAGGAGAGCGACTTCGCGCGCCTCTTGCAGCTGGTCGAGGCCGTCCTGCAGCGCGACCTGCGATCTTTCCTCATCGTAGGCTCGGACTCGCGGAGAGTCGTAGTCGAGGTCGGTCGACAGCATCGCTTCTGCTTCAAACGTCATGAAGAACGGCGTGAATTCGGTGGTTCTGTTGGGGGTCGTTCGCAAACCCTAGAGGATCGACGGGAGTTCGCTCACCCACCGTTCAGCTGCCTGCCTGACGGAATCGTAAATCCGTGGCTTCAGTCCTTAGAGTCTCATCCCATTAGCCCGTTCAACCTGCCCATTCGTTTTTGGGTGCGCCACAGAGGCGAAGTCCAGACGAATGTGATACTCGTCGCAGAATTCTCAGAATTGCCGACCGGTGAACTGCGCGCCGTTGTCGGTGATTATAGTGTTCGGGACTCCAAACCGACAGATGATGTTGCGGAGGAACCCGACCGCCCAGGTTGAAGTAATGTTGGGCACCGGCTCGGTCTCAATCCACTTGGTGAACTTGTCGACGGCGACGAAGAGATAGGTGAAACCACTGGGTGCTCTTTTGAATGGTCCGAGAATGTCGAGTCCCCAAACGGCGAAGGGCCAGGCGATCGGGATCGTCTGGAGCTCCTGTGCCGGCAGGTGCGTCTGTCGGGCGTAGAACTGGCAGCCTTGGCAGGCTCAGACGAGCCTTTGGGCGTCGGCCACGGCTGTCGACCAGTAGAAGCCTTGTCGAAATGCCTTGCCGACGAGAGTTCTAGGTCCGACGTGATGACCACAGATACCTGAGTGGATGTCGTCGAGCAGGTGCATGCCCTGCTCCTGAGGGATGCAGCGCTGCAGTATACCACTCGTGCTTCGCTTGTAGAGCTCGCCATCCGAGACAACGTAGGCCTTGGTCTGTCGCATCACCTTCCTAGCTCCGTTGGCGTCGGTCAGGAGAGTGCCGTCATGAAGGTAAGCGAGGATGTCGTGAGACCAATCGGGGGCAAGCGCCATGATCTCTGCCCCTGGTCCAGGGGTCGGCTCGCCGCTTGGTCCTTCGACAAGCGGCCCTTCCACTACTCTGATGGAGGGTTTGGTGAGGACTTCGAGAAAGACGCCGTCGGGGACCGGCTAGCGCTCCGAGCCCATCTTGGCGAGGGCGTCGGCGGCTTCGTTGTCCCGACGTAGAACGTGATGAAGCTCGAGCCCGTCGAACTTGTCTTTGAGCTTGCGGACCTCTTGACAGTAAGTTTCCATCTTCGAGTCTCGACAGCTGGAAGTCTTCATGACTTGACTGACGATCAGCTTGGAGTCGCCCTTGACGTAGAGGCGCTGAACGTCGAGAGTGGTGGCCATTCGTAGGCCGTGGAGGAGCGCCTCGTACTCGGCCGCATTGTTGGAAGCGTAGAACTATAACAGTAGCACGTACCGGAACATGTCTCCCCTCGGGGAGATCAGGACGACCCCAGCCCCCGCGCCCTTGAGCATGCAGGACCCATCGAAATACATAGTCCAGTCTCTTGGAAGTTGCCGAAGAAGATTCGACGCAGGTCGCTCCAGTCTTAGATGCAGCCCTCGGAGAAGTGTTCGAGCCACCCTCGGGCCGAGTCGGTGAGTAAGAGCGGCAGGTACTAGATGGCGAACAGGTCGTCCGCTCCTCCAGTCCTGCAGGCGAGGCGGTAGTCCTCGAGCCAGTGGACGGGGTTTGTCTCTCCGTTGTAACGGCCGATGGTGGTCGGGGTGTAAAATCTCTACGGGAATTTCGCGTGCCGGATGAGCAATCCGGACGCTCTGGGTCCGACCCCATCAGGACTCGGGCTCCTAGAGTCGAGGGAGCCTCGCCGATAGTAGCGGTCGCGAGAGCGTCTCCGTTGGGACTCGACGCAGAGCTCACTACTCGCCTGTCGTCTGGCATCGATGGTGCCGTGGGCGTCGTGGTTGGGGCCAAGTCGTGGGAGGATCGACCCCACATAGTGTTGAGGATTTCGTTCCTCGACTCGGTTGTCATGCGCCGAGCTCCGTCGATCCTAAGACCAGCGGTTGCTTTTCGTCTCCAACTGCTGGGGCCGGAGGGACGCTTCTTGAAGCACGCTACCGAGGTAGAAGCGTACGCGGTCGTACGCTTCCCTCAGTGTTGGGTCCTCAGGAGCAGCGGTCTCGTTGAGGATGTACGTTGTCGCCGCGAGGTTCTCGAGCGGGGTGTCGAAGGTCGGCGGCCCTCCAGCTGCAAGCTGCTGGTACGTGGACCGTCTCCGGGCCCGTGCCGTATCGCTGGGCCCGGTTGCAGCCTTGCCCATAGGCTCGGGGCTGCCGGTGCGTCTCGGGGGCGGCCAGACTTGGCCGACGGCGTCCACTATGGGACGCAGGGACAGGTTGGCACCCGGCGGCGTGTTGCCAGGGGTCGTCGGTTTCGCGCCCTTCGGGGCATGGAGAGTGAGGCACTCCCTTGACGAGTCGTGCCGCAGGATGCGATGGCTCCGGCGCCACCGAATAGGACGCCTCTTGCACGGAGTCTGGAGGCGCAGCCCGCCACCTTCATTCGCGACGAAGTTTAGGCTTCCGAAGTGAAAAGCCTGCCCAGAGGCGAAGGTGGAGACTTGCCACGACCGGTCGTCTTCAGAGACCGCGATCGTGAAGCCCCCGAAGCGGAGGTGGGAGACCGAAATATCTCCCACGACAGCAAAGTAGGAGGCCATCGAAAAACCGAAGCGAGAGCACAAAAAAAAAGCCCCCCTTCCTGGCGCGCCAACTGTCAGCGTTCTGACCACCGGCACAGTAAATATTCGATCACAGGGGAGGTGTGCCTTCGAATTCGATGTGGCCTAGTCTAAGTAGGACTCAAAGAGATTTTTACCTGGTTCGGGCCACCTCGAGTGGTGTAATACCATACATCCAGAGGACGGATTATCTCGATGATTATTACAAAGGCGAGATTCTCTCTTCGCGAGAGGATCCGAAACGTGAGCGAGTGGGGGTACTTGCTCGAAAGGATGCAAGGACCCAGGGCTCTAACGGAGCCTGTGGATTTCTCTTTTATGTGTTTGTGGCTGTTCTGGGTTGTCTCTTGATTGCTTCGTGCCTCTATCGCTCCCCGGGCCTCCCTTTATATAGGAGGGGGCCTTGAGGTTACAAGTTGTGGGTCCTACACGATCCTGCCGTCTCACCAACAGGTGGGCCCTCTGTCGTTGTCGTCATCATTTCGCTTCGTCCAGGCGTGTTACTGTGATGCTCGTCCGACGCCACTGTGCCGGCTACAGTGCTGTCATGTCTTGTCCAGCGGCCGTTGCAGCTTTCTGCTGGAATGTCGTCGTGGTGAACCCCGTCCCGTCCTGTTAGGACGGATGACAGCTGACCGTCAGAGTAAATGTATCATAACGTGGCACCTACTCCCCGAGGGTTGGCTTTCGAAGGCCGGAGTCTCCGTGTCTTGGCGTGGCTAAGGCTTGGCGGTCGTAAATTGCCGCTGAGGGGTCAGACCCGCAGTCGCCCGACTCCTAACTTGGTCTTACACGATCGAACGCGAACTGTCAGGTACTCGAGGTACGTGATCTCGACAAGTTCAAATGAGGAAATCATTTCTAAAATTCTTTAATATGGTTCAGGAAGACATAAATCAACATTTTACTAGAACATTAAATCAAGGATGTGCTAAACTAATTTCTGACCAAAATTTACAATTTATTCACAACAGGTACATTTATTATGAATTAAATAGAATCTATGTGTAATAATCCTAAATTTCTTTAATATGGTTCTGGAAGACATAAATCAATATTTTACCAGATCATTAAATCAAGGAAGTGCTAAACTAATTTCTGACCAAATTTACAACTTAGGTTGATTTATAATGAATTAAATAGAATCTATGCGTCATAAATTATCTATAATTAATCTGTAAGCATATAAATTCTAAATAATTCCAGGATGACACTAATTAAACAGTACGGAGTATAATGCAGATACGCAAATTTAACATTTTAATTATGCATGAAAATAGAGATATGCACTAATTTAGTTGCACTTTAATTAATATCTAGAAACATGTTAATGCGTGAAAATGCACATTTGAACACACAAAAATGTTCCTCACGTCATACGGATTCCAATGATATATTATTTGTAATTTTTCAAGCTAGGAATCATTTTCTAAGATTTTTGCAAATTTCTACGGATTTCTGCGCAATTTGATAAATGATTTATGGAACATCTAAACCAGCCTCACGCGGTGGGGCCACACCCTGGACTATGGACTTCGCTGCACGGGATCCAGCAGTGGCCGCACCGGATCCCGCGTAAGTCAGCCCAGCCGGCCAGGGCCGAGGCAGCCGGCGGCGCGCTCGTCGGTGCATGGATGCCGGCGTCCAGTTGCACGGATCCAAGGCCAATATTGGCCTAATCGGCGCTGCGAGTCTGCTGGTGAAGGCCATGGGGGCCGCGCCCTTACCGGAGAAGGGCTGCTGGTGGTGGGTGACGGCGGTAGGACTTCGGCGGCACGGTGACGGCAACTCGGTAGACAAATATACGGAATTCATGGCCCTAGAGCTTCAAGGCACCGTGGCTCAGAGCGGCATCAAGCTTATTGACATGAGGGCCCGGAGGTGGATGTCGCCGGTGAGCTCCCAGGTCCCAAGAACGATGTTGCTCGGAACCTCAAATCCCTGGACACAAGGCCACAAGCTCGAGTATTTAACGACTTTACAAGCTGTCCCAGGCCATTAGGAAGCTCGTCGGCAAAAGAAACCAGGAAAACTGACCAGGGATTCGCTGGATTTGGCCGAGGAACAGCCGATGGCGCCGGGGACTTTTGGGGAAGAACGAAATTCGTCGAGCTCGGCTCCAAATCGGCAGAGGGAAAGGGGTGACGAGCTTGAGCACGAAGTGCAGAGCTGCAGTAGAAAGGGAGGTTGGTCCGAGATGGCCCGGAGGCGGCATTCCACGGCAGCGAACCCGGTTGGGAGAGAGCACAAGTGAGATAGAGGTGGGAGAGACAGAGCGACTAGCTGGGGTCATGGACACGGAACCAGACTCGTGACCCACGGCCATGGCGTGCTGGGGCAGGAGGAATGGAGTCGAAGGTAGGGGCTGACAAGCGGGGTCCACTTGAGATTAGCAGCCCTTTTGAGGTTAACACTTAAGTATATTGGTAATGGAAAAAGAAAGAGCAAACAAATTTGAATTGAATTGAAAACTTGGTAAAATGAACCTGTAACATGTGTTCTACAACATAAATGACATGCAAAGTATTCTCAATTTTCACCTTCTAAACAGGCGTGAGCCGAAACCAACATTTACCGAAGACTTTCGTGGGCCTTATCTCAAATACGAACAGTCATCTGTGGAACAGCTACCCATAACCCCACGACGCACGACGGGACATTTAAAGCACGATTGATTGCTAGGGAGTTAACATCAATTAAAGGGTCGTTACGTTTAATAGCCGCGCTCGTTGTAATTAGAAATAGATGTTATCAGTGTTATGACGTAGTAATTATCATTACCACAGGACGCAGGTCCCTCCTATAAATAATGTAACATGCCCGACAGGACAAGACATCTGTTTCTAGAGCAAGAGAACACACACTTACTGGACATAGGGTTGTTATTCTTCGAGAGATCCGAACCAGTCTAAACCACTCGTGTCAGTCCTTTTCATGATTAGCTTCACAATACTCACACATTCGACCCTATTCACAATATCTGTCGATCTCTTGAACTTGTATTTCGGTCGTCGATAGAGACGCGCCAGGAAGGGGAGTGTGAGATGAAGTTAGTCCAACTTTCATCCATGGCTTTCAAAAGCAACCTTGTGTTCCCGGTTGGCACCACGTTCCGTTTCAGAACATTGGTTTTTGTCGCCAATGAAGAAGGTTCTTTGGCCCATCGTCCGAAGTTCCTAGAAGCTTTTTCTCAGATCTCGTTTGAGATGCCTACTACGATTGAGATTTTGAGTGTTCCACTTAGATCCCGACCATCTGTTGGTCCTTCAAATGATCAATTGGAGCGGCTACCAACCCAGTCCAAGGTGATTCTTAACCTTGTCAATGGCAGGTTCCCTGGGCTAGGGCTGAAATGCTATAACTCCAGTAGCGACAGTGACAACGACTGCACCGACAATGATTTCGGCTCCGATGAGGATTATCTCTCAAGAATGGGGTATCCAGAGTGGAATCGCAACATTGAGATGCAACAGATCAATGTGGCTGGGAGAAATGATCCAGCACCTTCTGCTGGGTCATCAAGTAATCTTCCCACCATTGTTTCTAGTGCACACAGGACCAACTTGTCGGGTCACTCAGTAAAAAATCTACAAACTAATTTTGAAGCTACTCATCTCTAAACAATCCTAGAGTGCATGCAGCATTTGGCAGCTGATGGTTCACCCTTGGAGCCATTGGTCCAGTAAGGATTAGAGATTGCGGGTTGCAAAGGCCATGCTACGCTGTCAGGTCAAAATCAACCTAAGACTTCACATCGTGGCAATTCTCATAGAGGTATATCCTCCCGAAAAGCACCCTCTGCTTCAGCCACATCTCTCCGGTAGGGACACCGTCTCTTTATCGAAGATTTACGGCATAGGCTCAACAGGCAACGAAGTCAAAGGGTTCAATCTGGTGAACACCCGCGTTGACATGATGCGCGCAATGACATTGATGCCAACAAGCGTCATAGAGAGGCAGCTGAAGTTGCTCCTCATCGGGCTTGATCGAGCCGGAGCTCATTTAAGACTCTTGCTCTAAGTCTTCGTCAAGTTCGGTGTCCTAAGAAATTCAAGCCAGACCCGATCAAAAAGTATGACCGATCATTAAATCTTGAAGAATTCCTTCAGGTTTACTCTACAGTTATAGAACCATTAGGGGAGATGATAGAGTAAAGGCTAATTACTTGTCTACTGCTCTGTCAGGACCAGCCCAATCGTGGCTGGTGAATCTTCTCGAGTCCACGTTTCGGACTTGAGATCAGCTCTACGCGACCTTCATCAAGAATTTCCAGGGGACCTTTGAAAGGCCCTCGACAGCGGAAACCCTTTGGACCATCAAACAAAAGCCCGATAAGAGTCTTCGAGATTATATGAAGAGGTTCAGTCAGACGAAGAATTCTATTCCTCATATTGAAGATCTGAAGGTCATTATAGCCTTCAAAGAAGGCGTATCTGATGTGTACACCGTAGAACGGCTAGCCATCGAGGAACCACGAACAGTGGGCCACCTCTTGTCAATCGCGGAAACCTGCATCAAGGCATCAGAAGCTTGAGCCCGGATTACAGGAGAAACCAAGACTAAGAGCTCTCACAAAAAATCTGATGATCGAGAGCTCAATGTCGCTAAAGAAGGAGGTAGTGAACATCATAAAAAGAAGAAACGACCCTTCGACGGACCCAAAGATGCACAGAAGTGGTGCCCGGTTCGTCAGTCCAGGTTCCATAACTTCACTGATTGCACTTATTACATTGATCAAAAGAAAAAAGATGTTTCAGAACCTTCGGCAGCACCTCAACCCGAGGCTCCGGCCAAGGGCCGTCGGAGGGTCGAGGAGGAAGATGAAGAAAAATTCCCTAAAGTTAACATGATCTTCAGTGGAAGTACTATGGTTTCATCTAAAACCCAGTACAAGAAGTCAATGCTGTTTCCGTTAGCAAGAAGATGCGGTGGCATAAAGTCCCGATCACGTTCGGCCCTGAAGATCACCTGTAGACGGAGCTGTCAACCAGGAACTTGCCGTTCGTCGTCAAGATACCAATCCACCACAGCAATATTGCCAAAACTCTCGTCAATACAGGTGCGGCCTTGAACCTCCTCATGAAGCGTACTTATGAGAAAATGGGTTTACCATTAGCAGCATTGCAGCCTGTGGATGAAAGATTCCACGGAGTCATTCCAAAGGTTTCATCAAAGCCCTTGAAAAAGAATGATCTGACCGTTGATTGTGGTCACGGAGACAACAAGCGTCAAGAAGTTCTCACCTTTGAGGTAGCGGATTTTGATTCAGCGTACTACTGTATCGGCCATTCTTCCTGAAGTTCATGGCTACTGTTCATTCAGCTTACGCCACGATGAAGATGCCAGGACCCCTAGAGGTCATCACGATCATCTCTGATCTTAAAGAGGCGGTCAAATGCGACATCAATTCCTTGACCCATGCAGGTCACTTCAAGCAAGGAGTCTTGGAAGCCAGTTCTTCCAAGCAAGCCCGAACAGATGGTGGTGTGGTACTTGTTGTACCAAAACCCACTATCAAAGTTTCAGAAGCGCCAGTTCCTGAAGTCCGGCTCCTAAAGAAGAAATTATGCTGCCACCAGCACCGAACAAGAATATTCCGCTAGACCCTAATGAGCCAGCGAAGCAAGTTGTCATTAGGATCTCTGAAATAGGAACTCACGCTAATTACTTTTCTTCGAGCAAACGCCGATGTCTTTGCATGGACACCTTCGGACATGCCCGAGATCCCTTGGGAGGTGATTGAGCACAAGTTGGGATTGACCCGGTTCTCAAGCCGGTCAAGCAAAAAGAACGGAGGTATAATCCAGACAGGCGTGACACCATTCGTGAGGAAATCACTAGGCTATTACAAGTCGAGTTCATTAGAATGGTAAATTATCCTACATGGCTAGCAAAACCTGTATTAGTGAAAAAGCCCGATGGTTCTTGGTCGATGTGTATTGACTATACGTCTTTGAATAAAGCATGTCCTAAAGATGAGTATCCTCCACCTCGAATTGATCAGAATGTGGACTCAACGTCCACTAGCAAATTATTGAGTTTTTTTATGCTTACTCTGGCTATCATCAAATCAACATGCGAGTTGAAGATGAAGAAAAAACTGCATTCATCACTCGTTTCAGAGTTTATTGTTATGTGAAAATGCCATTTGGTCTCAAAAAATGTCGAGGCTACGTATAAAAAATGTGTCCATGTCATTTTTGAACACCAAATCAGAAGGAATGTCGAAGCATATATCGATGACAACGTTGTAAAGTCCAAACAGCGGGGAGATCTACTTATGGACCTCATCGAGACTTTCGATAATCTTTGAAAGTTTCAGATGAAGTTAAACTCGAAGAAGTGTGTCTTTGGGGTATCTTCTGGCAAGCTGCTAGGATACATGATCTCTGAAAGAGAGATCGATGCAAACTCGAAGAAGGTGGAAGCTATTGAACAGCTGCAACCACCTCGAACTCGGAAGAAAATCCAGAAGCTAGTTGGCATGATGGCTGCCCTTAGTAGATTCATATCCCAATCGATAGAAAGAGGTATGCCATTTTATAAGCTTTTACGCAAACAAGATGGATTTCAATGGGATAGTCAAGAGGAAGCGGCTTTTTTAGAGCTGAAGTAATATCTCAAGAATATGCCTACCCTAGTTCCACCAAAACCCGAAGAAGAGTTGTTGCTTTATGTGACATCTTCGAATTCGGTGGTTAGTACTGTTCTGACAGTAGATCAGGTCAATGATTAAGAAAGTTCAATTCAGTTACCAGTGTATTGTGTTAGTGAAATCTTGAAGGATGCCCAAACAAGGTACCCACAGGCTCAGAAGTTGTTATATGCCGTGCTGATAACATCCCAAAAGCTGAAGCATTATTTCTTGGCACATCCGATTAAGGTAGTATCTGATCGCCCACTCTCTCGCATTTTATACAGTAGAGATGCTACTGGACACTTATCTTATTAGGCAGTAGAGTTGGGACAATTTCATATAGAGTTTATATCTCGAAGAGCCATCTAGAGTCAAGCTTTAGCGGATTTTGTTGTTAAATGGACCCCATCTGGTCCTCAAGATGAAGAGGCATTTTTCAATCATTGGGTGATATATTTTGATGGTTTCTTTACCCTAAAAGGGGCTGGGACTGGTGTTGTGTTGAAACCTCCCAAGAGGAGCCTTTGAAGTATGCTCTTCAGTTGAAATTTAAAGCCACCAATACTATTGCAGAATATGAAGGCTTGATTAATGGCCTAAGCATTGCTAAGTCCATGGGCATCAAAAGATTGCTGATTCGTGGCCATTCTCAATTGGTGGCCTGGCAGGTCCATAAAGAGTATGAATGCAAGGATGAGAAGATGGCTACGTATTTAGAAGTTGTTTGGGCAATGGAAAGTTCTTTCGACGGATTTGAAATATGATACATTCCTCAATTGGATAACCAAGATACAGATCATCTCGCCTGGTTGGCCTCTTCTCGATCAGCAATGCCCGATAATGTTATTATTAAAAAAATCTTACAGCCATCTGTGTTGCTCATGGTGCCCACTGGGGCTCATGAAATATCTTTGCTTGATCTTGAAGAGCCCGAAGATTGGAGATACCCGATCAGAGTATTCATTGAAGGTGATCCAATTACATTTGATGATCCGGCAACTGAGCGCATTGCTCGAATTGCAAAGAATTACATTATTATTGATGGGGTATTATACAAAAAAGGAAGAAATGGGATGCTGATGAGGTGTATCTCTCAAAATGAAGGTATGCAACTACTCAATGATATAATAGAGGAGTTTGTGGCTCTCATAATTCTGCTAGAACTTTGGTTGAAAAAGCATTTCGTCATGGGTTTTACTAGCCGACAGCAAATCAAGATGCCACTGATCTACTACACAAATGCAGTCACTACCAATTTTTCCAGCATCAAACAACTAAACATGCTAGTTCTCTGCATACCATCCCTCTGTCCTGGCCATTTTCTATTTGGAGAATCGATATCATCGGTACTTTGCCCAAGGGACAGAAAGGATATAAGCACATTATTGTGGCTATTGATACCTTTACCAAGTGGATAGAAGCTGAGCCACAGGTAAACATTACTCAAGAAGCTGCAGCCAAGTTTTTGAAGGGAATTATTGTGCGCTTTTGAGTTTTAAAGTGGATCATCACAGATAATGGGACCTAGTTCAAAGGAAATAAGTTTCAACGGAACTGTGCTGCTGACTTCGGGATACAGCATTCAATCTCTTTGGTAGCTCACCCGCAAACCAATAGCCAAGTTGAAAGAGCTAACGGTTTAATCATTCAAGGGATGAAGAAGCGAATGCAAGAAAAATTAGAACCTAGAGGAAGAAATTGGGTCCAAGAATTGCCTACAATATTGTGGTCCTTGCACAACAACCTGAGTCGAGCAACAAGAGATACACCGTTTCATCTGGTATATGGGGCTGATGCAGTATTGTCCCCAGAAGTGCATTTGGGTTCTCATTGGGTGTTGCATTTTACAGAAAAAAAAGTCAAGCCAAAGCAAGAGATTTGGATCTTACCTTATTAGAAGAGTCTAGAAGACACGCAGTGATAAAAGTAGAGAAATATCAAGCCCTACTGCACAAGCATTATAACAAGAAAGTTGTGCATTGTATTTTGGAGATCGAGAATTTAGTCCTCAAGAAAGATATCAACACTACAGATAAGCACAAATTTTCTTCTCTTTGGGAAGGGCCTTACATCATAGTCGATCAAGTATCTCATGGGACTTACGTACTGGCTCATATCAATGGTTGTTTGTTACCAAACACATAGAATACTGACCAGTTACAAAAGTTCTATATGTAATGTGTATTTGGTGAAATTTTGAATAAAGAATAATCATTCATTCTCAAGAAATTGTTTTTATCATATAAAGAAGCTTTAGCCATCCCATATGGTTCAATAAAGTGCTCCTTTTCTTTTTCCCATTTGGGCTCATTATCTTAGTAGCCAGACGGTAACACAAGATATGACTCTAATAGATACTTGTGGCCACTTATCATCAATGATCTTTTCAGATCACCATTCGGTCACTCTATCTTGGCTGCCGGAGAGTTACACAAGATACGACCTTAATAAGCACTTGTGACCATCTCTAGGAACGATTTTCTCGAAACAGCTATCTTATATAGCTATGAGCTTAATCACACCAACCCACAATGGGCACAACCTATGTACCTCTTGATATGGCAATTTTAGAAACGGATGTCCTTTCATAAGGCTGAATTCCTAAAATACCAATCGAGTGCGCATGATTTACTCTAAGTTCCTTTCCACACTCACATATACATTGCATACAGAAAGTAAGAGGCTACATATATCATACTCATAAATGATTCATAAATGATGGTGTAATTTACAATTGATATATACTACATGCATCACATTAGTTTTCATCTAAAGAGTGGTCAGTATTGCTAAGATCATCTACAAATGACTTAGCAGCATCAACCACATCTTCTACAAGCTTGTAGCATTGTTCAAATGAGAAACATTGAAATCCAGAACAAACCAAAGAAACATCCAGATTAGGATAATGACTTTTACTGCAGGCAAGCATATATGATGTTTCAGTGACCATATCTTCAGAAGATGATGACTTCTATAATTTATTATTTTCAGCTTCAGCAGCTTCTAACTTGGACTTGACAGTCTCTAGTTCAGTAGTCACCTCTTAAAGTTGCTTGCCCTTGTTAGTAATCTCTGACCTAGCGCTTTCCAATTCTTTTAATATGTTTTGAATCTGTTTGTCTTTTTTATCAGCTTCCTTTGCCAATTCTGCATATATAAGTCAAATAAGATATAGTTCAAAGAACAAAACAGGTTATGTTGCTCAAACATAGGCACATACTCTTTGCCACTTCTTTCAAGCTAGAAAACTTCTCTTGCAATTTAGCATAATCTGTTGTTTAGAGTCTTGTTTTTTCTTCAGCAGCATCAATTGAAGATCCAGCAACAGTGTAAGAGTCGACAACTTGTGTCGGCAAGGCATCAGCTTGGTTCTGCACGATATTTGATAAATTCATAACAGCTTCTCGAATAGATGAGAAGACTTTCTGATGATCATCTGTAGTTTTTTTTGTCTCATCTGTCCTCAGAGATGCAATGGCAGAAACAATCTTAGAAACTCTGAATAGGCTAACAATTTGTTAGTTCAAAGTCAATAAAAAGGAAGTTTGGTTCAGATCATACCTCGTAAGAACAGTTTTCTTCACTTTCAATCGTTTGATGGTTCTCTTTGGGCCCTGTTGATGCTCTTCTTCCTGATCAAAAGGTTGAAGGCCTTTATAAATAGAAGTGAAACTTGTTTGAGTGGAACCAAATGCCCCTAAAGATAAGAATTTTTTGCCTCTGATTCATAAGAATGTTTGATGGTACCAGACTGCACTGGATGAGGAGAGGATTGAGCTATGGTAGGTGCAGAGGATGAACTAATAGATCTTGGAGTTGTTGCTTGAGGAGTATTAGGGCTAGCTGGAGCAACTCTTTTAGGAGCAGCGGAAGAGTGTCTTATAGAGGCACTTGCAGCCTGCATCTCTAAGGCCCTCACTGCTATAGCACCTGGCAATTCTTTATTGATAAAAGTTTTACTGCCTCCCCAGATAGTTCAGGCAAAGTCTCAGCCTAACCTTGTTCGGGAATGTTATCCTCGGCAGTCTCTTTATTGCCCTTATCATCATTATCATCATCGAGTATAACATCAATGTTATCTGATTCAATGGCAAATCTCCCCTGTGATCAAAGATCAATAGTCAGAACAAGTAAAGAATAGGCAATACAGTACAGTTGAGAATAATTAGTACCTCTAGAGGAGGATTTTTAGTAGAAAAGGGTGGAGGACGGTCCTCTGGCCTGGTGAGTTTATGATCACTCAAGATCTTTTTAAGACGAGCCACCACTTTGTCTTCTGAAATCTCTGCAATGGTTCAATACAACAGAGTGTTAAGTAACTGAAAATATATACCAACTATTCAAGTTACTGAAGATTACCTTTGGAAGAAGATCTTACTATATCCCAAACACCAGTATAACCAAAGGCTAATGGATGCCTTATCGCAAGTGGATTCAACCGTCTTCGCACAAATTCATCAACAATGATTTTTCCATTCAGACCCTTGCGTTTGAGCTCCAAAATTTCTGCAAGGAGTGCTCTGATTCGGTTGGATTGATTTGAAGGAACATTTGCACTTGGAGCAATGTATGGCATTATGTACTTCCTCTTTACTTCTGATTTGTTCAAAATCTCTATGAGGAACCACCTATGATCACTTCCCTTCCAATTCTTCCTGAGGCATGGATCAATATATTGTTTCTCACTTCTTAGGGTGAAGCCAACCGAAAAGACCATCACTTGTTTGCCATAATAAGTGGTTGTGTACAAAGTTTTCCAAAGGGGCATGGTCTGGTTCGATTCCTAGCCAGCATTCACAGAGCATTACAAATATGCTTAAAGAAGCCACAGCATTAGGTTTAAAGTGTACCAACTCTATCTTATATGCTTGGCAGACAGATATGAGGAATTCGAAGCAGAAACACAAAATCCACAGAGAATGTGTGATTCAAAAACCGCCAATTGTCCATTAGAAGACCCAGCATAATCTTTAACCTCTAAAATCTCAGATATTACGAATTCAGGGATAATACCTCAGTCATATAGACTCTTTAGTCTCTTCTGAGTCATGGTGGTGGTCTTCCAGTACTTTGTCTTGTCCTCTTCATTTCCAGAGGCCATGGCACTACGAGCCGGAGGAGGAGACATGGAAGAACTACCAGATTTTGAATGCCTGGGCGAGGACATAACGTAAAAGATGATTTGAGGGCGGCGGAGAGTGTTGCTCAAGTGGCGATGCTTGAATTGTAAATAAGGAATGGGGAACGGCACTGAGATAGTGAAAAAACTTTCTCTCGGTGCCAGGACTAATAAGATACAGCAGTGGCAGTTATTGAAATTCGAATCAACAAATCTTCTCTAGGAAGAAACCCCAAATGTCTGAACAGCTATCGGTCCGGAGAGAAGCGGCAAAATGCTCGATGTGCTTAAAGCACGCAAAGGGCTCAATGCTCGAACAGCTATCGGTCCGAGGAGAAGCGGTAAAATGCCCGATGTGCTTAACGCACGCAAGGGGCTCAATGCCTGAACAGCTATCGGTCCAAGGAGAAGTGGCAAAATGCCCGATGTGAAGCACACCAGGGGCTCAATACCCGAGCAGTTATCAGTCCGAACAAAAGCGGCAAATGCCCGATGTGTTTAACGCACACAAGAGGCTCAATGCCCGAACACCCAAAGTGCTCAACGCACTGCAAAAGGGACACAAAGATTGAATCCTCATAGCGGAGCGCTTCTTGCCCATGGTTACGCCAGTGTTTCAAAGAAGAACTTTATCTCGTCCTCCCTATTTTTAAGCAGGGAACGATCCTTCGAGATCCCGAAGGACGCCTAGTCTTTGCTCTCTGACAGTAGAAAGCACAACGCTAGGACCGATCAGAAGCAGAAATCGAGACGATAGAAGTAAAAACAAAAATTGAAGCCAACCATCGAGTCTTGTCATTTGAACACCTCCCCAAGTTTGCAGCAGCAATGATAGAGAGGAGGTACGGTTCGATCTTATCGATCAAGTTACCGAAGACCAAAGGCAGGCAGCCACTTGGAGACATGTTCAGATTTACCAAAGACGTTCGTAGGCCTTGCCCCAAAAACGAACGGTCATCTATGGAACAGCTACCTATGACCCCACGACGCACGACGTGGCATTTGAAGCACGATTGATTGCCAGTGAGTTAACGCCAACTAAAGGGGCCGTTACGCTTAATAGTCGCACTCGTTATAATTAGAAATAAATGTTATCAGTGTTATGACATGGTAATTGTCATTACCACGGGAGACGTGTTCCTCCTATAAATATGTAACCTACTCAATAGGGTAAGACATCTGTTTTCAGAGCAAAAGAACATACACTCACTAGACGTAGAGTTGTTATCCTCTGGGATGCCCAAACTTGTCTAAACCACTCGTGTTAGTCTTCTTCGTAATTAGCTTCACAATACTCACACATTCGACCCTATTCACAATATCTGCCGATCTCCCGAACTTGTATTTCGGTCGTTGACACAGGATTTTTAAAAGGGAACAGGAAGATATGAAAATTTGAAATTTTAATCTGCTGGAAGCAGATCTCTTAAACATCTTCTGGGTTCTGAAAGAAATACCTCCCGATCTCCCAACAATTTGAAACTTTGCAAAGAGATAGAAAATTTACCGATGAACACCTTTTATGTTGGGATCAAGTTGAAATTCGAATTGGATTTTATTCTGCAACAATCACAAAATAGGTGATCGTTAAGAATTGGAAATCCATTTGGGGCTTTTTTGAATTTGTTTAAAACCTCCTTAACTTTTGTATGTTTTTAACGTGAGTTCAATTTCAACCAACAAAGTGGTTTCCCACATCTCAAACACTTTTATTTGAAAAGTTTGAACTTTCACTTTCAAATTCTAAGTAAATTTCAAATTTGGATTACTGACTTGAATTTCTTTCATCTTTTAAACTTTTAAATTTTAACTTTCGAATTCTTCCTAATTTTTTTTATTCCTTGACTTCGAGAAATGCAAGGTGATACAGTGAATACCATCGATTACATAAATATTTTCAAAATTCAGGCATTACTCATAGAATCCCCTGTCCCCACACACACCAACAAAATAGAATTGTTGAAAGAAAACATAGACATATAGTGGAGACAGGACTTGCTTTACTAGCTCAAGCAAGTATGCCCTTTAAGATTTTGGAATGAAACGTTCCATACTGCCGGCTATTTAATAAACAGGATGAGCAGCAAAGTTATTGGCCATGACACACCTATGCACAAGCGTCTAAAAACCAATCCTGATTATTCTTTTCTTCATGTATTTGGTTGTGCCTGCTGACCCAACTTAAGTCCTTACAATTCAACCAAATTGAGTTTCTGAACAAAACAGTGTTTTTAGGCTATAGCTCCACTCATAAAGGCTACAAGTGCTTTGACAGGACTACAAGGAGAGTATATATTTCTCGAGATGTGATTTTTGATGAAAATATTTTCCCTTTTGCTCAGCCAACTCCTTCTCATTCCACAACTGCCAGTGCCTGTAATCATCCTATGTTTTGCCCACTTGGTGTCCACCATCAAATACTTTGAAAATTCGCTTATTGCTAATGAATCTGAACCAGCAATGCAGGGTCCATGTTTGAGTAATACACTGCCTAACCAATTTTCAGAGACTAGTGTATCCTCTGCACGAAATTCAAAAGGTGTTCATTCTTCAGAACCAGAAGGCCAGAGCAATATATTGTTGATTCTGAAGTGCATTCACAGTTTGAAGCACAAGAAATCCACCCAATGCGTACTAGATCAAGAAATAATATTGTGAAGCCAAAGGAGTTCTGGAACCATCAGGTATTCTGAGAATAAGAGAGGTTTTGCTGAACAAAATCTGACAACAGCATTATCAACTGTATCTGCACAGACTGTGAATGAACCTGCTAATCTGCAGCAATCGCTGGCAAGTCCAGAGTGGAAGAAAGCAATGGATGTAGAGTACTCTGCTTTGTTGAAGAATGAAACATGGGAATTAGTATCACCCAAGAGAGGTATGAATCTGATAGAGAATAAGTGGGTATACAAGGTTAAAAGAAATGCAGATGGTTTAAAAGACAGATTTAAGGCTAGATTGGTTGCAAAGGGCTTCAAGCAGAAATATGGCATTGATTATCTTGACACATACTCACCTGTAGTTAACCCTGCAACTGTGAGAATCATTCTGTCACTTGTAATTTCTCAAGGGTGGTCAATGAAACAGATAGACATACAAAATGCCTTTTTACATGGTGTTCTATCAGAAGAAGTCTACATGAAATAACCTTCTCTATATGTGTTAGCTTCATGACCTTTGAAGTCCCCTAAAAGGTATGAATTGATTTTGGTGATTGAATAAATACCATAGGTAACGGTTGTGATTGTAACTTCCACCTCGCTAATTCTACATCAACATGGTGAGTTTCTTCAGTGGATGACAAGGACGATCCCAGAAAGAGAAGTTTTCGAGCGTCAGAGGACCAAGGCTAAGGATTAGCTAGAAAGTCCATAGGATCACCGGTACTATTAAGGGGGTAAGATCTTTTGTCTCCTGTCATACAAGTGTGAAAGATGTGAATGCTCCTTAGATCTTCAAAAAGCATTGAAGATGCCAGAGGAAGTGAAGTGGAAGACTGGAGCTCATGTCTAGTTGAAAAAGCAGTCACCGGACAGTCCGGTGAGCCCTGGAGGAGCCAGTGCAGAGAGAGGTGCTCTCTGGAGTCTGAGGTGGAATAGTCACCGGACAGTCCGTCGATGCAATGATCCGACAATCCGATGAGCCAGAAGATGAAGTCCAGAGAAGTGTCTCTAAGAGTCTAAAAATGAAAGTCACCGGATAATCCAGTGAAGGTATGCATCGGACAGTTCAGTGTCTTATAGAATAGATTTCAGAGATGATGTTTTCCTGGCCAGGAGAAAGAAAGGGTCACCGGACAGTTCAGTGGTCTAGTCATCAGACAATCCAGTGATTGCATAAAGCAGTCATCTCTATAACATCACGTTCCAACGATTGTTTCTAAGCTTAAAGCCTATTTAAACCGTGGAGGGGACGTTTTGCCAAGGGTCTAAGGTCTGAATTGCTGGAGATAACTTGTGAGAGGCCAAGGGACACTACCAAAAGAGCACATAGCAAGATTAGAGATCTTTGATGCTAGTAGAAATGTAGTGACGTCGTCAAGTTTGTACGCGGTTATGGGTTCTTCGCTTGAAAGAGACATCGAGAAGGAGCGCCCGAGCATTAGAGGCTTGCTCTAACGCTTGGGTATTATGTGCGATAGCCGTGCTGTCGGTGACTTCACTTCGGGAGTGAAGTGTACCCTTATGAGCATCGTCTCGAAAATGACGGAAGGAACCAAGACTCCAACAGGAGTGGTTCAACGAAGATTAGGGGAAAGCACCTACCTTCTGAGACCTAAAAAAAATTACTGAGGACTCTTTATCTCTCTCTCTCTTTACTTACTATATTTTACTTACCTTTTGAGTAGAGTACTAGATTGTTCTTTGATTCTTCTTGGTAGCTATCGTGCTAGTGTTTGCTTGTTGTTCTTATTATCTCATTAGCATTGTTAGGAGGTTTTGGCCTATTAGAATTGCATAAGTTTGCTTTCGTTGCGATCGAGTCTTATAGTTATAGTTTTAGTTCGTAGTGAAATTAGTCCTATAAATTCACTGATTCAAGCTCTCTTCTCGGTGTCTTTGATCTTTACAATATAAAAACAAAGATTATCCCTCACACTATATTTGCAGACTTAAGAAGGCATTATACGGCCTAAAGAAGGCACCAAGGGCTTGGTACTCCAGATTAACAACAAAATTCAGCAACTTGGTTTCAGTTCTTCAAAATCAGATGCCTCACAGTTTATTTTCAACCAACGTGGTGTGACTATCTATATGCTCATTTATGTAGATGATATCATAATTGTGAGCGCATCATCTAGCACCACTGAAAAGTTGATTCAGCAACTGATGAAAGATTTCACAGTAAAGGATCTTGGACCATTGGATTTTTTCTGAGAATGGAAGTCAAGAAAGAGAGAAATGGAATTATGCTATTACAAACAAGATATACGCTTGATTTACTTAAGAGGGCAAATATGGACAAATGCAAGGCAATTTCAACTCCAATGTCCTCTGATGAAAAGTTGTATAGAGATGAAGGAAACTCATTGAATGATACTGAACAATTTCAGTACAGGAGTATTGTAGGTAGGATGCAGTACTTAACAACAACCAGGCTGATATGCCTTTTCAGTTAATTTATTCAATCACCAACTGATATTCATCTTGCTGCAGTACAGAGAATTCTCAGATATGTAAGAGGCGCAGTTGACCAAAGTTTGAAGTTTCAGTCATCACCTACAACAATTTTGAATGCCTTCTCAAATGCAGATTAGGCAGGATGTCCAAATGATTGAAGATCAACCAGTGTGTTTGTTGTATTTCTTGGGAAAAAATTTGGTGTCATGGAGTTCTCACAAACGAACAATACTGTCGAGGTCAAGTACCAAGCCAGAATATAAAGCTATAGCTAATGTAACAGCTGAATTCAGTCTTTGCTGTGGGAACTTGGAATTTTTCAGCATAAGCCCCCAATACTTTGGTGTGATAATCTTGGAGAAACATATCTTACAGCTAATCCTATATTTCATGCAAAGACAAAGCATGTTGAAGTGGATTTTCACTTTGTCAGAGAACAGGTAGCAAGAAAAGCTATGTAAGTCAAGTTTATATTTTCAAAAGATAAGTTAGCTAACTTGCTCACAAAACCATTGCCCAAGAAACCATTTACTCGGAATTGTAACAATCTCAACATCTGAAAATCAGAAGTGTTGTGATTGAGAGAGGCTGTTAGAAAACAAAAGATGAACGGGTCCTCAGGCTCAGTCGACTCATCCACTTTGCTCACACGCTGTAATTCAGTTAGGAAGTTAGAGCTTTTCTAGTTCAGATTTAGCACGTTATAACCATGAACTTCCTGTACCGTCGGATCACGATCTGTTGTAATCACGTTTGACTATAGTAATCTCGAAACCCGTGCTTATGCTACATAAAAGTGGCGTGGGCTGGCGAGCTTCGTTTCTGACGAGCCTGGCTCACTAGATGCAAGATTAAAAAATAATTAATTATTAATTAGTATATTTTAATAATATTAAAATATTTTTAATATAGATTAAGCTTTAATTTAATACTTATTATTCTTTATATTTAAATTTAAATAATTGTTATTTAATAATTATTTTTTATTTTAATATAATATATAATATACTCATTCGAACAATCAAATATTATCTCTTTTTAGCTTGTCTTTCTATATAAAAAACCAAATAAACTACTATATACATCACGTTAGCTTGTTTACAATAAACTTGTCTTATCAGATAAAAGCTAGACTCAGTTGCACAGCCAACCAAACGAGCCTTAGATTGACGAGGAGCGAGCACAGTCGTCGATGGCCAGGTCAGTCGCCGATGCCCAGAACCGGCGAATATGTGTAACCAAGGGATCCGGGATCCCGGAAGCGGCGATCGCTTGCCACGTGGGCTCACGGTGCGGACCGGCCCATCGGGTTTGCGGTCCAGCCCACGCCACTTTCATGTCTATCAACCGCGCTCACCGTACAGCAGAACCGTTATCCCTCCGCGTCACCGTAAACGGCCGTTATACCTCCGTCATCCCGTTCCCGTTCCCGTCCCCGTCCCGGACCGTCCGGTGCCGTTTCCACCTCCGCCCTTCTGCTTTTACCACCGCCTCTGCAGCGGTCAATGTCAGTCAACAGCTACCCGTCCTCACCTCCCGCACCCACCTCTCGAACCCTCGGGCCCTCCAAACCCTAGCTTTCCCCACCTTCCTTCCTCCATGGCCGCCGGCGATCCGGAACCGGAGCCGGCCGTGGAGAAGCGCCCTTCCCCTGAGGAGGCGTCGGCGGCGGCCGAGGCGGAGGAGATGGGCCCGCCGCCGGCGGAGGCCCCCCGGTCGCCGGCCAAAGAGAATCCCCCAGCCCCCGCGGCAGTGGCCGAGGCGGAGGAGACGCGCCCGCCTCCGGCGGAGGAGAATCCCACAGCCCCCGGCGCGGCGGCCGAGGTGGATACGCGCCCGCGACCGAAGCCTACGGGGCCACCGCCGCCGGGCTTTTACGCGTACTCGGAGGCGCACGTGGCGAAGAATGAGGCGAAGGAGGTGAAGGCGGAGGACAAGGTGGAGAAGGAGAAGATGAAGGAGAAGGTGGAGGCCAAGGTTGTGGAGGTGGCAGAGGTAAAGGTGGAGGGGAAAGAGAAGGGGGTCCGACCCGCCCGGCAACCGGCTGGGTCTAGCGCGGAGGCACCCATCCTCGCGGTGCCAATGGTGGCCGTGCCGTGCTTCATCGCGCCTCCAGGATTCCCGGTGCGTCTGCCGTTCCTGTATCTCTGTGATTTCTCTCTTGTTCAGCCTCATATAGTGTGGTTGTGAATATGTGTGTCTCTGCGGTTCGTTACATTTCCATGCTAGACGATGGAGTATTCTTCCCAGGACACTCCAGTTTTGTGAGTTAATTCATTTGTGGACAAATTGATAGTTGATTCTGTTCACTGAATTAAATCAATTAATTTATTCTAAGCAAGTGTCATGTCACCTGTGATCACTATTGCTGGAAATGGTGCCTATTAGGGTAGCTGAATAGTAGGTTGCATTCACTCACTTTACATTGTGATGCATTGAAATTACGAATGCCCAGTATGCATGAATGGGTTGATGATGCTATTGGTGATGCATCTTAACCCAATGAGATTTATTGTTTTGCCATCCGCTGCAATTTAGTTCCTAGTGAGCAGTCTGGCGAAGTCGAGGGTATGCTTCATTCCTTTTGGACTAATCCACATAACAACTCTGTCGATTGCAGCCTTGGCTTTGAATCAGAACTAAAATAAATGCCAACACAATATTCTTAGGATATGTGAAGCAAGCACGTTGTGCTCAGTGAGATTCCTAGATTTGTTATTGTACATTGTAGGACTTGGATCATCTTGCAGTCATGTTGATATTATTCTTACTGATTTGCATTTAATGCTGGATATATTCAGTTCCTTATTGGAAAGTATTTTGATATTCCTTGAGAGATATGTTTCATTGGGACCGACTAAAAAACTTTATAAGCATGATGACTGAATAACACCACAATAGTTTTGTAGGAATTTGTATTCCCTTCAAGTGAATATTATAGCAATCAGAGCTAGGTCAGTGTCCATAAAGGCTAAAAACATGTATGCTTGGCCATATAAGGCAGATGCCTCAAGACTTTTTTCCATAATCATAGCAGCTAGGGACAGGATATGTTAGACGTTATATAATCACCACTCTGGTGTGGCGGCTTGATTACTGCTTAGCTGTTGAATTTGAGAATCAACATTGGTGAATATGAGTGTGCAACCTAATTTTATGGAGGCATTTCTATGTTCTTATGCATGCAAAATATAGAAGTACTATTCATTCTATTTTGTGGTATCTTTGTCCTAATCCAAATGATTTTCATTAGTCAAGGAATTAGCTCTTGAATCAAGTCTTTTTCTATATTCAAGTCTTTTTTTAATAGCATGCCACTGAGATGTGGTTAGAAAATCTCTGTCACTATCAGCTACTCCAGTACGTTATTAAGCCTTCTTGCCTTTAGTGTGTTATATGGAATCTTACTGTGGATACACTGTTATAGTGCTTGCGTTTTATTTAAAAAAATGTGTGGACTATCATTTTTACCAGTTATATGCACTGCCGTATTACTTGTTTTTATGTCAAAAATCTGAAGACTGTCATTTTTACCAGTTCTCTATGCCGCTATGGTCCTTTCTGTTACTTAATTATGCAAAAATGTCAAATTATGTCCCTTAATTTTCTGAAAATTAGGGCCAATTTGTGATGAGTCATCAAACAGCTTTGGCGAGTATTACAGCTCAAGCACAAATGCAGTTGCAGTCACCTAACTCATCTGTGAACTCAGAAGCGCCCTCAAGTCCATTTTACATAGCGCGGAAAGCTATAATGCCACATCAGCAAGCACCATCTGGAACTGAAGGAACTATTTGTACACCAACGGCAGATAAGTTGTCGTCATCTGAGCCAAAATTACACCACAATGTCGTAAATATGGTGGCTGATGGCTTCAACTGGAGGAAATATGGTCAGAAGCAAGTGAAAAGTAGTGATAATTCCAGGAGTTACTATAGATGCACAAACTCAGGTTGTTTGGCTAAAAAGAAGGTTGAGCATTGCCCTGATGGCCGTGTTGTTGAAATCATATATAGAGGCACACATAACCATGAGCCCCCACAAAAGACTAGATTTGCTAAAGGAAGAGTGCCTCCTATTCATGTTCCATCTGGAGGTGAAACATTGCGACTTGTGCACACAGAAATTGTTGACTCCCGTACACCTACATATAATGACCAGAGCACTGTCACTGATACTTCTGAGAATGCTTCTGAGCAGCAGCTTTTTTGCTCAAGTGATTGTGAAGGTGATGCCGGTAACAGGTCAGAAGATGAACATCCTAGTCCAGAGCCGCTCCCAAAACGAAGGTTACTTCACTGTTTGAGTATTTGCTTCAATAATGTTTTTGTTATTATATCTCTTACCTTTAATTTCGTCCATTTTGTTCTTTGAGCAGGACTGTTGAGTTGTCATCACCTAACTTCACCCCAGTTCTCAGAACTGTCAGAGAGCAAAAGATTATTGTAGAGGCTGGAAAGATAAACGATGGATACAGATGGCGTAAATATGGACAGAAAATTGTAAAGGGAAATCCAAACCCCAGGTGGGTGCTGCTACTCATCAATGGTTACTGCAGATAGATGATTGTTACTTGTATTCGAATTCAATTTACAATGATTGTCACTTTATATATTAACTCCATCACAGAAGAGCAATGTTACACCTGCAAACTTTTTGTTATTCATGACCCTGTAGTTGTGTTTTTATTTCTGTTTTGTTGATTTCCTCACTATGTCTTCTTTTTCTGGAACCGTAGTATGCTTGGATTATTTTGATCTCTTAGTTTCACTTCTAATTGAGCTTTTTGGTAGTAGTGTTGGTTTGGTAATTTAGAAGAATTTTTTTATCTGTTTTCGACAATTTACACCTGATGGTGCATGTGGAAACAGAATGCCTTATGCAATGCGATCATAAGGGCTCAATCATAAGTCATATGTTGCAATACTTTTCTTTGTGGCATCTGTATGGACCAAAAGAACATTTGTACTACAATATATTACTAGCACGGTAACACTGACTAACAAAAAGTCCTTTGAACTATAAAAATAAGTCTAGAATATATATACTGAAACACTTTTTGTTGAATCAATCAATCAATATTAAAATTGGTTATTCTTGGTGCGCAAACAAACTCTTCTCGGAACCCTGAGTAAGTGGGGGCTACGAGCACTTGGCTGCCCTTTTATTTTTGGTGAAAAAATTGCAACCTGTGATGTAGAAGTGCATATTAGGACATCTGATGAGATATCAGTGATCAGGCTGCAAGCAACACCTGTAGACTGTAATTGTAATGTCCAATCTAGTGTGTGTACTTTCGTTCTGCCTCATGTTGAGTTTTGGTGTCTATACAGCAATATGAGGGTGGTGCTGGTGCTACTTTTGAGGGATGGTATTGTAGGAATAGTATTGTGCTTTGAAGGTTATACTAGATACATACGCAGGCGGTTTGCACAAGTGAAGACGTGTGAGAAACTTCTATCATGCAGTTAAAGGTCCTTATGACAACCTGTTGATTAGCCTCTCTTTTCTTGATTTGTTCTCGAGATGAACCTGATTTCTCATTTGTTCCAGACTACAATTTTCCTTCCTGTCGAATCATGCCTATAAGGATCATAAGTACCACACATGTTTTTTGTTCTTTTGGCTGTCATTTATATAAAAGAAAGGCAGAAAGCTATCAGATATTCAGAGAAAATGTTGCTAGACATTCTCTCTGAGTACTATAGATAATATGCCCATACTTACATGTATGCTACTGTATTGCGCATTGCAAACAAAAAGTTCTACTAATTAAGATACATATTCAATAACTTTGCAGCATGTCCCATCCAATTTTGTTAGCTTATCCAAATTCATCTACTGTACCAACATTATGTTCATGAGATAGTTCAATGAGTTTTGCAGTATGCATTCTTTCTTGAATTTTGTATTGGTCTGTGTTTCCCCTCTACTTATCTGTAGTGTTTAACTTAGTTTCTTTCTTGGTCAACCTCTGCAGGAGTTATTACCGCTGTACTCATGGTGGATGTCCTGTACGTAAGCATGTTGAGAAAGCACCAGACGATGATAACAACATTGTAGTGACTTATGAAGGAAAACACAATCATGATGAGCCATTTAGAAGCAGCAGTGAATTGAGTGATGTTCCAGTTTCTGTGATCTCTTCATCATCAATAACCACTGGGCATCCCAACACATCGACCTTGACATCAGTGACAACCACTGAGCAACCCAGCACATCAACCTTGTCATCAGTGATTAGTCCAACAACAACCACTGATCAGATCAGTGCAACAACCTCAGCATCAGATGAAAAGCTTCCAGATTCCATACAGAAGGATGCTGTCATTGAGTCAGAAAAGGGAACAGCTGTAGAATTGGGAGGGGACAAGGCTCTCGAATCTGCACAAACTCTGCTCAGCATGAGTACTAATTCTGACCAAATAAAGAACTCTGTCCTGAAAGAAACTTCTCCCGTGGTTCCTGTCCACAACAGTTAATTTGGAGATAGTGTGGTTTTATTGATGCATTAGTTTGTGATATTTATCGTTTGTTATTGTGTTAGTTTGTGTATGAGATGAGGGCCGGCATCGAAGCATTAGGTTCTGGATGACATGGCCAGTTTCCGCCTTGTATAGATTTTCAACCTCTAGAGTGTGTATAGGTACTGTGTTTCTTACCGAGGCTAAGCAACAAGGGGTCTAGTGAGTCAGGTTGCTCTTATGGAACAATTGTGTTGTATTGTCCTTAGTCCGATTTATTGCAGAGCTAATCTGAGATAGGGTGATTCTAATGATTGTTATAGCAGTGGAAGTGTGGAACCCACTGAGGTAATCTGAGACGTATACTTCACACTTTGGAAGAGGCTGCACGCCTGCACACCATTTGCTTTGTGAATTTTTTGGTGTTAGAATCATGAGTGACAGTCATTCTGACATCAATGTTTTAAGACGAATGGTAAAACATGGTATCTAAAAGTGTCAAAGAATTTAGGAATGAAGGTAGTATGTGTCAGGTGTCTATCTGCCTACATGTGGATAGCACAGGTCTCTATGATTCTTAGTGGAAGTGGATAGTATCGCAAGCTGCACGAATCTTGATTCTCAATAATTCACTTATGTTCATTGATTCAGTAGCTCAACAGCGAAATATGTAGTGAAGTTAACTGGGGAAGCTGATCGAGGGTCTACTTGTTTATGCTTTTGCTTTCCTAAAATCAGCTTCTGACTATTGGCTTTTGAGTAAACGCTTTTTCAAAAAGTTATTTTCAAAAGGCATGGAGTGTTTGGAACAACCCTACTTTTACCATTAGAGCTTCCTAGTACGGTGGTGGAGCTTGGAGAAGCATGTTTGAGTGCGTGAACTTAGGGGCCCATCATGCCACGCACGACGTCAGGCGACGGCATCTGGGTGTGGCCACCTCTGGGGTCGGTAGCAGCGACAACGTTCGGGTGTGGGGACCTCCAGGGGCGACGGTGAACTTCGATGGTGATGGCATGTAGGCACAGGATCACCTAGGGCGGTGGTGGCATCCTGGCGCGGTGGCCTATGGAGATGATGGTCACGCGGGCGAGTGAGTTTGAAGTCAAAAGCATGTAGTAGTGTGTTTCTGTGTTGCAGTTCATTTCACGCTTTTCAGGCTAGTTGTCTTTCTAAAAGTCCGACTGAAAAGAAGTCATTTGTTTGGGCTTCTCTTTTTTGAGCCGAAAAACTGGCCGAGAAGCCTAAACAAGCAGGGGCTAAGGTTCAGGATGACTTTCTCAGTTATTTGTCTTTCATTGTACCAGACATTGAAGTAATGTTTGGGAATTACAATTCTGGGCTCAAAGGATTTAGGAACTTTTATCACTCAAACCTTCTAGACAATCTCCGTTCCAATGCGTCTCTATCTTTCCTCCTCACTTTCTATGCAACATATCTTTTTCACATCTTCTTAATTTTTATTGCTGGAGACAAAAAAAAAATAACAAATAAATTAGAACAGTCACATGTTGCTGGGAACACATGCCAGTAAAACAGGGTAGAACAGAGGAAACTCTGGTCATCAAGAGTATTATCAGACAAATATGGTGATAGAGGGCAAAATCAGAGTCAGCTGATTCAGACACACAGTGATTCAACTCATTGTTATAAAATAGGCCCTCTATAACTTTGCTTTCATCCACAATTGTAAATACAAGTCGAATTGAATGCCCACAAGGTATGTGTAATGTGCTGCGGGAATCATCTGGTGTAAAGTCAGGTGATGCTCACATGCCTGCATGTCAGCGAAATAACTGTTAAACCAAGTATTGTAACTTGCCGTGTACGTCAACCAGGGACGTGATTCCGCAGCCAAGATTGTAGGATAGTCTAACCATATTTTAGGAGATTGTTTGTAACTAATTATAGTAGAGGCTGGCCTGATTTCTCTCCTTGGTTGTTGCACACGGCGTGTATATGTATGCCACCGATGCCAGGCTATTTGGCATCAAGATTAATCAACACAAAGCCGGCGACCCAACATCAGGGCAACGCCGTTCCACCATAAGCGCCTCTGAAATTTTTCATGGTAATCAGAGCCTAGGTTCGTCATGGCGTCAAGTTCAAGTGCATCTCATCCTCTCTTCGGTACACAGATCACCGAGAGACTGTCAAGGGCAAACCATGCGCTCTGGCGAGCGCAAGTTCTCGCTGCCGTATGCGGCGCACGCATGGAGGGCTATCTCACCGGCAAAGCCGTGGCCCCTGTGCAGGAGATTGAAGAAAAGAAAGCCGATGGTACGATCGTCAAAGCGCCCAATTCGGCGTTTGAGGAGTGGCTTGCCCACGGCCAACAGGTTCTAGGGCTGCTACTTTCCTCGGTCGGAAAGGAGTTACTGGCACAGATTGCTGCTGCAAAAACGGCGGCAGAGGCATGGGGGGAAATAGAGCGGATGTTTTCTGCTCACACCCGTGCCAGGACAATGAACGTGAGATTTGCTCTCACTACAACAAGGAAAGGTAATTTGTCAATTGCTGAATATTTTGCAAAGATGAAAGGCTATGCAGATGAGATGGCCACAGAGGGCAAACCAATGGACGACGAGGAGCTGGTGTCCCATATCTGCAATGGGCTGGACGCTGAGTACAATCCGGTGGTCACATCTGTTACCGCCAGGATCGAACCCCTTTCAATATCTGAGTTGTATGCCCAACTCCTCAGTTTTGAAACGCGGTTAGATCTCCAAGATGGCTCAGGCGGATCCGTTAATACGGCAAATAGAAGCGGACGCACTGGATCTGGAGGGCGCGGCAACTACTTCAACAATAGTCGTTCGCAAAATGATCGTGCTCCTGGTCGTGGACGTGGAAGTCCGCGTGGGCGTGGCGGATTCACCAGAGGTCGTGGACAGCAACGCACCAACGGAGGTCAGCGCCTGACATCAAGAGGCGTGGATGAACGCCCCACCTGTCAAGTGTGCCTCAAGGTAGGGCACACGGCCAACAAGTGTTGGCATCGCTATGATGAGAACTACGTCCCTGAAGAACGGCATGCTGCTGCAGCAATGAACTCCTACAATATTGACACCAATTGGTACACTGATACGGGAGCAACAGATCACATCACAAGTGAACTACAGAAGCT
>BCLH01000064.1:12534-32830 GCA_001602315.1 Zoysia pacifica
GGCGGCGTGCGCGGCCCGACGAAGCGGCGGCGGCGTGCGCGTGTGCCAAACGAGGCGGCAGGCGACGGCGCGCGGACGCCCGACCAGGCGGAGGTAGCGGCGGCGAGCTGGCGTTCGGCGAGGCGGCAGCAGCTCGTGTGCAGTGCTCGACGCCAGTTTTCTCAATTTCTCACTGCCATGTGGGTCCATGTTGCAAGAAATCGAATCAGTTTAAGGAACCAAACATGAACATGTATCATTTCGTCCAATTTCTCTTCTAAACAACCAAACGCTGTACTTGGACTATTTCATCCAGCATCGTTCTGTCGATTGTTTCATTACATCCTAGATGTAATTTGTACAAACAACCAAACGCTACCTTTAATGCGTTCACACTCATTCTTCTCTCTCCGTGGCAGGAGCGCACCGCAACCTCCGAGAGCTCTAGCTCCCACCTGCGGCTACTTCTGACACGGAGTACCCCATAATGCGACCCCGCACGTCAGCCTAACAATGAGAAAATTGATTTGTGTCTTTTGCCTCAACCTGCTGTCTGAAGCATTCCCAAAGGACAGCTCGAAGGGTGCACAAAACCACACTGTACCGCTCGGTTTTTGTTGCATTTTTTATTTTATCATTGGGTCAAGTTTTTATCAGACAATTGATTTTTATTTTAAAAATTTTAAAAAATTTGAAAATTTGAAAAATTTTAAAATACAGAAAACCGGTAAAACCGTTCGGCTTACCGTTAAAACGAGTGGGTTTCAAATTTAAAAATCTGAAACCGTAAAAATCGAAAAAACTGGTTCGTTAACCATTAAAATCAAACGGTCTACTGTAGCAGTTTGTTCAAATTTTAAATTTTCTATTTGAAACGGTTTTCGACAAATTTTTTGTGATTTTCGTCAAATCCGTTCCGACCAATTTTAACGGTTCAAACGAAATCATAAACACTGAGTACACATACACATATAGCGGCTAGTACTCCTCTGTCTCAATTTATAAATTATTTTAGGTTTGAGCACGGGAAATAACTAGAGTGAAACAGATGAAATATACTGAAAATGAGGATGAGAAAAATAAAGATAAAAAAGTATTGAGAAGAAAAAAAAATATATTAAAAAGTAAAAATAACTTACAATTTGATAAAATTGAAGAGCTTTAGAACGAGACAGAGGGAGTACATTTTTTGCTTTCCCTTTTTTTCTGCCCCCTGTTCATGCAGTTAATTACAGTTTCCTTTGGATTCTATCATTTCATTTGTTTCGCCCCATCGGCCCTCACCTAATTAAGCATCGATTTTGATTTTCCAGATGCTGAAAAAAGAATAATTTTTCAACACGTTAGATGTTCCGTTTGTTTTTGCGAAACAACACTTACGTACACGTCAGAATATATGCAGGAAAAGGCCTGTCTCTTCATCGAGGCAGGGACTCACGTAAAATGCAGAGGTTTCTGTAGCATGAGAATTTAGATATAGTTTCAGCTCTAAGATCAAAGATAAATAGTCAAGATTTGATGCTATAGCGACGTATAAACAGTATTATGTGCAACAGTAATTGCTGAACAGTGCCTGCTACAGCTTTACTACAGAGTACTATTTATCTCTTTAATTTTTACGGTAACGATTGCTACAGTTGTCTGATTCTCTCCTCTGCAGGAGAGAATATGCATCCTCGAGGCAGAGGCTAAAACGGATACAAATCCTCTGCATCGGTTTGTTCCATGCATAGGATTGTAGAACGTAAAACAGTAAAAGTACAGAAACTTTATAGAAATATTCATTAGTCCTGTAGCAACAGGTGCGTCAACAGCACCGGAGGTTATTGTAGCATATTTTCTCCTAATGGTACGCACTGTAGCAAATGATTTTAGCCATCGAGATTGGATCCAACAGTCCAGAGATGATCCTAATGCCTTGTATTGTTCATCCTCTGCATTGGGCACTCTAATGCAGAGGACTTCGATCCGGCCAAAACACTCCAGATGCTGAAACAAACCAGTATGACAAGAAGAGGAAGAAGAAGACCCATCCTTTTGTCAGCTTGATGAACCGCGAATGGATTCTGAGAGCGACGTCGTACGTGGTGGCTGGGAGAGGGGAGGATCTAAGCGCTTTCCAAAAGGCGCGCGGGTTATATACTCGTTTAATTTTGTCGAGCCGGTCTCTGGATGTGGGCGTCGCCGGGCTCCGACCACGAGATCGGAATCGCGCACCGCGCGCGCCGCCGCCACCGCCTAGTGACGTCAACTCCCATGCCATTTGGTAAACAACACACTGAATTATTTTAGAGCCTCTGTTTAGCTTTTCGTCTATCTTTTTCAACTGAAAAAGTTGAAAGTCAAAATCTAAAATAAATAGAATTTAAAAAATTTGCTTTTGAAAAAGTTTAGAATTTAAAAAATTCTGATAAAATGAGCTAAAACTTGAAAAACGCATTCTAAGCTTCTTTCTGATTTTGGACGTGCAGAAAAGCTAAAGTTCAGTTTGTTTGGTTTTTATTTTGAGTTTTTAGAAAAACTGTTCGATGGTTAGTTAAAGCATGGTCTTAATCTATTTTATTCAGCTTCATTACATTTACCATTCATCTTGTTTCAAAAAATTATTCAAAATTATTAAATTATCAGATGTGTCTCAAATAACTTTAATAATAAAATAAATTATAAAAATATATTATGTTCATTATATTTTTAAACCATTTGACAAATAAGGTAAATGATGATTGATGGACGTATATACTTTTAAAATTTTTTTGACAACCAGACATCGCTTTCAGATGATTTTGGACCAATTTCAAAGATTTGTTGGTCAAAGAGTAAAGAAAATGACCCCAGGCTCGGGCAAGCCCTATAATACTGCTCAGCCCAATGACGAAGGGAAAAGAAAGAAAAAATAAACAAATCAGCTACTCGCTCGTGCCGCTTGGACCCGACCCGACCGACGTTCACGCGCATCCATGGCCACCGCGCACGTCCTCACTCCTCCCCGCCTCCACCACCACCCCACCCTCTCCTCCCCCTCCCGCGCCCCGGCCGTGCGCGTCCGTGCCGCCGCCTCGCTCGCGCACCCGCTCCTCACCTCCCGCCTCCGCCTCGCCACTGCAATCTCCTCCCCGCGCCGCCGCCGCGCGATGTCGGTCGTCCGCAGCTCCCTCATCGACCCGGACGGCGGCGCGCTGGTGGACCTCGTCGCGGCGCCGGACCGCCGCGCGGCGCTCCGCGCGGAGGCGGACCTGCACCCCCGCGTGCGCATGTCGCCCGTCGACCTCCAGTGGACGCACGTGCTGTCCGAGGGCTGGGCGAGCCCGCTCCGCGGGTTCATGCGCGAGGACGAGTACCTGCAGACCCTCCACTTCAACTGCATCCGGCTCCCCGACGGCGGGGCGCGCGTCAACATGTCGCTCCCCATCGTGCTCGCCATCGGGGACGCGGAGAAGGAACGGATCGGGGAGAAGCCCGACGTCGCGCTTGAAGGGCCCGACGGCGGCGTCGTTGCCATCCTGCGCAGGTCCGTCTCCTCTTATTCATTCTAATCTCGTTTATTTATGTGCGTTCAGCGTTCTGGATGATAAAAAAATGCTGCCATTTTGGGTCAATGTTTGCTGCAATTTATTTGGCTAAAACGGAATTGACTCTGCACCTATTAAAAAATGTAACAAGCGTTGTGTATTTCTCCACCACCTAACCAACTTTATCAGGAATGTTAAAGTTGTGAGAATAAGCATCTTAAGCCTGATGCCTTTTGTTTCTAGTCACATTCTGGGAGGTTTGGGGACCACAATAACATTAGCAAGATCAATGGAGGAGAATTTTTGGGCAGCAAGTTGTAGTTATCAAAAGTTTTATGGTTTGGGGACCATAGCACTGTACCACTGGCAAGCTCAATGGATGAGAAGATTTGGCACAATGTTATTGTCGTCTTTACGATGCTATTACTTTTCCTTCATGTCGTTCTCACTGTTATGGCCTCTGCGGGGAAGCCATTCTGGATGTTCTCTCCTGCTCTGAGCTGTCTGTTCTGCTCTGAGATGCGTGCAGGGTCCAATGGGTTAGTGTGGGAAGGCATCATGAAATCTATTTACTCGAAGCAAAGAAATCTACATGGCATTTCTTGCTCTCTTTGCCTTTGGATCATACTTATGTCCTAATTATTTCTTTCTTTCACATAGTTGTCAAGTATAATTACGTATCTGTTATGAAAACTAACTGCTGCACCTCACCTGTATAAGCTCATCATTGCTTTTACTTCAATCTAAATTTTGAGCAAAGGTCACTGTTCTCATCCGCGATTTGATTCTTCAGAAACTATGACAATGGAATGAGATTGGCATTAGAGATCTGACGTGCTGATGACTAAGGAGCATCTAATGTTGAACATCTTGAGAATTGCCCTTTTTTTGTAAACACATGTTGGCAACTTCATTGTTTTTAACTAATAAACCAGATAAATTGTACATTTAGTGTTATTATAGCACGAAACAGAGAATACATTGAATAAACAGTGCATTTCTGTGCTGATGCTTTCCTCCAAAAGAGTAATTGGTCAACTTCATTGGGACTGGCGCACCATGGGGCTAGAGCATACTGAATGCCTAGTGTAGGACCTCCCCTGATACAGCAACTCTCATTGCCATATCTTGGATTTTTCTTGCTCACTTTTAAGATGATTCGTGTCACATAAAACTCAGCTTGTAGGCCATGAAATGAATCTTGTAGCAGCTTTTCACCATTACACCTCTGGCTTTTACAGGGCAGTGCTAATCATACTCACTTTTTTCTCCTTTGCTATGTTGGTCAGTTTTGCTGAATTTTGAGAATTTTTTCATGGGCAGCATAGTGTATTCTTTGTGGCATTACTTCTGTTTGGCCCCAGTCAAAATATTTGAACATGATGTACATTTCTGTTTCTCAGTGTTGAAATATACCCACACAATAAAGAAGAAAGAATTGCAAGAACATGGGGCACTACTGCACCTGGATTGCCTTATGTTGACGTGGCAATCGCATCAGCTGGGAACTGGTTGATTGGTGGTGATCTGGAGGTGTTGGAACCCATCAAATATAACGATGGTCTTGACCACTACAGACTTTCTCCACAGCAACTTAGGAATGAGTTTGACAAGAGAGGTGCTGATGCTGTGTTTGCCTTCCAACTGAGAAATCCAGTACACAATGGGCATGCACTATTAATGAATGACACCAGAAGGCGTCTTTTGGAGATGGGTTACAAGAATCCAATACTACTGCTACACCCTTTGGGTGGTTTTACGAAAGCAGATGATGTCCCACTGCCTGTTAGAATGGAACAACACAGCAAGGTATTTTTTTACATAGCTGTGCGCTAGTTTGCATGTGCTAATTACTGAACATGGTCATGTTGCAGGTCTTAGAAGATGGAGTACTTGACCCTGAGACTACTATAGTATCTATATTTCCCTCTCCAATGTATTATGCTGGTCCAACAGAAGTGCAGTGGCATGCAAAAGCCAGAATCAATGCTGGTGCCAACTTCTACATAGTAGGGCGTGATCCTGCTGGGATGGGCCATCCAACAGAAAAGCGGGATTTGTACAACCCAGACCATGGGAAAAAGGTTCTAAGCATGGCTCCAGGTTTAGAGAAGCTCAACATATTGCCATTCAAGGTACTTGATTCAAAGATATACACTTGAACATTTGATTTTGTATCAATTAGATTTTAGATATCTGTAAATAACCAAAAGTATGACTAAGTATATGGTTGGAGTCAACCAAACCCTTGTTATTTTTTCTTTTAATGCATTAACTCCCACAGCTCCACATTTGTAAATGATTAACCTTTAAATAGCGAGAGCGAGGACTTTCAAATGCCCGTAAGATTTTAGCCTGTATTTTCTTTACACATTAAGTAATGACCTAAATTTGAATGGTTTATAAATTCAACATTGGTCATAGACCGCTCGTGTGATTATTGGAATATGTGTTGTTTGCAGTAAGAAATACTAGTGATCACTTCTGACCTTTGTATACTACTAATGGAGGTGAGAGAAATGGTAACCATAGATATTACGATACCTATTCCCTTATGGTAGGATCTTATCTTACATTGCAGTTACTCCAAACATGTAGGTTTAGTTTATCTGTGTAGTCAGTCCATGCAATCCCTGCAGTTACTAAAAAAATGTCCTGAAGTTTTAATTTTTAGGAACATGTATGCTCGATTGTTGCCTGTACTTCCCTGAAACGGATGACTAGCTGTTGATTTTTTGTTTCAATTTATAAATTGATGAAACATGTATTGTCATTCCATGCTACTTCATGCTAGATTTTTTTCTGTTCCAGGTAGCGGCATATGATACAGTAGCACAGAAGATGGCCTTCTTTGATCCTTCACGTAGTCAAGATTTCCTGTTCATATCCGGCACCAAGGTAGGCTCGCCAGTTTTCATCACATTGTCATGCAAGGTTTTATATTGCCATTGAATTAGTCTTTCTAACAAATAGCATTGCAAATATCAACCAGATGCGCACTTTCGCCAAAAACGGCGAGAACCCTCCTGATGGTTTCATGTGCCCTGGTGGGTGGAAAGTTCTTGTCGACTACTACAACAGCTTGCAGGCTGAAGAAGCGGTTCCTGCCCCTGTATGAGACACGCTATGGGTGGCATTGAAAGAACATGATTTTCAGATCTTGAGCTTGTTGCTCCCTTTTAAACTTTTTAGGTTGATAGATGATTGATTTGATAAATTTTTTCACATTGTTCATTTTATATATATAAAACAGGAGCCTAAAGGTGGACAAACTGCTGTACAGAATGAACCGAAGCCACACTGTTATTGTTCTGTACTTGGGGGGCCGGTTCACCTGTGGCCTAAACAATAAAATATGTTGGAATAATTGCATCTATACCATCACTTTAATTGTCTTTTTCATCTTATATCATCAGCTTGTGTTTGTGACAAGGAGTTAGATCCCACATGTCAGTGACCGGTTGATGGTCTAGATGAAAAGTCTGCTATCTTTTCTTGTCGAAAGAGCAATAAATCTGGGACATTTATTTTTTTTACGACCCGATTCATCAGCTTTTAATATTTTGCCATTAAATAGGATGTCCTGTATTTACCACTAACACCATGAATTGCTTTAAAGCATGCCTCAATGTACTTCATTAACCCTTTCTTTACATTTTCTTCACTTAATGACATTTTTGGGCATTTCGTGATTTTGGAGATGCTGAGATTTGAGAGCATGGGGAAGTCAGGGATTTGACTTGTGGGTTCTTGATTTCGTTCAAATTCCCCTTCTTGATGCTTACCCAACTAAGGGCAAGTTTGGATTCAGCTGACTAATTATTAGTCAAGATTAATAATTAGTTATTGCTTATTAAGAGGTAGAACTAATTGTTAGTCCATCCTCCAATGAAATATTTGTTTCCCTTCTAACTAATTTTTAATCCATATCTATTTGGATCCATACAGAGTTTGTTTATGGAAAAAATAAATTAACTATATTTTAGACATTTTACAATACCTATGAATTGTTATCATCTATTAGTCTCCCTGATCATTAATTGAAAAACAATTAGTCTGTGAGTGGACTAAAATTTAATCCCTCTATTAATCCGCCCATTTGTAAGAAAATGACTAATTTTTCGTCGGCCCGATCCAAATAGACCCTAAACCGAGAATATTGAACTTAGCCAGCAACTAATCATGCGCAGTTAACCTCTTTGTTTAAGCTTTTCATCTTAGCTTTTTGAGCTGAAAACTGAGAAATTGAAACAAATAAGGTTATGAAAAGCTCACTTCTGAAATACTGAAAAGCTAACTTTTGCAGAAATAAACTAAAAGTTAAAAACTCACCGAGGACTGCTTTTCTAGGTTTTTTATGCAGAAAAGCTAAATATACATTACAAAAGCTAATATCTAAATTTCATCAGACAATTTTTTAACTAGCCACTAGTCAGCTTTTTTAAAAGCTCAAAAACTTCAGCTCAAACAAAGAGAGATCTGATTACCTTGATTTAGGTCTAAGTAGGTTCTGATTAGAGCGCTTAGACACATTTGGAATCAAAACATAAAATTAAGGTTCAGGATCCAGGCAAGGTGGCTCTGATGCCCAATATAAGCACTGGTATATCACGGACTAATGAATCTTCTTGCCTAGAAACAGGAATACATAGGTCTAGCACAAATTGACTGACCTCGATGGGTAATCCTCCCCAAGGGGCACAAATTGATTTTCGTATAAGGTGCTACTCGAGACATTTTTGACAACGGATAAGACGTGGACGTGGTTTTTATGGACTTCCGAATTGGTGACAACGTTGGTATATCTAGAGCTGAAGGGCTGATCATGGATGACAGAAAAGAAAAAAAAGAAAAGAGAGCTCACTTCGAGTGAGAGGCTCAGCCCACAACAATTATTGCTTGTGGGCTGGTTCGACGTCTAGTCATGTCGATACTTACATCGAGCTGTGATTAGACCGGAGATCTAGTATTTTTTATTTTTTATGTTAGAAAATTTGTCAGAAGGATACCGTAGCGTGATTTATTCGTGTGGCACTATTTGAATTGATTTAAGCTACAAAACATTGTTGTTTAGAGTATTTATTTTTAAGATACTAAAACAAATATTTCAAAAATATTTCTCGTGAAAATATCCAAATTACCCCTCTTCTTACTCGGTCCGGTGAACCGCTGAACCAGACCGTTCTTTTGTTCTTCCAATTTTTGAATCAGACTACCTCACCGAGCTGCCGGTGAGGCACTCGTCGCGGCAGGCGGTGGAGAACTGGAGATCTTCCTGTCCTCGTGGTCTCTGTGTCCTCGTGGTCTCTGTTCCCGCTTCCACCGCCCGGAGCGCCCACGATCACGACCACCAGCGGTGTTCTCAGGCGAGGTGGAGATGCTGCTCCGCGTGCACAACCTCGCGGGCGTCGTTGCACAGTTCGAGGACTACCGCGTCGCGCAACGCCGTGGACGGGAACGAGATGATGCGCTTCTCCCCGACGCCTCCCTACAGCTCGTCCGCGGCCTCAGCTGCTTACAGCGACAGGGAGGCTGCCCTGCGCGTCCGGACCTTCGACGGCAGCGGCGTGCGTGCGGGCCCTCGTCCGCAACCTTGGCTGCTTACGGCGACGAGGAGGCCGCCCTGCGCTTTTGGATCTTCGGCGGCAGCGGCGGCGTGCGTGCGGGTACGGCGACAGGGAGGCCGCCTTGCGTGTCCGGACCTTCGACGGCAACGGCGGCGTGCATGCGAGCGCGCGCGGGCCGGCGTCCGATAGGCGCGCGATGTTCCTTCGCAGGGTTATCGCTGGCCTGGTGGCGGAGGCCGGAAGGGCGGGCTCTGACTTGGAGTCCGTGTACGATTCCCTCCGCATCGGCAAGGATGAGTTGTGGTTCAGCAGTTCACCGGACCGAGTGAATAGAGAGACACCTTAGCCATTTTCACGAGAAATATTTTTGAAATATTCGTTTTAATGTTTTAAGAACAAATAATTTAAATAACAGTGTTTTCTAGCTTAAATCAATTCAGATAGTGTCACGCTGACAAATCATTTTAAGGATGGTGTCCTCCAAACAAATTTCCTTTTTATGTTTTATTTCAGAACGGACTAGTCAACTTGGTCTAGTAGTTAGTCTATTCCCTCTAACAAATTCAGCACAACGCACTTGGTGGTCGGCTTGGTGGCACTACCCATTTCAACACGCACATGCTGTTTCGGCACAGCCGTCGTTTCTTAATGGGCTGTGCTTTTAAATAGGCTGTTTCGAGAATTATTAAAAATAAATAGTGAGAAGTAATTAGAAATAAAAAAAGAAAACTCTAAGTTGTCATTTAAATGCTACACACAACCAAAATTTCATTTACCGTTTCGAGTGCGAAAATTGGCCCGTACTAATTTAGTTTTTTTTTGGAAAAATTGATACAGTAAACTGTGAAAACTCGTATAAATGCGAAAAACAAATTTGGAGCACAAACTGCTTGGTTTCTCTGGTTTTTCGCTTAGTTTTTTTTCATTTATCAACCAATTTTTTGTTTTTTTTAATTTGAAATTAAATCAATTTCATTAGTTTCCATCAGTTTTTTTAGTTTACTGCTCAATTTTTTTCTTATTTATTAACCGGTTTTCAAATTTTTGATTTTTTTTATAATTTTAAACTGAAAACTAATCATTCAATAAAGCCGAATCAGGTCGATTTTTAAAAAATCACGAAAATCGGACTGATTTTTCGCGTTTTGAAAATGCTGCCCAAAAGACTGCCGGAGCCGAATATACCCGTGGCTCCCCCGCCCAGATCCTCCCCTTCCTCCCCAAAATCTCAGATCCTCTCCTGCACGCCACCAAATTCCCCACCCACTCCTCCTCCGTTTCCACGCCACCCCACCCCACCCCACCCCACCCCACCCTCGTCGTAACGCAGCGATGTCCGACGGCGGCGGCGGGAGCCGCGGGGGCGGCAGGGAGGGCGACTGGAGCTGCGGCAGCTGCGGGAACCGCAACTACGCCTTCCGCTCGCTCTGCAACCGCTGCAAGCAGCCGCGCCTCCTCGTCGACCCCCACACCCCGCGCGACTCCAAGTGGTTGCCACGCGCCGGGGACTGGATCTGTACCGGTACCCTCCTCTCTTCCTACCCGGGTTACCTTGCTGCCCAGAGCACACTTCCTCCCGCTTGATTTCGCCTCACTCCCTAGATGCAGATGTACACGTTCCTTTGCTTTTTTCTGTAGTATAGTATAATGTAATACTGAAACAAGCAAATTGGAAAATGAAATGAAACAACTTTGACCTAGCATGTGAGGATGTTGAGGCGGACCACTACCATGCTTCTTCCTTCCCTTATGCCTAGGAAAGGTTGTAAATCAACTCAAGCTGATTGAGTCCTAACACTTTTCCAAACACATGATGAGTCATAGTGATCCATTCCCTGCGCCGCCTAGCATATCACCTTTTCTCATAGCTCTTGTGTACCTTTAATTTAGTAGGGTATGTTTAGTTTTCTGAGCACATTTGTAGAGCCTGCTAGAATGCTACTTCTTCAGTGCTTTCATATCATAATATATGGTAGAAATTTTGCTCCATCCATTATTGGAGCTCTCTTATTGAAATTTTCTGTTGTCTAGAGGTTCAAATATTTCTAATAGAAGCTAGTTAATTCAGTTTGAACATGGAAACGAAATGGCAGAGTAGATCTAAATGTTTCCTGATACTTTTATTTTGGAACTGAATCGCTGCCACCTATTGTTACCTTTAAAATTATTCCTGCTGCAAACTGTTTTCATTAAGTACTTATATCTGTAAATGATATTTGAAAGCTACAAATTAGTGTGCTGAGTAATGACTTGTGTGCATGTGTCTATTCCTTTCTATGGTTTTGTTCGGGATGGCTGGTGGTGGTGGTGGTGGTGGTGGGTGTGCGTGTGCTGCGGTGCGTTGTCTACTGTGATGGTTGGTTTATGCGGCGAACGGATGAATAGGTTGCAGTAACAATAATTATGCATCCAGAAAGAACTGCAAAAAGTGTGGCCTGCCGAAGGAGGAAGCAGCAATGCCAGCAATGCAAATGGCAGGGATGGCTATGCCTGCCTATGCAAGCTATATGGCCAGATTACAAAGCCTTGCGGCCTCTGCTTCTGCATTTAAGATGAACTTTGGGATGACTGGCAATGCAGCATTGCAGCAGCAACTACTTGCAAGTGCAAACTGGCCATATGCTCTAGCTGGTAGATATGGGATGCAACCTTCTGGCTGGCCATTTGGCAGTAACAACACAAATCAGTTTCAAGGGGTTCCAAAAGACTGGCGAGATGGTGACTGGCTCTGTAGCTGTGGATTTCACAATTATTCGTCTCGTACTGAGGTAATTATTTTGTAATCATCCTTATCTATCATATTTAGCAATATGTATTGTTATTACTATTCTATTTTGTTTAGTCCTTTTCTGAATCAGAGTTTGTTACTGTTTGATTTCAACATTTGCTTTTGACTGATGTTGAAGTATGCTCACTTATTCTTCATTTGTCACTTAGATATTAACCATAGTTTTAGGTTCTCTGCAGTATATATTCCACATAGAAAGGTGTTGAAACTTTCTTCTTAATCAATTTTCCAGTGCAAAGAGTGTAATGCCCCTGTACCGTCAGGCATTCCCTCCACAACAATGAAAGCTACAGCATCGGACCCTTCTTCAAGTAAGACCTTTGCATCCTGTCCAAAATATCTTCTTTACCATGCTCATACCGATGCAAAGTATTAAAGTTTTTCTCAAAAAACACAGGAGAGCTGTGTTTCATTATTTAAGAAGAAAAGCAAATTATTAAAGTAGCAGTTAGAATTTAGAACTTCGAAGTGTTGCTTGTCCTATTACATAAAGATGCATTGCATGATGCTGTGTATCCTGCCAAACATTTTTCTGCCTTGTGTGTTCCAGTCAATTTTAATGGTTTGTTTCATTACGGTGATTATAGTGAGATAAAATGGAAGTTTGTGAGAGTATATTTCAAAATTGCTTGTTTGTTTTGTGGGAATGGGGAGTTTTGGTGAGATGGAGAATGAGTTATGAACTCCCTTCCACCTGTTACTTTTCGGGAGGGGTGGTAATTAGGTCGGAGTTAGGGGACTTGTTAAAAGAAAAGTACTGCATCCCACCATTCATTATAACTTTCTCTACTTCCTACTCCGATGAGAAGTAGAAACCAATCAACTTCCTCATTGAGTCCCTTGCCCCTTCCCATTATTTGCTTGCACCATGTCAATTCATATCGTCAGAACTGCTTTCGCATAGAGCATGGGCTTGTTCTAATGGTTCCAACATAACCCTTTTGTTATGGTAATCTTGTTCCAATGTTATTTTTTTAGAACCTTGTTTGGACATAAGTTGTTAGCTGTTTTATACTATATCTTCTCTGTTTTGTAGTCCTCAACTCATAATAACGAACTTATAAACTTAAATATTGCAGTGAATTTGTAAACTTAAGAACGAATTTCCCTTCCTTAGTCAAATGTTTGTATTCCATTCTGCGCTTCATGTACTAACTAGTCGCAGCTTTTGCTAACACCATATTTGGTATCTGCAAATTACATTTTACTTGTTTCTCAAGCTCTTTTTCTCTGCAGCTCTAGGTATCAAACGGTTGGCATCAGAGGAACTTGCCAATGATTGGGATAATAAGAGACTAAATCCAGGAAATTCAGATTATCTTCTTTCAGTATGTATTTGTGGGCCTCTATAATTACGTACCTTTATTGCCTAAAGTTTCATGGTTGTGATTTTACTTCAATTTGATTGAAGACAGCAGGATCAGATAACTTATTGATGGGTATTCAGCAAGGAGCTGGCAGCAGCATTGGTCAGACAGCTTATTCCAAGTTTGACAGTGGGAGCTCAATGACATTACCACCTGGGCAGGCAATGTCTGGTCTTGCAGGCAAAGGGTAAAGCTTCATGTTCAATCTGTGCCAGTATTGAATGCTTTTTATTAATTGTCATGCTTTATAAACTTGAATTGGCAGCACAAGAAGGAAATTAATTGTTTAAAATATTGGCGACCTTTGAAATATTGACATCCTTGTGGTATAATGCTAATATAGGAGTTGTAGAGTATTAATATCTTGTAAATGAGTAAAATGTGATTCATTGTAAACAACAGCAAATAAAAATGGATTGTAAGACTCAAACCTTAAAAACTATTGAATAGAAATACCTGTTGCAGGCAAAGAAAACAAAAAAGGTAGTTATGGACTTGTCGCTGTTGGATTATGTGTTAACGAATCATGTAGAAGAGAAAAGAGTGGATGAGAATTGAACCCAGCTCATAGTTGAGAATTTTGTGGCATTCTTTACAAAATTGTGTCCACGCTTTTTATTCCATGTTCATGTATTAATTGTGATGTTAATTATATTGTTGGCATAATATGTATGAACAATGAGTAGAAAAGCTGGTATGAACAATAATCACTTTTCAGTAACTCCTGAAATAAGTTGCGGGTGTGAAGTTCTGTTGTTTTAATCAGGGACTCTGATCAGGCCATTTTTGAATGGATGCTTCATGAAGAAACTTTTTGCTTTATGCAAATAAGTTTTGCAGACAAGATGCTAATTGAGCTACGCATTGCTTGTTCACCTTCCCAGGGCAAGATGGCGCGAAGGAGACTGGATGTGCAGTACCTGCAACAATCACAATTATGCATCTCGTGCGTTTTGCAACAGGTATTGTTTTGTGACCTCTTTTTGTTCGAATTTATAGGTCAAGCTTGGCATTCTTTGTTTAGCTCAACAAGTATGGCATCTATTTTTATTGAACTTGGGTAGCAGTTCACTCTATTATAGTGAGACAGAAATTCATTAGCATTGTTGAAAATCAGAGTGCAACAGTTCACTGCATCCATGGACTATGTTGATAGGTTCAACATTGAGACAGAAATTCATTAGCATTGTTGAAAATCAGAGTGCAACAGTTCACTGCGTCCATGGACTATGTTGATAGGTTCAACATTTGATATCTGAAAATACAACTCTTCTTGAATGTTTACCATTTAGCACTATGCATACGTTTGATTTGCTTCTATCATTTTTATACATTGTGTTTTCTTGCTTATGACTTGCAAGGTCCATAGATACAAACCTACCTTATCAAAGAGATTATTTTCCTATTACAAAGTTGTCTTTGATACTGGAGCAAACATATATTCGCTTTATCATGTTTATTTGAATTATCTAAATATATTTATTTGGAATCTTAATGAATTTCAAAATGTAATCAATGTGTGCATATAAAATCAGGAACTATAATTTGTCTGTGTATAAACTTTGCATTTAATATTTCAGTAAATACTTTACAGAACTTGCAATTTATTACTCGATTTCTTTCCTGATTGAAGAAGCCCTAGATAAGATTATTCTGTTTGTTACTGACTTTTAGAAATGGATCTTATGAGTCACATGCCTTGTGTAATCTGAATTTGTCTTGAAATTTTGGATAATTCACAATAAACTCAATCAACTTGAAGTATGAATATATGGTTGCGTCGAAAGAATGTGACATTTCACTGGCAACTGCCATTAATCACTTGCACCATATTATCGCACGATTATGTCTCACCATTGCTCCATGCATATTGCTTTGTGTTTTCTATATATTTTCCCAACTGAAGATTGCTTGCCTAATTTGTTCTGACCTGGATAATATCTGTGTTTGCAGATGCAAAGCTCAGAAAGAAGCCTCAGTTCACCCTGGTGTGCTATAGCTTGCTTGCGTTTGTTCTTGAGTATTTTGAAGCTTCCAAGATGTTTCTGCTGATTTTGTAGCTCCCCTGCGAGGAGAGCTTGATTCTGCAGTGTTTTTGCTACACATAAATGTTTATCTGATTTAGTTTTTTTCTCAGAACTTGAATAAAATGTTTCCAGACTGTATGTCTACTATCTGAATTTTGGGAATTATTGTATTGTTGCTGTGTTGAGGAAATGGTGATAGATAGTAATGTTGGACATATAAATTCAGGTTTGGGATTTCAGCTTATACTCACATACAGCTCCTGCATCGGTATACGTACTGCAGGTCATATGTAGCCCCATGAATAAGAGCAAATACTTATGGATGAAATGGTAATATGCAAGCCTCGGTCTTAAAATTGGTTATTCAAAGTTGAGGTGCTTGCATTGTTAGCTTTAGCTCCCATGCATAACTTGAGCCAGTCATATGGTAATTTTCCAAATAGCAAACTTTTACTCAACGATGACGGCAAGCGCCCGTGAGGGCCAGGGCAGGCTTCGTATTTGTCTCCATTGTCTGCTTCATCTCTCAATGAGAGTTTGTGTACTCATCGCAGGGCCCGGTTCATGTACTCTTACAAACTAAATCAAACCCTATTACAACATTTTATTCTAAAAATAAATATAAATTTGGTTCAATCCTAATCTGATTTGATCCTCGCTACATTATAGTTTATTTTTTCAGCCCATTTTTAGGCCTGTGTAGGCATGGGCCATCTAAAAATTTGTACCAATCAATGGTATGCCTTGACCGGAGCAACAACTAATAAAACCTTTTCAGTCCCATGCATGTTGAGTAGAGGAACCTATAAAAACCATAAAAAAGGCAGACTAAAAAAAGGAAGACAAAAAAGAAAAAGAGAGAAAAAAAAGAGGGGAAGACAAAAAAAAAAAGGGCTGACAGATGTCCCACTGTGCAAGCAATACACTGAAAGGATAAAGTTACAGATATGAAGCCAAAATTAAGGCTAGCTCTAGCTAGCTCAACAGATCCTTCGTGTTCCCTTCACAAATTCCTCAAAATTTGGCTTTCTTCTGTCTCTCTAGGCTTATTGGAGCATCTTATTGTCCCGTTACAAATAGGTGACTCCGAGACCTGAAGTAGATACTACCTCTGTTTCAAAATATAAATATTTTTAAATTTGGATAAAATCAAATTCTTCTAACTTTTATTAATAATATTTAAAAAATTACATAGTTTATAATATAAAAATATACTTTTCTAAAATTTTATTTCACAATATATATATATATATATATATATATGATAAAACATCATTAATTTTTTATTATTAATGATTAAAGTGATAAAAATTTAACTTTGACTAAATCTAGAAACACTTATATTTTGAAACGGAGAGAGTATATCCATACTAATTCATAATGAACTTCACATGATTATATGCAATAGTAATATCCAAATGGACGGTGATGTGTATATCCCACAGGTGATGCTGATCTGTATTTCCCAATCGTGGGTGTCTGTTTTCTCCTGTACTGTACAACACTTCAATTGCTTGAGCCATGTTCCTACCGGGTACCATTTATTACAATTAGTGCACCCACAGGTAGAACTCGCGTACAATGATCTACACTCTACAACTGAATGTTTCAGAGAATGATGATATCTGTCATTTGAATCTACTCCTAACTGCTCCAATAAAGGTATCACTGTCATTGTCTTGAATCGGTGGATGAGTTGAATTTTAGATACGCTTGTGCCAACATGTCAGCCAGCTGGAGTTGAGCTTCAGTAGAGAGATGTAATTGATCATCTCGGAGGGGCAAACCCAAAGCATCTGCAAGAATGACGTTAGGAAGTTTGATATTTTTCTGAGCTTCCCTGACAATATCGGTGTAATTCCCCTCTCCCGATGCAAGGCCAACCTGAAAAGAGAAAGCACCATCACATTCACAATGTTTTAATTATTTTATTTACTTAAAAACAAATCTGCATTGGAGTGTCCAGAACTGCAAATCAATCAGTAGTTCAGTACATGTGTAGGGCTTAAGAGCCTAGAACACTTCCTTAAAAGATCTGTGGGAATTCACTAAAATATGAAATATTTCTCTATAAATATGTGACACGATCATTCAGTGGTGTTTCATATGGATAACTTCTATATGATACTGTTAGGCGCAACACTCGCATTGTGTTGGATGACACTCAGTGTTGGAGCAACTATCTCTATGTTTTTTACTCACTACAATGCCATGACCAATCTAAAGGGTTGGGGATACATATATATAAGCTTGATGGGCAGCCAAGCATATGCTAAGATGCTAGTCTAAGATGCTAAAGTATAAAGCTGAAAAGCTAGTCTAAGATGCTAAAGCATAAAGCTGAAAAGCTAGTATAAGATGTTAAAGCGAAAAGCTGAAAAGCTAGTCTAAAATGCTAAAGTGAAAAGCATAAAGCATAAAGCGTCTGCACTAGACTTATTCCATCAGCACTAGACTTATTCCATCATTCTCCCCCTAAGTCTTGTGCGTCGTCTTCTAGGAGATTTGAATCATCCCAATCCTGACGTGAAGCTCTTGAAATTTGATTCTACCAAAGGACTTGGTGAGAAGATCAGCAAGTTGGTCTTTGGTGTTGATGTAGCTTGCCTTGACGCTCCCTTCCTCTAAGCAGCCTCGGATGAAGTGGTACTTCACTCTGATGTGTTTGCTGCGCTCGTGGAAAACAGAGTTCTTTGCCAAGGCCAGAGCGGACTTGCTGTCCACCCTGAGCTCCACTGCTTCAGCGTCTCTGCCAAGGAGATCACTAAACAATCGAGCGAGCCAGAGCGCCTGAGTTGAAGCGGTGGAAGCCGCTATGTATTCAGCCTCGCAGCTGGACAAAGCCACCACCTGCTGCTTGACCGACTGCCAGCTAACAAGGCACTTGTCGAGGAAGAAGAGCACCCCGCTCATGCTCTTGCTGGTGTCGATGTCGCCGGCGTGGTCACTGTCGCTGTACCCGATGAAATGTGCCGCCCCGGGACACCTCGAGTAGTAGAGACCGTGGTCAAGAGTCCCCGCAACATAACGGATGATCCTTTTGACGGCCTGCTAGTGCTCCGTCGTCGATCGCTGCATGAACCGACTAACGTAGCCGACGGAGAACGCCAAGTCCGGCCGCGTGTGGGCGAGGTAGCGAAGGCTTCCCACAAGACGTCGGTACTGCATGGCATCCACCTCTTCTGTCGTGCTGTCACGGCTGAGCTTCAGCCTCTCCTCCATCGAAGTGAGAGCTGGGTTACAGTCGGTGAGCCCAGCTAGCTCAACGATGCGCTTGGCGTAGGCGGTTTGTCGAAGTGTGATGCCGAAGTCATCCTGGTGTACTTCGATCCCCAAGTAGAAAGAGAGAGGTCCCAAGTCACTCATCTGAAAGGTGGCCTTCATCTCCTCTTTGAATGCTGCCACCTCTGCATCTTTGATGCCCGTGATCACCAAGTCGTCGACGTAGACACCCACCAGCAGGACATTGCCGCCGTTGCCCCTCCGGTAGATGGCCGCCTCGTGCGGGCTTTGCTCGAAACTCATCCCCTTCAGCGTGGAATCCAGCTTGGCGTTCCACGCCCGTGGTGCCTGCCACAAGCCGTAGAGTGCCTTGCGCAGGCGCAGGACTTTGCCTTTCTTGCCGGGGATGACAAATCCCGGCGGCTGGTGCACGTAAACCTCTTCCTTTAAGTCGCCGTTGAGAAACGCCGACTTGACATCTATGTGGTGGACGCGCCAGCCCTCCTAGGCAGCCAGCGCAAGAAGGAGACGCACGGACTCCATCCGTGCAACGAGAGCGAAGGCATCGTCGAAGTCGATCCCCTCCTGCTGCACAAACCCGCGTGCCACCAAGCGAGCCTTGTGCTTAACGATGGCACCGACCTTATCCTTCTTCAGCTTGAACACCCACTTAAGGATGATCGCGCGGTGTCCAAAAGGAAGGTCAGCGAGTTCCCAAGTGCGGTTCTTCTCAACCGCATCCATCTTTAACTTCATCGCGGCGCGCCATGCCGCGTGTCCCGCAGCCTCAGCAAAGGAGCGAGGCTCGCCGCTGTCGCATGCAAGATACAACTGTGCTTCCAGGTCATGAGGCACCAGTCCCGGCACCGGTGTGTCGCCGATAAGGTTCACCATCGTGCGATACCTCAACGGCTCACCGTCGTAGTACGCGTCGACACGCTCCTCGTCGTGAGAGAGCGGAGTAGCGAACTCTACCGGGTTGTGCTCGACATGAGTAGGTGCTGGTGTAGACGTGCCTGGAGAGGCTGTCGATGCCGAGGAGCGTGGCGTGGCCGGCTGTGGTGGTGGCGGTGGGGAACTCGTCGCAGCCGGCATCACAGTCGCTGGAGTCGGTGGAGGCTCGGGGACTGGGGTAGGCGCACTTGGCGAAGAAGAGTTGACCACTCCCCCAACTCCCTCGAAGTGGACGTACTTGACGGTGAAGTCGTCGTACGCCGGAGTCGGTCCGTCGTCCACCATCTTACCCCACGCCCAACCTCGCCCTTCGTCGAACACAATGTCACGCGCCGTGCGCACACGCTGTGTCTTCGGGTCCAGGATGCGGTAGGCCTTCGTGCCCTCCGCGTAGCCGATGAACACTCCCGGAGTGCTCCTGTCGTCGAGCTTGCCGACGTGGCCAAGCTCCTTGACGAACGCAAGGCAGCCAAAGACGCGTAGGTGGGCAACCGCCGGCTTGCGTCTATGCCAAGCCTCGTACGGCGTCCTGCCGCCGAGCGCCTTGGTGGGCGAGCGGTTGAGGATGTAGACGGCTGTCACCACCGCCTCTCCCCAGAAGATGGCCGGCATCCTCCTCTGCTTGAGGAGGGCTCGAGCCATCCCCACCACCGTCTGGTTGCACCGTTCGACGACACCGTTCTACTGCGGGCTGTACGGCGCGGAGTAGTGGCGTTGAATCCCCTCGTCAGCGCAGTACGACGCGAACTCAGCCGCCGTGAATTCGCCGCCGTTGTCGGTGCGTAGCACTCGAAGCTTGCAGCCGCACTCCTTCTCTGCCGTAGCCAGCTGACGCTTGATAGCATCAGCTGCTGCCGCCTTGGTGTCGAGGAGGTATGCCCAC
>BCLH01000064.1:35440-53436 GCA_001602315.1 Zoysia pacifica
CCGACGTCGCACGCTGGAGGGGACCGAGCGGTGAGAGCCTCCTACGGACATGGCACGCCGCTAGCGGGGAAGAGTCGCGGAGGTTGCTACTGCACTGGGAAGAAGCCGCCGAGTCGCTGGCTGTCGGTAGAGCACAGGGACCGACGGGGGAGAGAGTCGAGCAGGGAGACCGACGTCTCCACTGGAGAGAATCACGGGTGGGATTGGATAGATCACAGGACCATACGGCTCTGATGCCAATTGTTAGGCGCAACACTCGCATTGTGTTAGATGACACTCAGTGTTAGAGGCAACTATCTCCATGTTTCTTACTCACTACAATGGCATGACCAACCTAAGGGGTTGGGGATACATATATATAAGCTTGGTGGGCAGCCAAGCATATGCTAAGATGCTAGTCTAAGATGCTAAAGTATAAAGCTGAAAAGCTAGTCTAAGATGCTAAAGCGAAAAGCTGAAAAGCTAATCTAAGATGCTAAAGCGAAAAGCATAAAGCATAAAGTATCTGCACTAGACTTATTCCATTAGATACAAGGCATATTCCAATTATCGATAGGCGGATCACAGTAACATAGGACTACACATTATCTTCATACCTATAACCAACAATATACCATGATTTGTGTAAACAAAACATGCGCGTATGACACTCCAGTAATTACCATTTCCACGACTGATGCTTAAGCAGCTAAGTGATTTCCACAACTATTGTGATACTTGTCACAGGTCTGTGCATAGAAAACAATATTTCTTTTGGTCATGTATCCCCTTTGGAATACTCATGTTGAATGAAATCAAACAGAGCACCTCGGTGTGCCTCTGTGTTGCATTTTCACAGAATAATGGCAAATAAACATGAGCTTTCTACAGTGCAACTACAATGAAACTTGCAAGGCATAGAAATCAGTACTTCCTTGGGTCATGCATCTCTTTAACGTTTTTCAATACTTTAATGTGGGTGAGTTTCTAAACTCAAGGACACAAGTACTTTGCTAACTGAAGAATCTGAAGTATGCCACATTGTCATGGCTTGGTTTGAAATTAATGCAAGAGGATGGTGAAGTCCACATATCAGACGAGTCTGACTGGTAGGTTCAGCATTCCTCATACTTTGTCAATGAGCAATCTATTTATTTGGCAATTAGTTAGGTCAGTAGTCTAGGGCATACCTCACAACCACCGCACAAATAACTAACATAATGATCTAGCACTTTCAAGTTTGAGTGTTTCATAATGATCAAGGTTAACTAATCAGGTCATATGCGCCATAAAAGAGTCATAACCGGCGTAGCAACAGAAACACTTGGAAATAAACCAAAGCAAGAATGCTTTATAAACGTATTTTTCATGCAGCACTTTCGAAAGCTGTAAAGCAAAGCATATTACGACAGGGACAGGCAATGACATTAGCACTTTTCCTCCATCTCGCCAGAATTTCAATTGAAGGCCTCGAGTCAGCATACAGTGGATCCAAGAATTATGCTACGAAGCAGCATTCGGTTTTGTCTAGTCAAAAAGCACTAGTCTTTTAAGCTATGTTACGTCAAATTAGCCTTTTTTATTAAACAAATTGAAGGATGAACTTGAACTAAAGGCACGGGATCACATGGAGGGAGGATGGGACGCTGACCTGTATGACGAGCAGGTCGGGGACACCGAGATCGGTCCTGAAATCGCTGACGAGTTGCTCCATCCTGCCGCCGTAGGTCGTGGCGTCGGCGAGTTCGATGGTGTCGCTCTCCCCATGGAGCCAGAGCACGGCGCCGATCGTCCCCCCTCCCGCGTCCACGGCGGGGCGCGCCCTGTCGACGGCAGCCTCGTAGAGCGGCTGGCCCCTGGTCCACATTCAGATCCTCGTCCCACCAACAGCTGCCGGCACAAGTCTCAGCACGAGGTCGGCGGAACCGTCGAGGACGCGGTGCGCGAACGGCATCGCGGGGTCGAGTCCGCAGGCCTTGTGCGTGTCGATGTCGGCGTGGAGCGGCGAAGCGGCGGTGACCCAGCGGCGGGACGCGGCGAGGCGAAGGACGCGCGGGTGCGGGCTGAACGGCGGAGGGAGGGGGCGCGGCGCGGCGCCGCGACCGGCCATGTTGGACTGCCCCGCGAGGAGGAAGAGGAGCTTCGGGCGGCCGGCGTAGGGCGAGGAGGCCGTGAAGGGGAGGAGGCGGGGGGACGCGAGGGAAAGGCGGGAGGTGAGGGGCAGGGATAGGAGGAGGAGGAAGGAGAGTAGAGCTGCCGCGCCCAGCAGCTGCGCCGGCTTCATGGTGGACTGGGGCTCAGGTCTTCGGGTCAGCTCAAGTAGGCCGTTTTGGAGGGGAACTAACCAAACGGGGGAAAAAAAATAAGGTAATGAGATTATTTAGTAGTACGTTTTTCTGTAAAATTGAACTAATTTTTATAAAATTATTGTATAAAGTTCTGTAAAATTTTTAGATTTCAAATAGGACTATTCTTTTACGACTCCAAAGGGTGACTTCGCTGAAATATAGGATAATCTAAACGTTGGCCTTCATCCAGATAGAATTTTAAACATTAGGTAAATGTTTTTTAGCCATTAGCCGCATTTTCTTTTCTTTACAAAGTTGTGTCCTTTAAAATGACCATCCTGCAGTGCAATAAGTGTTGTTGGTATTTTGATTGTAATATTTTTTGTGCGATGAGTAATATGATAGTATGACCAAACCGTTATTGCCACAACAATCAAAACATTTAGAACATGGCCGGCATATTTACTATAGAATATTTTTATATGTTCCAAATGTTACAACCAAAACAATAGTAGGGCTGGTCCGAGCTTGTTTCTTATCAGATTACGAGAAATCCAATGGATTGCGAAAATCTATACAAAAGTTAAATTGTGAAAAGTTGTGACACAAAAGCTAAAAAAAAGAGTAAATTATAAGATTGTGTACTAGGTTGTATGAGACAAAATATGGCAAAAGCTGAAAGAGAATTATTTTGGATTTTAGTGATTCACTAGTGGAATATGGGATAAAAGTTGTGGTGTTTGTTTGCACTATCACTGCTATTAGTCCGAATGTTCATGCTAATACTACGATCTAAAGAAAATATTAACTTATAAAATAATATATCAATATTAAAAAAAATTTATTTTTTTCAACAAGATATCATATATTTGTTTTGGATAGTTAATGTTTTGTTAACTACTAACAATGGCACGTGTGCGCTCGAGACCCCACAAGATCTGGGAGAACCAAAAGTCTTCATCAGTAGATTTATAAAACGTGTTTCATCTGTCTAATTTTAAGTATATTTTTTATGTACACGTAGTCTAATCTATCTGTGTTAAGAACATTTTATATAGAAAAGAAAAAATGTTCTTTTTAAGAAGTATAGAGATACAGAGATAAGCTGAACTCCAAAATGGGAGCGCAAACAAACAGGACCTCAGCCTGCTTGCACTCCGTCCAATATTTAAAAGGAACGATGATTTAGGTAGTTAAAAGCTCAATATTTAGATCCTGTTTTGACGAAGCTACAAGATTTGATTTTCTAGGACTCTAAACGTTGGACTTCGATGATTTAGAACTCAGTCCGCATGTTATACACCTGATCGGTCCTATATGTCATATAGATAGGACTTTCAAATCATCAAAAGCTACCACGATCATGAAGTTTCATCATCAATTATTTCGGCGCGGCACATGGGAGGGAGAGACGAGTAGCGTTTGGTTTGGTTGACTTGGACGGTTCAGAACGACATCTTGGCAGCTGGCACAACCAAACGTGCAAAGTTCTCAACAGATGACTTTCTAAAGATGCTTAATTTATCTGCCGTTCATCCTCGAACAAGAGCTTTCAGCAGCAGGCCGAGGACAACGAGCTGTCTTTCTAATACAGCAGCATACTGAATTCTAACAAGACGGATTAGCACAGATCCAAAAGCCAGCCCTATATCACACACATACTTCTAGAAGCTATACAGTACTACGATCAGCAAGACGTCTAAGGCCGCGTCACATGCTGATTCAAGCCATAACCTATCGGCACTCTTGTACCAGGCGCTCCACGCTGGTTTAGCCTGGACTGCATTGCGGCCACCCTCAGAGGAAAGAATATTGCACTCTGCTCCGTCAGAAGCCTCTTCCGGATTTTGGAAACTAGTTCTTGTCCTCGTGAAGCCATGTGCTCAACCTCAGCCATCAACGACATTTTAGCTTCGATTTTCTGAAGCTGCAAGAGATACACTAGATGTGGCATTTGTTGGAGAAATACGTATCCAAAACTCATTCTAGAAGAGCTCTTAAACTGATAAAAATATGCTAAAAATAAAAGCAACAAGAACAGCGTTGAGTTGTGCGAGGTCACATGTTCGCCTGCTCCCTTCACTTCACCAAAAGAAAAAATATATATTAAGTAATGACACAGAATCATCGGCAGATGGATTACCTGCTTTTGGATCACAACGTCAGCTAGTTGCCAAATCAGATACTCCTCCCGATCTGCGAGGAGCTTAGCCTTCACTGCAGCTGCTGCAATGCTAGTGCATGCTGCTCGCTGTAGCCTTATGAAGGAATCATCATCCGCAGCAGTGTTTTCATTGCCGTTATGTTCTGTGTTCACAAGAAGGCAAACTATTAAAAAATTATTGCATATGATGATAATTTTTTGGCTATTCTATCACAAATTTTATTCCTTGTCAAAGTTTACATTTCAAAAACAAAGTCTGTAGAAGCAGGGGTATATAAGCACCACCTGGAGCAAAATAAGAACAATGGGAGCACAGCAACTACCTTTTCTTCAACTTGCTGAAAAATTTATTACATCCTATACTTTGGGTTGTCAAAGAATTCCATGGAGTAACAAGAAAAAATTAACAGTTTTACTGATAACATTAGGGACCAGGAAATATGATAACTGGTCAATAGCCCAAGTTGGAACTGGGCGCAAGCCAGATTCCTCAATACTGTCCAGCAGATATTTTAGGGTATAAAATGGTTGAATAAAATACCTTTAGGGTCCTCTGTACTTGCACTGGCCTCTTGGGAAGATATACAGCAAGGTTCATTTCTATCTGTATCATTAGGAGGAGCAGAAGACCCTTTCAAGGAAGATAATTCTTGGGGCTCATTATGCGAAGTGAATGCAGCACTCTGATTTTCCATAATCATAGCACCTTGCGCCTTTCTAACTTTATCAGAATCGCTGGCATTTGGAGTCGCATCATCATTTTTTTGGTCCATACCACCGTAGCTTACTGGGCTACAAGTTGCAATTCTTATCAGTGAGATTCTGCAATAGGACCACTAAAAATCATGAGTCCTAGGATGAAATGTTACCTGACACTTAAAGGTGAGATTCCAAGTTCATTTGGGGGGTCCGGAAGAATAAAACAGTGCTGAGTTGCCAGTAGGAGAGCAGGAGATATATCCAATATCGCTCTCAGTGAACTACGGCATGAAGTAACAGAATCATCATGTTCCACAAGACCAGACAAAAATGCTGCCTACAGTTATTCATCCAGATGTCAGAGAACATTTATAGTTTGTAGGTAAAAAGGAAAAGAAAATAGATTACAAAAACAATGTAGAAGTTTACTCACTAGTGCCATCACAGGGTTTCCTGCTTCAGTAAATGAACATGCACCTTCTTTCTTGGGAAAGTGCTCAGCAGCTTCAAATGCAGATCCGAGGACATCGCTAACAAGGCTGGATGCATGCTCCCCGGAAACATTAACATCGGAAAACTTTTTCTTATTTGCTGGGTCTGAGACAGAAGTTTTGTACATTTCATCAACAATAGAAGCTGTAACTAGATCATTATCACCAGAATCCTCAGTATCTTTCTTGACAGACACATTTTTGCCGGCTAAATTTATTCCTGTTTCAGAAGAAGCATTTGCCTTCATGGAATTTTCCATTTTCTCAGGCACCTCAGTGACATTTTCAGATGAATCCTTCACTGAAATCTTCTGAGATGTTTGATTGAAAAAATCATCATCTAGAAAGGAGTCCAGTATTGGCATTTGGAGGAAATATAGCATGCACTGTGCTTTGTTTTTTGTAGCAACATGCTCAGCAATGTCATCCCATCCATTGCCTTTAAATATTTCTAATGCTTCCAAAAGAAGCAATGTATCCTGGTCAGTCCAGATAGCACCACCAGAACCTGGAACTTCTGCTGAATTCATAAGGATGAAATCAAGTTGCGACATGCCTTCATCGAACTTTCCTTCACTGTAGCAATCAGAACACAAATCAAAGTCTGCCTGGAAAGGATTAAAGATGAAATAATCAGCATTAGAACCACAAACGAATTACAGTACCATCAGATGTAATTAATGATGATCTAATACTTTTGGCGACAAAGTAGTGGGTTTCCACTTGATATCTAATCGCTAATTAGGTGTGACTGGCTGCCATTAAGTGCAACAGGAACATGGTGCCTGCTACCTAGGGAGTCTAGACAGCCGGTTTTTCAATTTGTTATTGCACAAATGAACATGGAAAGAACGATATAAAAGGAAGCCAAACTCATCACATTCTGAAATTGATTCCAGGATTTGAAAGTTGAAATTATTCATGTATGCTATATTGGTCCATGTTGGGCTGTTTCTGCAACTTTATCTTCATCAAATACCACAAAGGTACCATGAAAACTATATATATCTCATGGTGTGGGCCTCAAAAACAGCAAGTCAGGAACAACAATCAAAATTCATTGCAAGTTTTTATATTTAGTTTGATTTGTCAGTTGGATTCTACAAGTCTTGGCTAATATCTATACAGTAGCTGGTTGGTTCAACATTACTAGCAAGTCTCAGTAATATACGAGGAGCCAAGAATAAAATGTATAAATTCCACTAGTTATACTCCACTTACCAAGCTCTATTTACATGTTTTCCTATTGTTCTATGCCCTATAATATATAGCCCTCCTTTCTCCAAGCTTATACATACAAATGAAAAAGAATAGGCTGACCTGAGTCCTGCAATGGTAGCGCTTCCTTGAGCAATCAACTGAGCAGGAGTTGCAATGATACTCAACAGAAGATTCAGCTGAGTTAACCAAATCTTCAGGTAGGATAGGCTCAGAAAGCAAATGAGCAGCCTGATCGGGAGATGCGATATCTGCTTTGTTGGAAACAGGTACTAGATATGACTGAACTGTTTCAAACTGAAATAACTTTTCAATCACAGACCTTTTCTCCTCTGTATCAGCATTGCTTTTGCTCTCAAGCAGCTTGCATTCCTGTCCATCTGGTAGGAAAGGGTGGAAATTGACCAAGCCCCAGTAAGCCAAAAACTTCAAGACTTCCAGGCCAGCATCCATCCCCCCAATAGACAACTCTGACAAATCTTTGAACTCCAGATGCACTTGAGGATTGAAGTGAAACTTCGTCATGATAAAATTTCTAATTCCCATGTATATCTCAGGTGTCCGTTTCTCAGATTTGCCATCAAAAAATGTCGCCAATCTTTGCTTTTCAATTGGGTGAATTTTATTCCACGAAAACCATCCTTTAGAGAATAGCAACAAGTAAAGAACACAAACAATAACAAAGAATAATAAACCAGTGCAAATTTATGCAGCTTTGCTCCAGTCTGCTAGGGATCTGGATATCTGCTGCAATTTATTTATAAATATGGGTTTGTTTTTAGTTTTTACGCATCATAGCTCCAGTGCTTCAGACATCGTTGAATGATCACAATTGAACATAGATAGTAGGTTCAAATTAAGGATTGCATATTGCAGTTAAAAAGAAATATGGCTCTGTAAACTGCGTTGTTAAAGTTGAGTTACAAAACTTAAATTTTTATATCACTAGTTAGAGGCCCAGTGAACTTACTGAACTTTCAATTAGGGGTAGCTAAAAAGAATCAATTAGGACCTGTTTGGTATAAGCTTTGTGGAACTGATTCTCAGGCAAAAAGGGAAGCCGTACCAAATCTAATTTTCAGGAGAAGTATTATCAGTTGATTTTGTGAAGGGATTCTCTGTCCTGATTATAGAATAAAAAAGGGCAGCCTGGTGTATGTAGCTCCCACTTTTGCGGGGTTTCCTTCCAGCCTTTAATTGTTTATATCCTAATTCAGTAATGCCTGATGTGTGCAGAGTAGAGTTTCTCATATCCTTCCTTGATCCATTTGTGTCTACTTCTATAAACTTAAGGTTTGCACTATGACATGTTCTGCATAGCTGCTAGTAGTGCTTACCCCTGAATCATAATTTTTCATCTCCTGTCGCAAATTAACAGTCAGATAAACAATGGCGTTGACCATATTGTTCTTTCATTCTTTGTAACTGGCACGGGAATGTAGCTGGCGTAGTTGACCTCAACTAGATATTAGTACTGGTAAAAAAAACAAGAAACATTCTTTGCCGGAGGAATAGGATACCCAAGTATGATTAAGGAAACCCAAAGATTCGTCTACCAAGTGGCTACTTTGACGAAGTGGGATCAGAAAAAAACGCAACATTCTTCGAGGACTGTCGGGAGGCGGATGGGGCTCACCCGCGAAGGTGGGGACGACATGGACGCCGGGGCCGCGGGACAAGACGGCCTCGACCTCCTCCTCAAGCGACGGCCGCGGCGGCGGCGCCTCCCTCTTTTCCTGAGGCTCCACGGCGCACCGCAGCGTCGCCTCCTTGCACGCGAGCTTGCGGCGGGGCTTGGGGGCCACGCAGGCCGGTCGGTCGGAAGCGTTGCGCGCCCGGGCACGCCGCTTTGGCGGCGGCGGCGGAGACGCCGCGCCGGAGGCATCCTCCTCTCTTGCCTTGCGCTTCGGCCGTTGACGGCGCCGGGGGGCGTCTGCCGCCGGCGGCCGCGGCGGCGAGGGTTTGGGGTCCATGGCGGCGGAAGATGGCGGAGTGAGTGCGCGCGCGTACTGTTGGGTAGTCTGAGGCCAACTCGTCGTTCACGTCACGTGCTATATTCTTGTAGCAAGGGCACTGCCACCTGACTGACTGGTGGGGCCTTGATTAAATGGTTTACGTAATTGCCTGATGCAAATTTAAGGCTCGAGAAAGAAAAATACAGAAATAGAAAAAATCAGTAATGAAAAATAGAGGAATGGAGATCTTTACCTGTTTAAAACACAAGGAGAAAATATAGGAACATAAATATTATTTCTAGCAAATAAAATACTTACATGATCAGTAAAAAAATATCTGAATACACGAACATAAAATTTCTATCAACAAAATGATCAGTAAAAAATATATAAAATACGAATTGATCAATACAATATCAATACTAAATTATTAATTAAAGAAGATTTTGCTTAGCCTAGGAGCACATGCACAATACAAAAGGAAAAAAAAAAAGAATGCCCTTGATAATGTTGTTGAGATCACGCCATCCTCTTCTTGTGCGCCTAGCTGAGTTTCTCTGATTCGAGCTCCATTTTCTCTGCTCCTCTCTTCCTCCGTTGCCGTCACCCCACTTGCTTGCTGCTGCGATGCCCTGGCTGCAGCACATCGTGTGCCGCGCGCTCAGGTAGCTGCCCACCGTGGCCAATGCCCACACTCGCTCAGGCTCCCCGTCGAGTTCTCGGGCACGAGAGCAGGGGCTGGTGCGTCGAAGTTGGGGTGGGGTCAGGGGCGGCGAGAGCTAGGGTGGGAGCGGCGCAACGGGAGCTGGCATGGAGGCGGCGGGATCGGGGGCGAGAGCGGAGCGAGCGTGGAAGGAAGAGGCAGGACGACGCGCGCGAGCGTTCCCTTGGTTTCGGTGGGATTTTCTTATTCCCGTGAAACAGTCGTTCTTTGATTCCTTTCCACCGGAAGGGAAGGTGGCGTTCCTTCGTTGCAAACGAGTCGATCGCTTGCCTTCGAGAGGAATTGTTTCCTCCAAAATTTCCTCTGCGTTTCCTTATTCCAAACAGGGTCTTGACAAAAGTTATTTATAGAGTATATTAATTAAGAGAAATTTGTTTCTAGAATATTGTGCTTGCGCCTATTTGTTTATATCACATCACCCGTCTTGAATTTGTTCACAGGAGAACGTAAAATTGTGTTTCATATTTATAAAACATTTTATTTTGGTTTGTAGCACACTATTTTTGACATGTAACTTTGAGCAGCTATAATGAGAGATATAAGAGAAAAATACGTGAATGCTCTTGAACCTAAACACTTCTCTTTTTTTCTGATCCTCTGCTATATTTGTATCAATAAAAATCTTCATCATGAGTCTTCTCACAGCTGATTAACCGTGCATATCTAACAGATAGAACAGGCACTAGATAATAAGAATTAAAATAGTTATCACACCAAATGATGCATGTCTTAAGTTAAAAGGGCACCTACAATTTTTTCTAATTTTTCTCTCTCATTTTGGTTGCTAAAAATGTTTAAATAATCAACACAATGTCGTACAGACATAAAACATAATTTTACAATGTATTGTGGACAAATTCAAGACAGACGGTGTGGTATAAAAAAATAGGCACAAGCGCAATGTCCTGTAGACAAATTACGCATTAATTAAAGTGCATCAGAGCTAATAACTCACTTTCTACTCCCTCCAACCCAAAATAACTGTTTTTTTTTAAATTTTCAAACATCTTTGACCATTCCTTTTATTCAAAAACTTTGTAAAAATATTATTTATTTTATTGTGAAATGATTCATGATTTGAAGTACTTTAATCTTGTTTTTGTTTATTTTTTTATTTTCATATATTTTAAAAAATCAAAAATATCACTTATTATAAATGGAGGGAGTATTTCAATACTACTATGTTATGACAGTAGCTAATTCCTCCTTTTTCAAAATAAGTGCCATTCTTTGACTTAGCGTGGCGGTGACACGGGACGGGCGGGTCGCAGCCTCGCGGGTCAGCGTGTGGGGTGGGGGGGTGGAGATGGGGCCGCCCGAGACTGTGGGCAGCTTTCGGCTTTTTTTTTTTTAGCTGAAGCTTTTTTTTAAAGAAAAGTTGGTTGATAATTAGTTAAAAAGCTGACTGATAAAATTTATATGTTAATTTTTTAAATATACATTTAGCTTTTAGTTTATTTATGTAAAAACTAGTTTTTTAATGTTCTAAAGCGAATTTTTTATAACTTTATTTGTTTCATCTTGTCAGTTTTCAGCAATAAAAAGACCCTTCGTCAGTTGATTGGTTGACTGGGAAAGGGTGTGAGTCTGACTGGAGGATGCACAAGACCTCTTTCAATCTGACTGCATGGATACGAGATTAAAATTCGTTTCTTTGTGACCTGGCCAGTGGGATGCAACATGAAAGTGCAAGTTGCATGAAGTAAGAGAGAAATGATACGAGAAACAGAATAACTAAACACCTTCACTCACGGCGAGCTTGGGCTGCGTGCAAACAAATAACCACTCAAACCATCACGAATATGTTCAACATACAAACAACCAAACACGTCCTTAGAGATTCTCTGCTCTGCTCTGGAGTCTTGGCAATCGTAGCGAAGGTGTTCATCATCTCTTCTGAGGTGGTTTAACGTCCCTCAGTTGATTCTGTTTTTCTCCTTGAGACCGAACGGAAGCTGTTTGTTGATTGTGTCCGTGGCTGCTCGTTGAGTGAGACACACTGGATTAATAAGCAACGAGCACTCTGCTGCTAGGACGGTCTGTTGCGCTTCTCACAATATTACAGCTTAGTTCGGCGCTCAAAGTCACAAAACAAGTCAATTTTCTCTCTCAACATACACTTGTGCAACATATTTTGTTTTGTTCCAGTAAATTCCTCATGAAAACGAAAAATATCCGAAAAAAAAGAAAAATGGCCTAAAGCGGTACTATCCTCATTTGTATAGGTACGCATTTCCTAAACTGGTATCGCAATGTAGGTTTTCTGCTGCAGCTGCTCACCTACCCGGCAGGCACAGAGGAACGAATATTCAGGTGAAGAGATACGAGCAGAAATGGAGGCACAGGCACACGCCGATCCCAGCGAAGAAATTCCTGCACAGACGCCTGTTGTCCCCGGCGGGAACGAAGGCCCCCTTCAGCGCGTTCGTGAGCGTGAACACCCGGTACGATACCTGCAAACAAAAATCAAGCCGGGAAAAAACTTGCTCTCTCCGTTTTTTGTTGATGTCACTGATAGACTTTTAAATTCAACTTTGATTATTTGTTTTATTCAATAAAAATTTAATAAATTATATATATTTTGATTTAATTTGAGTTATTATTGAAGTTATTTGAATCACAACTTAAAATTTTACGCATTCGAGCAAATTTTTTTGAATAAAACGAATGATCAAAATTAAATTTAATAGTCAACGACGATATAAATTAAAGAACAAATAGAGTATGTTCATTCTGACAGTCACGCTGAAAGGCATTTGGATATATATATATATATATATATATATATATATATATATATTTGCTAAACTTACTGCGAGATATATCGTTGTGGTGAGCATGAAGTTGAGCAGAGGGTAGTCCGGTATGAAGGATAGCAGCTTCTTTGGCTGCCCGTTTGGAATGCTGGACCTGTACGTAGCACAGAAGGTAGTACTAGTTAAGTTGTTCGGGTTCATGTATATGCTGAGTAAATGGAAGGAACTTAAAGAACTTGTACCTGAGCCAAATATGGAACTGGGAGATGTAAGTCTCCATCGTCAGTTTTCCGAGCCAACTATCAAAAATTGAGATTGAAGACTTAGAAGATGGAGTTAGTGAAGCAACAAGGCAAAACAGACACCTGAACAAGGTCTCCAAAGATATTGTATAATCCTGGAAAGGCACCCCACCAATTTAAACGAAGGACATAAGAAAACTCAAAAATTTAAATGCTTACACAAAAAGAGCCATCGAGGAACTCCTCAACTGCTGGGTGCAGTTGCGTAGGCTGATATAAACGCTGTAAGGAAAACATGGTTCCATATCAACCACAGATAAGAGTTTTGTGCTAGATGACATATATTGAAATCACTACAGTTGATTATCTTATACATACCTTATTGGAATCCATGAGGTGTAGGGATGGTACTTGTTGTACGTAAGCTTGTCTAATTTGTAGATATACTCATACCACAGATAGCCAACCTAGAAGAAGAATGATACTCAGTTACTAAAATATTTCAGTATAGCATATATAGGCAATCATTCATCGATCGAAGTTAAGAGATAATCATGGAACTTACCACCAAGGAAATTGTAACAATTGTTCCCTTGACTGACAATCTAATTTTTGTCCCTGATTCTTCCAGCTTCGACATCCATCTTTCTACCTGTATGGGGTGGAAGTTTCTACTTCAGATTAATATGAGGTCAACAAAGGACGACAATGAAGGAGCAAACAGGGAAATATAGATAGACACTAATGAGGCTGTATCAAGAATAACTTTCAAATAATACTTACATTAGAGTGAAAGTATGCATATATCATTCCAATGATCCATATGTATCGGTCAAGGCCAGAACGGAAATGCCATTCGTGTAGTAGGGGTAAGTTTGCCTTTGATGGCTCTGGATTTGTGTAGCCTGAATTGAAATAGCATTGATATTCAGTCCTGAACCAGAATTTGATGCAGAAAGAAGCATAGGATCATCTTACCCAGAAGAAATGTAAATGGTGCCCACAAAACTTCAAATACACGAGGAAGTTCCCATATAACAATTACAGTCAAGAAGCACAAAGCAAACTTGATTGCCATAACTGATGGTATCTCATTGTACTTGTTAAACAGAAAAAGTGACCCATATACCATAAGAGTAAACAGAGTGTGCATTGGACAGATATAATACAGCATGTAATCGTTGTGTAGGACCAAACAACAAAATACCACGAAGAAATTTATCCTCCACATCATCTGCATTAAAGTTATTATTTGCAGTTGTGTTTGAAAGGTGGAATACAATAAATCTAGAATATTAAAAAAACTATGATAGTGTTGGAAGAAATTAAGGTTGACGTAGTAGAATGGACACCTGAGCAAATCTTGCAATACTAAAGTCTTTCTTGTAGAAGTAATATGAGAAATTCCCATACCCAGTCATCCAGACATAGGCAGCAATGAAGACACGGATGGCATTGTATATTTCTGAGGCTGCGAAGTAGTGGTACATCAGAAACAAGACCTGCATTTGCAGATCAAATAATTGGTATACTCGTGCTATACTAGAGTATAACAATAACAAACTTTATGTACTTTGGAATGTTGTGACAGCTAAAAGTAACATAACCAAAAGAAACAGTGAAGAAGTTCCCGCAAGGAAAAATGAGAAAAAAGTAGTGAAGAAATGAAGTAAAACCACCAACCTGCATCCATCCTCTCCATTCATCAGTTTGGTCACGATTAAGATAGAGAATAGTCTTTCCTGAAAGTGGTGAACTTCTGTGTTGCTTTTTTAGCGAAGTAATTGCCGATACTATGATGAGAAGAATATATAAAAACAGAAACAGGTCGCGGTTGTAGCTCTGTCAAAAATGAAACAGTTATCTTCAGAGATAACAATCTATAATCTCAATTGACCAATGCACCTTTCACAAGCTTAACATGTTACTTTAGTGGAGCGTTTTAAAGAGTTATAGGAGCGGAGTTCAATTCTTACCTTCTTGCTCTCTGGAAATATGTTTGTCCGATCACACAGGTAAAAATAAACCAGAATAATGCCAAGTTCAACTCTGCCATAGGCGAAAGGGTAAGTACAAATACAGAGTATCAGTTAGTCACAACTCCTACAGGCTAGAGTAGATGCCAACACAATTCTAAATGATCATCTTACATGGCCCTCAGTACACCACGGTTTCCAAGCAGAAAAGACTCGTCCAATGTTATAAACCTACAGCTCGTAAGTCCCAACCGCAGGTATATCAGCATCACATTTGCAACTGTATGTTCTCTACTATTCACTACTTGTATTAATCCATTAAATATTATTACCTTATTAAGTCTCCTTTGGTTGACATGTTGACGGACGGTGATTTCAAGTGGCCTCTTTCAAATAGTGCTGCCTCTTCGTCTTCTTTGGTTTTCTGATTATCGAATTGAGCATCCGAGTGGCTGCAGATGATGAAACAATTAAGGGGCACAACAATTACAGCAAATTTAGACACTATTGAAGGGAGGTTTTTAAAAGTAAAATATTTTTTATATCTAAACACCTACATACTTTCTAAAACTAAAGTATTCTGCAAAACCGAAGCATTCTTCCAAATTCAAAAATCTAAAAAAAAAAAATACTTCGTATCAAACAGGCCCTTACACTTTTTTATGAGATGAAGATTTCCTGTATTCCAGAATTTCGGAATAGAGCCACGCGAAGGAGATAACAGCAAGAGGGCCAAGTAGAAACGAGACCTGAAATAAACCAAAACTGCGACTGCTATAAGCCTATAAGAACACGCCGAGCCCGTATCACAAAATTAGCTAAAGCATCAAACCGGTTGACATACCTGAATGGCCATCTTGATCTTCAAGCGCTGTGCCTTTGCCTACTGCCTTGTATGCTCAGTTCTCTAGAAACTTGTGGGATGAGAAATGTTGGCCGGGTCAATCAAAGGGTTCCTCGTTTGGTAGGTGGTAACATCAGAGAAAATGCTGTCAACCAGTTTAGTGTTTACATCTTCTTTATAATTACTTTTGAGTAGACTAAAAATACGTTTTCAATAACCATATTTTTGATACGTTTGAACGAGCCAAAATTATGGATGGGAATCTGATTTAATCCTAACGATTGGCTAGGCAGCAACTGAGGTGGTAAAGTCAACAGATATTAATCAATGAGCATGGCTCACAAGTCATGGATGACCATATCAAGACGTGACTAAGTAACGACTAACGACTGATTCACAGAAAAATAAGAAGACCTGGTCAACCACTGAGAAAACTTTTGGGGCGGGCTTGCTTACTTTCTTTCTTCCTTTTTTTAGAAAAATGTTCACACCTCTACTATACTAAATTTCTGTACCGTTCCTCATCTTTTCTGTTCCTACAAGTACTGAAAATTGCGTTTGTCATAACGGTTTTGGTATTTCATAATAAGATGAGGGACAATTACATTAGCCAAACTTTCTACAAACTTTCAAATAAGAACAGGGAAATTTACATCGACCAAACTTTCTACAAGTACTGAAAATAACATAACTTCAACTACCCTCCCCATCTCACAGCTGTAGTTTGAAAATTGCATTTTGCGCACAATCAATGGCATGTATATACATGAACTCAACCTGAATATGCCAAACGATGACTTCTGAAACGATTCCATGGTGGAACAGCTATAAATGTTTTGAACTTTTTGGCCTTGACAAGTGAAGGCCAAGTAACATCTTCACTCACAAAGAGTAGCAACCCTCCAGGTTTTACTTATCATAATATTATTGTTTGGTATGCGATACCTGATCGAAAACAAATATTGGATCAGTTATAGCTTCACAACTGGGCATCAGTTTCTTGACAGATGATTGGGCATCAGTAACTCGTCGATCTAGGCCCCGGGCAAAGACAAAACATAGTGCGTTTCAGACAATCTGTTCCAGGATGTCCTCATCGATCTCGATTGGAATGATCTCACCATCATCGAACTGGTCTTTCCTGGGGGGCGCTGGAGGGGCGTAGAGCCGCGGTGGGCCAGTTCCCTTCTTCTTGTTACACGGCCTCGCCTAGCAAAGATCAGACATATAATTAAAAATAGATTGCGGATCAGAGGGCAGAAACAAGAGACACAGATAGTGACAGATGATGAGAGGGCCCACATTGCCATATGAATGGTTGAATCTTTTGCCCCTTTTTGTCTTCTTGCCACCTCTCCCACAGTACACTAACAGCACCAGAAAGAGTTTGAGGTCACACATTTTGTCCTGTCTCAAATAGCGAGAAACTTCTATGCTACACATGTATGTTTGATTTCTGTTCTGAAATTCATTATCAGGATCCAGCAATTCAAATTGGCCCCTCTAAGACTAGGCTGAATAGGGGTCAGGTCAATTAGCATTAAGGGATCAAATTGGCTCCAAGTCTCAATCGAACTGGGTCAAGACGAAAATATAAATCCACTGAAAAACTTGTGTGCAATTACTCCCTCATATGCATCACTACAAACTATAGCAGGAAAACGTTGTAACTAATCCACCGCCTTTCGTGGCACAAATGGTCATCCTAGAACATTCACTCGTTCCCAGTTGCAAACTAATTAGCTAAAATGGGAGGAGAAGGCAAGGTGGGGAGCACAGGGGCGGGCGCCGCAGCGAGCGCGGTGGCCAGGCTGGTGGTGGTGCGGGCGCGGGGGGACGCGGCGGCGGCGAGTGCGTAGGAGGAGGTGGTGAAGGAGAAACCGTGGTGGTGGGTAGGGAGCGCCACGGCTGCGGCGGTGGACATGGCCATGCCATGGACGGCGAGGAGCTCCATGGCGGAGAGGAGCAGGCGGGACCGGAGAGGGTGATGGAAATGGTGAAATGGTCGGGGTCGATCTTGCAGATTGGATAAGGCCCGTTTGGAACGAATGATCTTTCTTGCGGGTTTTTATTTAATGAAATTGAACTGATTTTTATAAATTTTTTGTAAAATTTTTATAAAATTTCTACATTCTAAACGGAGTTTAAGGGATTGAGTTGGAAGTTGTGGGCCATTTATTTTTTTTTCTACTGGAGACAGACATACTCACTTTGTTCTAAAATAAGCTTTTTTATATATTTTTACAAACATCCAACTTTGATTATTTATCTTATTTGAAAATTTTATAAAAATATTATTTATTTATTATGAAATAATTCATTGTTAGAAGTATTTTAAAGTTGACTTGTTTATTTTTTTGTATTTTTATAATTTTTTGGGTTAATTAAAACTATGCCCGAACAATTTTGCTATTTTTAAAATATGCCCTTGAACTTGTAACACGCAGACCCGTGCCATTATAATTTTACTGGAGTTCGAAATATATCTATATGGACATATTTTCAAGTGAAAAAAATTGAATATGCTCATATGGGTATATTTCGAACTCCAGTAAAATTATAGTGGCACGGGTTTGAGTGTTAAAAGTTTAAGAGCAAATTTTAGAAACATCAAAATTATAAGGGCATAGTTCTAATTAACTCTAATTTTTTTAATAAAA
>BCLH01000064.1:53732-75964 GCA_001602315.1 Zoysia pacifica
TACAATTCAAATTCAAATTTTAAAATTTAATCTGAACCATTTTATTTCTTTTTAAGCTCGTGGGCCATAATGTGAATTTGTGAGATAAAATTGATTCGTATAATATTCACTAAAATAGGTAATAAGAAAACTTAGTAAAAAAAATAATTGAGAGGCGAACAAGTCTTTTTTAAGCCTCTAGATGTATACGAGTGGTTAATAAAGAAATTTAAAATTTTGAGTGGCGGATAAAAAATCAAAAGTTTTTTTATGGCTAATAAAGAATTGACCTAAAATCAATATTGAGACAAATGTATTTATTCATTACAGTAAATTAGCAATAGTGGAGGAGCCCTCAACAACTAGTCCCAGCAAAAAAAAAAAAAGTAAAGCTACATGGACCATCTAGTACTCCCTTCGCTCTTAGGACTAAATGGGAAAGGAAAAGGGATAATCCCATTTAAAAACGGGATCTCAGTAAATGGGCGGAAAAATAGGATACCTATTTTCAATCCTGTATATTTTTTCAGTTTTCATCCTATTCTCGTTTACCATTTACGAAACAAAAAATGAGCGGCGATATTTGTTTAATACAATATACGGGACCGATCTGGACGGGATTTCCCCGTCCCGTTTTCATTCCTACTTAGAACAAGCAAACTTACGGACTTCGGATATTAAAAGTAATTTAAATTTTATTCACTAAAATTTGTCCAAATCTATTGAATTTGTAATTCGAATAATTTTAATGATAAATCAAATTGCAGAAAATATATGATATTTTTGAAACAAATTAAATAAGATAAATAGTTAAAATTGATATTAAAAGTAAGCAGTGACAGCAATTTAGAAACGGAAGGAGTACATTTCAGTGTCAAGCCTTGCCCAGGGCGCATCCATTCGCTTTTAGTGAATTGATATTAAAGTAAATAAGTTGCTATTAAATATGTCTTCAGAGTTATTTCTACAATTGGTGAATTGATATTAATGTAATTAAGTTGCTATTAAATAAGTTGCTTTTAGTAAATAAGTTGATATTAAAGTCCAATTGGTGGACACATGTCACCACCATTTGCACGAATAGGAACTTTTACAATTTTTACAATAGAAGTCCAATTGGTGGACACATGTCACCGCCATCACAAAGTCTTCAGAGTTGAAGTTTACCATCGCAAAGGTCTGGAGCTGTTTATATCGCAAGTCATTTTTGTTTTGTAAAATACCATCAACATTATTTTTCTAGTAGTAACTGTGAATTCTATCAAATCTTGTTCTCTTTCAGATATGAGCCATCAGTTCATGATTTAGTATAATCCATTCTAATCTTCTTCAGTTCCACCACCACATCGCTCATCGCCATCCTTTGCTCAGGCAGGTCAGACGAGCAGAGCAAGCCCAATTCAAACACTGGCGCAAGAAACCCATCCAATTTGCTGGTACAAGAAGAGCCATCATGTAGAGCAAGCTGGTCATCCACAACGTCAAAAAGATTTCTAGGAAATGCTTGTTGAACCCACTGCCTTATGTTTAGTTCTCCCCCGAACATAGCATTTGTAGGTTTCCTCCCTGAGAAGACTTCTAGGAGCATGATCCCATAGCTGAACACATCGCTCTTCCGTGATGCTTTTCCAAGAGACCCATACTCTGTTCAAGATATTTAGAAACAAAAAATTATATCATGACTGATCAATCATAATGAACCAAAGATACATAAACTCAAATGATTTCAAAAAATACACACAGGATTGAGTAAGAGCACACAAGTGCTGCAAATACCTGGTGCCATATACCCAACTGTTCCAGGCATTCTTGCTGAGATAACAGAACTGTCATCACCAAGCAGCAGCCTTGCGATACCGAAATCCGCCACATGTGCAGTCATGTCCTCGTCGAATAGCACATTGCTAGGCTTCAAGTCGCAGTGTAGGACAACCTCGTAGTGCTCATGGTGTAGATACTCCATTGCCATCGAGACATCTAACATGATGTCTAGCCTTTCGAGGAAACCCAATTGTGTTCGTCCTTCAGAATGCAAGAGTGCCTCTAAGCTCCCATTGGGCATGTACTGAAGCACCAGTGCTCTAAATTCTAGGTTGGAACAGGTGTTTAGTATCTTTATCAGGTTGCGATGTCGAGCAAATCGAAGTACACGACACTCAGAATCGAAGCTTGAAACAGCATGTTCCAGGTTCATGTGTATAACTTTTATTGCAACCACTAAACCATTGCTCAGCTGGCCCTTGAAAACCTTTCCAAAGCTTCCAGACCCCAACAAGTTGTCGTCGCTAAAATTATCCGTGGCACGAACGAGCTCATGGTAGGAGACTAGTTGATGGTTGATCATGTCAACCATATCAGCAGAAATCCCTTGATGATTCTTGGCTTTCTTTCTCATCATTACATACAAGAGGCAAGCTACAGTTCCTGCAACTACAGTGATTGAAACTACCGGGATCAAAACTTTGAGCATGAGACCACTGCCTGTAGAGTTGCCTTGGCATGGTGGAAGTCCTAAGCGCAAAGCACCACATAGCCCTGAGTTACCAACCAAAGATTGGAGCGCGATGTTTGAGAAGACACCACCTTGAGGTACCTGACCCTGTAGCTTGTTAAACGACAAGTTCAAGCTAGAGAGGAGGCTAAAATTTGCCAAGTACTTAGGGATAGTGCCAGAAATGTTGTTGTGTGATAGGTCCAGTGTTTGTAAGCTGGCTAGTTTATCAAAAGTGTCTAGAATTGAACCATTGAATGAGTTGACAGACAAGTTCAAGTACATTATCATCTGGAGTTGACCAAAAGAAAGTGGAAGATTGCCAACCATGCGGTTGGATGATAGATCCATGCGGTAAATTTGTTTCATATATCCTATATCAATCGGCAAAGTACCAGACAAGAAGTTCTCCGACAGGTCCAGTTGGAGAAGGCTACCAAGATGAAACAAGCTCGGCGGTATAGTTGATGACAACTGGTTGCGAGACAGTAGTAGGTACTCCAGCTTGGTGAGGTTACCCATATCCTTGGGTATGGTACCAGAGAAGTCGTTGCTTGCCAGGGTTAGCTTTAGCAAATTGGTTAGCTTTGGCATAGCTGATGGGATGGAGCCAGAAAAGCCATTTCCATCAAGCTGGAGCACGAGAAGATTCTCGACCGTCGTGATTGATTCTGGAATCGGACCATGCAGTCCGTTTCCGGATAGATCTAGAATCTGGAGGCCAGTTAAATTGGAAATGGTAGCTGGAAGCTGGCCAGTTAACTTGTTGTCGAACGCGTCGATCTCCTGCAGCTGGCTTGACAGGTTACCCACATACTCATGGATTCCCCCGGTGAAATTATTCGAGCTGAGTGTAATTACAAGAAGCTTTTTACAGTTTGAAAGAAGAGACAAGAAGCTGAGATCCCCCTGTAGTCTGTTCTGACCAATATTAAACTGCACCAAAGAGTTCATGTGACCTATTGTTGCAGGCACTGGTCCAGAAAACAGATTTGCTTCCACCCGTAGGTATAACAGTTCAGAGAGGTTACCCAGAGTAGGAGGGATATGTCCCGTCAGTTGATTGTTAGAGAGTTCCAGTTCTGAGAGCTGGTGAAGTTGCCCAAGCTCGGCTGGAATGGTTCCTATCCGGTTGCAGGTTCTAAGGTTCAGGACACGTAGCTTGGTGAGATTGCCTAGATCGGCAGGGACTAGACCAGGGTCAAAGCTGTTTGCACCTAGGGAGATGAAATAGAGGTGTTTGAGCCTACCCATCCATGCTGGCAGAGCACCCTCGAATGAGTTTCGAAGCAGCGACAAGAGTTGGAGGTGCCGGCATGCTGCTAGGCCTTGTGGAACTTGACCGGTGAAACTGTTACTAGAGATGGCGAGCCACTCCAGAGCTGGGAGGCTGAAGCTCCGGTTATCGCTGGGGATGGTGCCGGTTAAACTGTTGGAGGCAATAGCGATGACGCGTAGTGCCGACATGTTGAAGACGCCTGGTGGCACAGGCCCGGAGAGGTTGTTAGCCTGCAGGATAAGGTACTGGAGCATCGGCAAGGAGCCGATGCAACCTGGTACCTGTCCTGACAGGCTATTGTTGCCGACGTTGAGAAATGTCAGCAGGGGAGTGTTGTTGAACAGGTTATCTGGGATGGAGCCGGTGAGGTGGTTCGTCTGGAAGTCCAAAGCTTGGAGCCTCGTGAGGTTCCCTATGGAGGCTGGGATGCCGCCGGAGAGGGAATTGTGGCCGAGATCCAGGCGCCTGAGGCGTGGTAGCCTTCCTATAGCGTCTGGGATTGAGCCCGTGAGGTTGCTCCTGCTGAGGTTGAGGGCCGAGAGGAAGGAGAGGTTACCGACATGGGAGCTGAGCGGTCCGTGGAGCGGAACGCCCTGCAGTTCCACTGCGGTGACGCGCCGCCGCCGCCTGCTGCATAAGATGCCGACCCAGCGGCAGAATGGCACGTCGGTGGTCCAGCCGCGGGCGAGGATGCCGAGAGGATCGGAGAACTCGGCCTTGAAAGCCAGAAGCGCAGCAAGGTCATCGTTGGAGTTGCTGTCGTTCCTGCGTGCTGGCGGAGATGCACCAAGCACCGCCGGCAAGGCCATCACCGACACGATGGATAGTAATAGCATGTGTGCTGCGAACCTAGGATCAATGTTGCTGGGATCGTGGCCGGGGATGTCACTCCACTCAATGAAACCCTGGTGATGCTCTTAGCATCAGATAGGAAACCATTTGTCAGAAACGAAGTCTCCACGACGCACTAACTGACTGCTCATGTTCAATATTTTGACGTTGAAGTCCATGCACGACTGGATTCAGTAAACCAGCTACTGTGGTGTGCACTACATGGTAATGACGGTATGGAAGTCTAGGCTGATTGACGTGCGGGCTGCGAAGTTATAGAAATTTTGTGCCCATCTCTTTGTTTTTTCATCACCAACCTTATTGAAAAGGGAAGGAAAAATACCTCAATCAACGTCCCTATCAGAACGAAACCTTGTGGACCGCATCAATACTAAAATACTCAATCCGTTTAAAAAATATAAGCATTTTTAAGTTTAATCAAAGTCAAATTTTTATCACTTTGACCACTAATATTATATATTTAGTAATGTTTTATCATATAAAAATTATATTTTTTGAATTCATCGTGAAATAAGCTTTTATAAAAAGTATATCTTTATATTAGAAATTATGTAATTTTCTACATATTATTAGTAAAAGTTAAAAGAGTTTGACTTTATCCAAATCTAAAAATGTTTATATTTTAAAACGGATGTAGTACCAACACAATTGAATTGGCCAAACTTCTAGGCCACTATGAACTCGGAAAACACGACAAAAGTTGTTCACCCACTAACTTGCTCTCGAGTTCACCAGCTAACTTCCAAAATGTATCAACTTTTCATGTTTAATACATTTTTCGAAACAGTCCTGCACACAAAAATGAAACGGGAGAACACCAATGACGGCCAACGACGGCCAATGACGCCGGTTGGCGCTGTTCAGGAATGATGGGCTACAGAAAACAATTTCTACCGTCCAACCATTAAACCTTGTAAGAAAAGATCATGGGTCATTACCATAATATTCGCAGGTGGAGCGGAAGCGATGTTGGAAAAGCGGGATCCAATGTAGTTGCCCATCGATGTAGAGGAGCCAATTGCTCACAACAGCCGTTTCCTCCTGATCTAGCTGAACAGCACCATAGCAGTAGCGCCTCCTTGCGGTATCGACACGTACGGAGTTGGAACGCCATGTGCGGTCTGACTAGCACCGGCGGCATGGCTAGGGTTCTTGAGGGAGAGATGGTGAGGTGGCAGCTAGAGTTTGTAAATGGTCGACCTAACTCCTAACCCTGCCCCCACTTTTATAGACCAAGTAATGGGCTTTCATGAACAGACCCATTAGTATTTGTCGGGATTATGTACCCCGGGTACCTGCAAACCCAGAACAAATACGAAGACTCAGCCGTGACCTATGGTCCACGACCCGATCAACAGCCCGCAAAGGACTTCACCGCACCAAGTAACGAAGAGACGTCTTGACCCCTGGGGTCGGCCACCGCCTTAACGGTCAACTTTTGACAAACGCAAAGATTCTTGACAACATACAGCAGGAGGTAAAGCAATCCTGTCGGAGGCAAAGCGATCCAGAAGGAGGTAAAGCGATCCGGCGGAGGGTAAAGCGATCTGGCGGAGTGTAAAGCTAAACATCAAAGTGACCTTTGTTCCATACGACTGGTCAAAGGACGATCGAAGGACACCGACAAGCTGCTTCGGCGTTAGCGAGTGCCAGAGGAACAACCTCACAGAAGACCAGGGGCCCACCCGTTTGGGGGCCGCCTGTTTTCATAGACGAAGTTTTGTAACTCTGGTCTGACCCCTATATAAAAGGGTTCAGGGGGCCTTAGACAAGGAGATTCGACAAGTTAAAACACACAAGACAAGGAGATTCGACAAGTTAAAACACACACACATCACTCACGCATGCTAGGGTTCTTGCTAGCGAGAGCCCTTCCGCCATTGTACTCCAGTTTTGAGTTCATACGATCTACTCTCTCCTCCTGGACGTAGGTTATTACACCCCCATGGTGGCCTGAACCAGGCTAAACTTTGAGTCTTCTGTAGATTAGGCCACACTGATACGAAGGGCGCACACAATCTCTCTCCAAATACGAAATTCTATTGTGCCGGTGGTCAGAACATCGATAGTTGGTGCGCCAAGTTGGGGGTTTTTGAGTTGCATTTTGGCTTCATACAAGAGGCGCCATCGGAGAAAAGATTGCCAAGCTACTGGATGCCAAGTTCATACAAGAGGTCTACCACCCTAAGTGGCTGGCCAATCCTGTAATGGTTAAGAAGAAGAATGGAAAATGAAGAATGTGTATTGACTATACGAGCCTCAACAAGGCATGCCCAAAGGATCCATTTTCTTTGCCTCGCATAGATCAGGTGGTCGACTCCACTGACGGCTACGAAACCTTTAGTTTTCTCAGTGCGTACTCCAGGTACCATCAGATCTCTATGCACGGGCCCGACCAGCTGGCCACATCTTTTATCACGCCGTTTGGTTCATTCTGCTACGTCACCATGCCGTTCGGACTCAAAAATACTGACGCCATGTATCAGCGCTACATGCAGAAGTGTTTCTATGACCAGCTGGGTCGGAACCTAGAGGTCTATGTCGATGACATCATCATCAAGACTCGGCAAGCTACCGACCTCATTCAAGACCTGGAGGAGATGTTCACCAACATTCGAAGGTACTGTGTCAAGCTCAACCCCAAGAAGTGTGTCTTTGGCGTTCCCTCCGGCAAGCTGCTCGGGTTCATCCTCTCCGAGCATGGCATCGAAGCCAACCCCGAGAAAATCACCGCCATCCGTAACCTCGGGCCCATCAACAACGTCAAGGGGGTCCAAAAGCTCACCGGGTGCCTGGCGACGCTCAGCCATTTCATTTCCCGACTTGGCGAGAAGGCCATGCCTTTATACTGACTCCTGTGAAAATCCGACAGCTTCGCCTGGACCGCCGAGGCTCAGGAGGCATTCGAGAAGCTTAAGACCCTCCAGTCGACCCCGTCGGTCCTAACTTTGCTGACCCCTGGTGAGCCACTGCTCCTTTACATCTCTGCAACCACAAAGGTTGTCAGCACCATTCTTGTCGTCGAGCGTTCAGAGGAGGGTCAGGCCCTGAAGGTCTAGCGGCCCGTCTACTTCATCAGCAAGGTGCTGGCCGATGCCAAGACCCGATACACTCAGGTGGAGAAACTGCACTACGCCATCCTCATCACCAGCCGTAAGCTGCGTCACAACTTCGACAGCCACTCCATCTGGATGGTGACAAGTTTCCCACTCGAAGAGATCGTAAACGGCAAGGACGTGGTCGGTCGCATCGTCACGTGGGCTATGGAGTTCATGGGCCATGACATCACCTACATGTCACGCCAAGCCATCAAGTCCCAGACCCTCACTGATTTCATCGCCGAGTGGATGGAGGCTCAAGAACCGCTGACTCCCGTTGACCTCGAGCACTGGACGATGTTCTTTGACAGCTCCTGCAGGCTGATGGGCTCGAGGGGGCTGGTGTCATCCTCATTTCCCCAAAGGGCGACAAGTTTCGGTATGTGCTACAAATTCATTTTCGGGCCTCCAACAACGCTGTCGAGTATGAAGCCCTGTTCCATAGCCTTCGAATGGCCATCACCCTCGACATTCAACGGCTCTACGTTAAGGGCGACCCTGAGCTTTTCATTAATCAAGTCATGAAGGTATCAAGGTGCTGAGACCTAAAGATGGAGGTTTACTGCCAGAAAGTTCGCAAGCTCGAAGACAAGTTCGACGGGCTCGAGATCCATCACGTTCTACACCATGACAATGAAGCAGCCGACCCCTGGCCAAGATGGCCTTAGGGCGAGATCCAGTCCCCGATGATGTTTTCATCGAGATCCTCCCAAACCAACCATCAAGCTCAAAAACGACGCCACCAACCCAGAGGTCGAGGCGGTAGTCGGCGAGCAGACCCCGACCTCGGAGCCAGAAGTTATGGCCATTGTCCCCAACTGGTCCCAAGATATCTTTGCTTTTCTCCAAGACGGCACTCTCCTGGCCAACACCAACGAAGCCAGACGAGTCTCATGCCGAGCCAAAGCCTATGTCATCGCCGACAACGAGCTCTATAAACGAAGTCCCAGCGGCATCCTCCAACGCTGCATCCCTCAGGCGGAGGGTCGGCACCTCTTCGACGACATTCACTTGGGCATCTGTGGTCATCACGCTGCCCCGAGGACCCTAGTCGAGAAAGTTTTTTGCCAGGGGTTCTTTTGGCCCACAACAGTCTTTGAAGCAGAGAAGCTCGTCTGCTCCTGCAAAGATTGCCAATTCTATGCCCGAAAGACACCTGTCGGCCCAAGAGCTCTAGACGATCCCTATCACATGGCCCTTTGCACTCTGGGGGCTCAACATCCTGGAGCCTTTTCGAAAAGCGCTCGAGGGCTTCACCTACCTCTTCATCGCCGTCGAGCCTTTCCGAAAAGCGTCCGAGGGCTTCACCTACCTCTTCATTGCCGTCGACAAGTTCACCAAGTGGATTAAGGCCAACCGGTGCCCTGCATCAGCGTTGATCGAGCGGTTGAATTATTTCACGGCATCATCTGTCGATTTGGGGTCCCGCACTCCATCATCACCTACAATGGCATCCAGTTTATCGGTCAGCAGTTTTAAGAATTTTGTGAAGAGTACCACATTCGGCTAGACTTTGTATCCGTAGCCCACTTGAGGACGAACGGTCAGGTCAAACATGCTAACAGGATGGTGCTACAGGGCCTGAAGCCCCGGATCTACGCCTACATCAGGCAGGCGGCCAGACGGTGGGTCTAGAACTCCCATCTGTGTTGTGGGGTCTACGAACGACTCCCAACAGGACTACGGGGTTTACCCTCTTCTTCATTACTTTTGGAGTAGAAGCCATGCTGTCTACCAACCTCGACTACGGCTCCTAGAGGGTCTGAGCCTAAGACAACGAGTGGTTGGAAGCGGCACGGCAAGAGCCTTGGATCAGCTGGACGAGGCACGCGATGTCGCCATTTTATGATCGGCCAAGTACCAGCAGATTCTACGATGACTACACCCTTGGCGCGTCAAGAGTCGGGCCTTCAACGTACGGGATCTTTGTCCCATCCCAAATCTCTGGTTAAAAGAGTTTTAAAATTTTTCTTTCCTTGAAAAACCTAGTTTAGGCCAAATTTTAAATTTTCCTTTAAAGGGAACTAAAGCTAGAAATAGCTTAATAAAATTCAAAATTTCAAAAACTTAAAACTTGGAGTTTGACTAGTGTTTGAATTTCTTTTTTTTATTTGTTTGGAGTTTGGATATCCCCAAAAGTCTTTAGCTCTAATTCAATTTAGAATTCACATAGAATAGGAAAGAGGGAAATCCGAAATTTGCTAGTGGGCCGAAAATTCTTTTCCCAGGCCAGCCCACTTCCTCTCCTTTTTCTCTCCTCCGGCCCAGCCTGCATCCTGCTTTCTCGCCCTCTGGCCCAGCTACGTTTTCCCCCCTCCCCTGTCGTCTTCCTCCATGGCACAGAGCGCCGCGCGCACTGGCCGACAGGGCGGGCCAGCTCCACCTGGCCGCGCCGGCGTCCCCGCGTCGAGGAGAGCAATGAGACGTTGCTCGTTTCCTTCAACCTAACCCCGCCGCGCTGCGCACACGAGGGTGACGGCGTTGACGCCCAGGAGAAGCGGTGGCTCTTGTCGTCACGCTTTGAAGACCGGACGCCGACATGCCGCCCTGCCGACAAGCATGGAGGCCGCGCTGGCACCGCTGACCCTAGCCACCGAAGCAACGACGCCACGTAGCGGTGGAGCGCTCGGGAAGCTGACAAAATCGCCGAACGATCGAGCTCCCGGCGTGGATATTCCCACACCTTCCACCGGCCATAAAAGGCCATTCCCCCTGCGCCCGTGCGTCTCCTTCGCTCCACCGCACCCCAGCGTACCCCCACAGCTCTCTTCCCATCGGAAAAATACCTCCTCCACCACCAATTTCGCCCTCTCCTCCGAAACCGGCCGCCGCCACCCCTCTCCGATGAACACCTCCTTCCTGGCTGCCATCTTTCAATTCCTCGCACTGGTAGCCCTACAAGCCCCCTAGGAAGCTGACCGAGCCCGAGAGATGGGTAGCCGTAGCGCCGTTTGGCCGATCCACGCGAGTCACCGCCGTGCTCTGCCACCCACATGCCGCCGGCCGTCGTTCCCAAGCCAGCTGCTGAAACCACACGCGTCACAGTGTGTTCCTAGGTATAGAGAAGATGCATGCCAAATTTCGCACCAAACGGAGCACCATGCTGCCGGGAACGTACACGCGAACCTGTGCACCCAGAGCGCGTCCAGAGCGCGTCCGGAGCGCGCATTGGCACGCTGCGTTCCTGCTCCGGCAGTGGCCGAATGCTAACCCCAACCCAACCGTTGCGTAGAGTTCGTCCCAAGGATTTCAAGACACTAGTTGTTGCCTCGAGATTTGTGATAAAGTTGCGGGAACGCGAACCGAAGTCGGGAGCGCGCCCGGTGTCGCCGGAAGTGCGGCCGACCTGTTTGAATCCCGTTCCCGCCCGACAACACGTTGCCTAAAGTCAAGGGCACTGACCCGTGAGCTTTAGAGCACGTCACCCCCGTCGCGACACTTCACTTGTAGCGGAAACCCCGAACTTTCTTGTGTCCACGGAAACCCCAAACTTCCACGTGTCCACGGAAACCCCGAATTTCCACGTGTCCACGAAAACCCCGAACTTCCACGTGTCCACAAAAACCCCAAACTTTTTCGTGTCCACGGAAACCCCGAACTTTCCTGTGTCCACGGAAACCCCGAACTCTCACGTGTCCACGAAAACTCTGAACTCTCACGTGTCCACGGAAACCCCGAACTGTCCCGTGTCCACGAAAACCCCGAACTTCCACGTGTCCATGAAAACCCCGAACTTTCACGTGTCCACGTAAACCCCGAACTTTCACGTGTCCACGAAAACACCGAACTTCCACGTGTCCACGAAAACCCCAAACTTTCACGTGTCCACGAAAACTCTGAACTTTCACGTGTCCACGAAAACCCCGAACTTTCACGTGTCCACGAAAACCCCGAACTATCCCGTGTCCACGGAAACCCCGAACTTCCACGTGTCCACGACAACCCCGAACTTCCACGTGTCCACGAAAACCCCGAACTTTCCCGTGTCCACGGAAACCCCGAACTTTCACCACAACCCACGGGGTCCACAAGAAAATCCCCAATTTTGGGCACCTGAGTGCCCAGAGGGCATGGACACTGGCCGAACCCCGTGTCCAGACAAATTTTTCTGCAGTCTGTCTTAGCACATTGCCGCTAACTTTGCCGCCACATCTTAACTCCGATCATCACAACCAATATACCATTGGAATCCACATCATGAGCCCTACCATCCTAGCCAATTCAAACTCCATAACTTGTTTGGTGTTTGTTTCTTTCCCTAGTGTGTTAGTTGTTCTTTGGTAGTCTTTTTGTAACTATTGCTTGTAACAGAAGAAGAAGAAGTTGAAGCCGCCCAAGAGCCCGAAGAGCCTGAAGAACCCGAGCCTGAAGAGGACCTCGAAGAAGCAACTGAAGGCAAGTCCTAACCCATCTTAAGCCCATTTGTTTTATTTACCGCGCCGATAGACAGCGATGCTACCCTACTTTAGAATGTGTTAAACATTGTATAGTTTAATACCTATTTGATCTTAGGTATTTATATTTATGTCAGAAACTTGCTGTATAAATATAGATATTTCCCTTGAAAACCATTACCGACGTGTCCTTGATAACTGTAGGAATTTCCGTTCCTAGTTAGTTTTACGGAACGGATACTACCTTGTTAATAGAACTGCTTAGGACTCCATCTGCAGTGCTCTACACCGCCACCCCATCTACCATTAATTTACAAAACAAGTTAAAAAGAGTTTGGTGGTGTGAGTATAAACAAAAGGGATGGGATTAGAACAACTGGTGCTAGGTGAAGAGGGGACGTTTCTGGCCGTGGGGTGGGGCTCACCTGAGGTGATGGTGATAGGTGTGTAGGCTCCGCTGTGATCCACCTGCCGTGGACGAGACCGCCACCCCCGCCATATAAGGACCGGTTCGTTAGCCCTCGACTTGGTAATTCTAGTGCAACCACAGAACCTATACTTTTTGGGCAGGACTTATTCTCTCTACGTATTCTTTCCACATCGAACCACTGGGGGGTCGGTGGTGAAGACACAAGGGAACAGGAGAAGGGCATGAGATGACTCGCTGCCTGGCCTTCGACGGTAATTGCCCGCGTCATGGGAGCGTAAGCCCACGGATATAGCCCTTGGTTTGGTAATACTCGGGATTGAAGGGGACCAGGAAAAGGCGTGGATGCGGTGGATATTCACGACCCGGCTCTGGGAATGTACCGATGCGTCATCGACGGCCTGAAAAACCCTGAGGGATGGCCCCTGTTTGCACCTTGGGTGGAATCTGTGAAAAACTGTGTGGATGTGGGATAGGCGTTATGTAACTCTAATGATCAGGAGTAGCATAACCTGTGGGTACAGTGTACAACCTCTGCAGAGTTAAAAATCCTTTCGGATAGGCCGTTGTCACGGTATTGACATGCTACTGTTCGGGCGCCCTACGATTAGACTTTATTCATTGCCTTGATGCGTGAGTGGGTGTAGCAACGCGTGTTTTGAAAATTGCGCGGCTGTGTGCCTAGGTCTGGCACGAGAGTGCTTGCGCCCAATATAAAACTTGGGAACTGCGGAGAGGAGTGAAAACCTTTCCCAGTTCCACTCTAGTAAAATATAGCAAATGCTCTTCTCTCTACTTTAAATTCTCTTCTAATAGGGAGCCGGCATGAAAACATGCTTTTCGCAAAACTTTACCCCCAAGCTTTCCTTGCTTCGCTACAGCGAAACCCCTTACCTACTTCCTGTTGGGACTTGCTGAGTACCTTTGTACTCACTCCTTCTGTTGTTGTTACGTTTGCTCAGAAGACGAGGATGACGAAGAAGATGCTGACTATGAAGAGTAGAAGTCTTGTCCGCTGTCAAGTTGCCTGTGGTGTGTGTATAGACTAGGTGTGGTTTGCCCAGAGTCGCTGTGCCGACTCATGCTTGTACTCTAGACTTGTTTGCCGAACCTTTTAGGTTGAGTAGTGCGATGTAATAAAGTACGTGTGATAAATATCACTTTGTTCTGAATGTGCCTACCAGCTACGGATCCAGGGAATAGTACAGGTGGCACATAGACGCTCCTTTCTGAAAGGGGGTCTCACAGGGTGGTATCAAAGCCGTACTTGACCGTAGGATGAGACCATAGGTTGTGAGACGTTGCAGCATACGGTTAGAACGATACGTTTTCGTGGAAAAAACTACGTTCTAGTGGGGCTTAGTCCCACACGCGTTTGTTTGTTCGCGTACAGTTTATATTATGCTGTATACTGTCTTCATAGTACTGGCCATGTTTTGCTGCCTCTTGCAGATGGCCTCTGAGGGATGGATCCACCTTGGCCCAGAAGCGAGTAGGACCGACGGGTTTCCCGCGATCCTCACCCGTGCGCTTGCACGGTTCGGTTACACCATGGCAGTGTCCTACCGTTGGAGGTGTCTGGATGCCGAGGAATACGTCCTACACGAGGTGGAGGCGGCCTTGGTGGCGTATCCACTACTGCTGTGGACGTCGCTGACCACGGGCCCCACCTACAGTGCAGCTCTGCAGGGTGCTGCACGGGAGGTGCTACTGCACGTGTGTACGGTGAACCTCGACATCACCGGCGTCACACCAGTGCGGTACTTCTCGGTGTTCACCACGACTCACCCGACGTGAGTTCACCGGATGGGCACACTTGACGGCCCCATCAGGACCGTTGATGACCCCACCCTCGTGGAGACGGTGCAGTACCTGCACACGCAGCACCGGCTCTAGAGGTGGTGAGGGGACAGTGGCTCCGGCAGTCCCTTCAGGCCTTTTTCGCCGAGGGGCAGGTGGCAGAGTTGCAGGAGCAGCTGGAGACTGCCCATGCCTAGAGAGACGCTGCTCAGGTGCAGCTGACTACTGCTCAGATGCAGCGGGACGAGTTGCAGACCCAGCTCAGAGACGTGAAGGGGCAGCGTGACTCAGCGCTACACCAGCTTACTGCCGCCTGTGCTGAACTCACCGCGGCGCAGGCGACGGAGGAGGGGCTCAAGCGAAGCCTCGCGAACTAGCACGACTCTCATCATCGGCATGTGAGGATTTTGAGGCGTCAGTTGCGCGCTCAGATGCGCTTCCCGTACCCTTTGACTCGCAGAGGTGCGAGAAAGAGTGTGCTGGGAGTGGGAGCAGCACTTGGGGGAGGAGCACACAGCTCCCCAGCGTCGACCGAGAGTGCTTCGGTACGCCGAGGCCCCCGCACCAGGATTACTCCTCGCAAGAGTAGTCTGGTGCGCCTCTTCGACGGGAGGGTGGTGTTGCCACCCCACGCCCCGGTGCTAGACCAGGAGACTCATGACGCCATCTACACACGGGTGGCGTAGCTCCCTCCACTTCAGGACGGTGAGGGTTGTAGCCGCAGGAGCCCTCTCGCCCGTGCACTAAGTGCGGGTGAGCCAGACCTGCGTGACGACTCTGATGAGCCGATGGAGGAATTAGAGCCCGACTCCAGTGTGGAGGTGGTTGCGTTTACCGCAGGCTGTGCGCAGCCACCTCGTGGAGCCGACACTCCAGCCACGGAGGTGAAGCCTGTGGCCGGTCTGAGCCAGCCGCCAACTCACGATGGCGAAGAGTAGGAGGATTTTGCTACTGGACGCTGGTTTATGGTGGACACCAGCGAGGGAGTTTGAGCAGCTATAGTTGTTAAGATGACGACTCTTTTGCTTCCACTAGGTTAGTTAGGGAGGCCCACCTTTGTAGTGGTGGATGACGTTGCTGGTGGCAACGGATTTTTGAGATGTACTTAGTATGACTCCCGTAGTGTGACCTGCAGATGGAATCTCAGACTCTGTAGTTGTGACTTGTTACCGCTTGTAATATAACCATGATTGTGTGATATGTGTGCTTTGCTTCTTTTCACTCTTTGAATGATTGTATGGGTGTGTGCTGTTTTCCAAATCTTAAGAACTAAAGAAGTAATAATGTGTTTGACAATAGTACCTAACTCCACCAATTATTTTGGCTTTGGCAGGATGGCACCAAAGAAATCCGCCCGTATCCAGGAACACCAAGCTCGTGAGCGCAACCTAAACGAGATTATTCATAAAGAAAGGGTTGCGACACAGTTGAGGGGACGAGCGGTTACGAGAGGAGAGGCGCTCTCTAATCCGCGCCGCTCACACGCACAAGCTCGCAGTGCCCTGAGATAGGTTCACGCAGACGAAGCCCAGTCGAGCCACCATGGTTCGAATGAAGTGGCTCACCTTGGTTCTGCTGCTGCTGGTGCAACGGCTAATGCCGTCGCTGACGTTGTCGCTGGTGCTGCTGCAGGGGCAGAAGTTCAAGGAGCTGCACGAGTTCCTTCACGAGCTGCAACAGGAGGTGAAGCTTCAGTGGCGGGAGGAGAAGAACTCCCCTTGCCGCCTGCCACTTTAGCGGATGTGATGGCAACCTAGACCCTGCTGCTGGTTACTATAGCGCAAGGAATGGGACAGCGGGGAGGTTCGAACCCGCAAAATAGGATGTCAGAGTTTATGCGACTTCGACCTTCTACTTTTGACAGTGCCGATGAGGAACCACTCGCAGCAGATGACTGGCTGCGAGAGATCAATAAGAAGCTGGGTATCGTAGCAGCTGGAGATCATGAAAGGGTGATGCTCGCTGCCCACCAACTCCTTGGAGCTGCTAGTGAATGGTGGGATAACTATCGCGAAGCCACTACTGGTCCTACTGCAATTACTTGGAATGAGTTCCAGCAAGCGTTCCGAGCTTATCATATCCCAGCTGGTACAATAAAAATAAAGGCTGATGAATTCAGGGTTTTGAAGCAAGGGCCAATGACCGTGAATCAGTACATCAGAAAATTTATGAAGCTGGCCCGTTATGCCCCAGGGGAGGTTGATACAGACCAGAAAAAGCAAGAGCGCTTCTTGGATGGGCTGAGCCATGTCATGCAGGCTCAGCTGGTGGCTCATACCTTTCCGAATTTCAATACTATGATGAACAAGGCTATACTTCTGGAAAGGGCACGCGTCGGACTAGATGGCGAGAGAAAAATGCAAGTTTCAAGCCAAGAAGTCCCGACAGTTTGAACAAAGGCAGCGGCCAAGGTTCGACAAATTCCAAAAGCCGCAGTACCAGCCCACGATGCAGTATCGTATACCAACGGCACCTCAGTCGCAACAGTCTGCATCATCGGTACGTCAACCGCCACCCCCATCTGCTCCACGTGTCATATCTAGCGTGGGACAGGCTTCAAATGCCCCGAGGACATGCTTCAACTGCCATAGTCCAGGACATTTCGTGGCCAATTGTCCCCTGAATAGACCGGCTACCATGGCTCCAGCATACTCCTGCACCAGGCCTGCGTCGACTGGAGTACCACGTGGAACCTCAAGGACGACAGCACCGCCTAGGAGGCCTCAGCAGTATGGACATGGAAGGGTGAACCACGTCCGTGCTGAGACTGCAGAAGAGGCACCAGAAGTGATTCTCGGTGAGTACCTTGTCCACTCTACCCTTGCAACCGTTCTGTTCGATTCCGGTGCTTCGCATTCTTTTGTTTCGTCAAAGTTTGCGAAAAAAGGAAAACTGCCAATGGTTTTGCTAGAGACTCCCATGCTGATAAAATCTCCGTGAGCTACCATGAAGTGCAATTTAGGTTGCATGAGGGTCAAAATTCATTTAAGTGGGGTAGAGTTCATGGCCAACCTGATAGTTATTCAATCAGAGGGCATAGATGTCATTTTGGGTATGGACTGGTTACACCGCTATAAAGGAGTTATTTACTGCTCTGAGCGTGTCGTGACAGCCATAAACCACAAAGGCATCTCGGCTTCTTGTCAGCCGAGGAAACAAAAAGTCGGACCCGTAGTATTTGCTGCAGAAGCTATTCTTTTAGAAGAAGTACCTGTAGTACAGGATTTCGCTGATGTGTTTCCAGAAGAACTACCGGGTATGCCACCAGATCGGGATGTCGAATTTATTATCGACCTAATTCCTGGTGCGATACCGATATCAAAAAGACCATATAGACTGGCTGCTGATGAGCTGGTAGAACTCAAGAAACAGCTAGCAGAGCTCAAAAAAAAAAGGTTATGTCTGTTCCAGTGCATCACCGTGGGGAGCACCGGTATTGTTTGTCAGAAAGAAGGATGGTAGCCTCAGGATGTGCATTGACTATCGTGCATTGAATGAGGTCACTATCAAGAACAAGTATCCGTTACCCAGGATTGATGACCTGTTCGATCAGTTAAAAGGAGCCAAATATTTCTCCAAGATTGACTTGAGATCTGGCTACTATCAGCTGAAGATCCGAGAAAGTGATATTAAGAAGACAGCTTTTGTTACCAGGTACAGACAATTCAAGTTCACAGTCATGCCATTTGGTCTGACCAATGCCCCTGCCTACTTCATGAATTTGATGAATAAGGTATTCATGGAGGAGTTAGATAAGTTTGTGATCATGTTCATTGACGATATCCTTGTCTACTCCAAAAGTGAACAAGAGCATGAGGCACATTTGAGGGCAGTACTTGAAAGGTTGAGAGAGCATCAGTTATATGCAAAATTTAGTAAGTGTGAATTTTGGCTGCAAGAAGTTTCTTTCCTTGGACATATTGTGTCAACCGAGGGAATAAAAGTTGATCCAGCTAAAGGAGGCAGTGATGGAATGGAAGCAACCCACTAGTGCCACAGAGATTAGAAGTTTTCTTGATTAGCAGGCTATTATCGCAGATTTATCAAGGATTTTTCAAAGATTGCAAGGCCCATGACCGAGTTGACCAAGAAAGACAAGAAATTTGTGTGGACAGAAAAATGAGAGCATAATTTCCAAACCTTGAAAGCACTACTCACCTCTGCTCCAGTACTCATACTACCTGACATATACCAAGATTTTGTAGTATATTGTGATGCGTCTCGACGAGGGTTAGAATGTGTTCTGATGCAAGAAGATCGTGTAGTAGCTTATGCATCTCGACAATTGAAGAAGCATGAAGAAAATTATCCTACTCATGATCTTGAGCTTGCCGCAGTGGTTCATGCATTGAAGATTTGGAGACACTATTTGATCAGGAATAACTACAAAATCTTCACAGACCACAAGAGCCTAAAGTACATTTTTACGCAGCCTGAGTTGAATTTGAGGCAAAGAAGATGGTTGGAACTGATCAAAGATTATAATCTAGAGGTACAGTATCACCCAGGAAAAGCTAATATTGTAGCTGATGCTTTGAGCTGCAAGAAACATCCTCGAGATACTGAAGAATTAACCAACAACTCGGAGTTGATTCATCAGAAGACCAATCTAAACCTACATATAGCGGCTTCGGGTAACCTTCATGCCTTGTCAATACAACCAACTCTTCAAGAAAAAATTAAGAAGGCTCAGGTTCACGACCCTCAATGTCGCAAAATTAAAGAGCAGGCCATGTCAGAAAAGGTGTCAGAATTTAAGGTTGATGATCAAGGAACGGTATGGTATCGAGACCGAATTTGTGTGCCAATCAAGAAACAGTTGAAGCATCTTATTCTAACAGAAGCTCATACTTCAACATATTCCATTCATCCTGGTACAACCAAGATGTATTTAGATTTGAGAGAAAAATATTGGTGGCCAACTATGAAAAGAGATGTTGCCCGATATGTAGCACACTGCGACACTTGCAGAAGAGTCAAGGCCAAACATCAGAAACCGGCAGGACTGTTGCAACCGTTAAAGGTACCTTCATGGAAGTGGGATGAGATATCAATGGACTTCATCATAGGTCTCCCCCGAACCAAGAAGGGAAATGATTCTATATGGGTAATAGTTGACCATCTTACCAAGGTAGCCCATTTTATACCGGTGAAAGCGCAATACCGAGGTGATCACCTGGCTCAGCTATATGTGGACAATATACTGAAGTTGCACGGAGTACCAACGAGAATAGTGTCTGACCGAGGATCCCAGTTTACCTCTCATTTTTGGAAAAGTTTACACAAGCTTCTGGGAACACAGTTAGATTTCAGTTCAGCATATCACCCACAGACGAATGGCCAAACCGAGAGAATAAATCAGATATTAGAAGATATGCTTCGGGCCTGTGTTTTGACTTATGGGAAGGATTGGGAGAGCATTTGGCATTTGCGGAATTCTCATATAACAACAGTTACCAAGGCAGTATTCAGATGGCACCGTTCGAAGCGTTATACGGCCGCAAGTGTCGAACATCCCTATTGTGGTCTGAGGTCAGAGAGCGATCATTGTTTGGACCCGCCATTATAAAGGATGCGGAAGATAAGATAGCGGAAATAAGAGAAAAGGTTAAAACTGCCCAGAGTCAACAAAAGAGTTATGCAGATAACCGACGACGACAGTTGTCGTTTGAAAAGGGAGAGTTTGTATATCTCAAGGTATCGCCAATACGAGGCACTCGAAGATTTCAGGTCCGTGGGAAACTGGCGCCGAGGTATATAGGACCGTATCGGATACTTGCAAAGATTGGTCCCGTAGCGTATCGATTGGAACTCTCAGCAGAGCTGTTAGATGTTCACCCAGTGTTCCATGTCTCTCAGCTCAAGAAATGTTTAAAAGTGCCAGAGCAACATGTAGCCGTTGAGGAGTTGGATCTACAGCCAGACCTAAGATTCCAAGAAACTCCCATCCAAATTTTGGATGTGACCGTCCGCCAGACTCGACGGAAAGCCAGCAAATTTTATCGAGTCCAGTGGAGTAACCACTCCGAAGCGGAAGCTACTTCGGAAAGAGAGGACGATCTCAATAAGGAATTCCCTCAATTCTTTGTAGAGAACCGTCCAAATCTCGAGGACGAGATTCTATTTATGTGGGGTAGGTCTGTCACATCCCAAATCTCTGGTTAAAAGAGTTTTAAAATTTTTCTTTCCTTGACAAACCTAGTTTAGGCCAAATTTTAAATTTTCCTTTAAAAGGAACTAAAGCTAGAAATAGCTTAATAAAATTCAAAATTTCAAAAACTTAAAACTTGGAGTCCCTGCGTCGAGGAGAGCAACGACGACGTTGCTCCTCGCCGTCAACCTAACCCCGCCGCGCTGCGCACACGAGGGTGACGGCGTTGACGCTCGAGAGAAGCGGTGGCTGTTGTCGTCACGCTTTGAAGACCGGACGCCGACGTGCCGCCTTGCCGACAAGCGTGGAGGCCGCGCTGGCACCGCTGACCCTAGCCACCGAAGCAACGACGCCATGAAGCGCTCGGGAAGCCGACAAAATCGCCGCATGATCGAGCTTGCTCCCGGCGTGGATATGCCCACACCTTCCACCGGCCATAAAAGGCCATTCCCCCTGCACCCGTGCGTCTCCTTCGCTCCACCACACCCCAGCGTACCCCCACAGCTCTCTTCCCATCAGAAAAATACCTCCTCCGCCACCAATTTCTCCCTCTCCTCCGAAACCGGCCGCCGCCACCCCTCTCTGGTGAACACCTCCTTCCCGGCTGCCATCTTTCAATTCCTCGCACTGGTAGCGCTACAAGCCCCCATGGAAGCTAACTGAGCCCGAGAGATGGGTAGCCGTAGCGCCGTTTGGCCGATCCACGCGAGTCACTGCCGTGCTCCACCACCCACATGCCGCCGGCCATCGTTCCCAAGCCAGCTGGTGAAACCACATGCGTCACAGTGTGTTCCTAGGTATAGAGAAGGTGCACACCAAATTTCGCACCAAACGGAGCACCGTGCTGCCGGGAACGTACGCACGAACCTGTGCACCCAGAGCGCGTCCAGAGCGCGTTCGGAGCGCTCACTGGCACGTTGCGTTCCCGCTCCGGCAGTGGCCGAATGCTAACCCCAACCCCACCGTTGCGTAGAGTTTGACCCAAGGATTTCAAGACACTAGTTGTTGCCTCGAGATTCGTGATCAAGTTGCTGGAAACGCGAACCGAAGTCGGGAGCGCGCCCGGTGTCGCCGGAAGCGCGGCCGACCCGTTTGAATCCCGTTCCCGCTCGGCAACACATCACCTAAAGTTAAGGGCACTGACCCGTGAGCTTTAGAGCATGTCACCCCCGTCGCGACACTTCACTTGTAACGGAAACCCCGAACTTTTCCGTGTCCACGGAAACCCCGAACATTCACGTGTCCACAAAAACCCCGAACTTCCACGTGTCCACGAAAACCCCGAACTGCCACGTGTCCACGAAAACCCCGAACTCTCACGTGTCCACGGAAACCCCGAACTCTCACGTGTCCACGGAAACCCCGAACTCTCACGTGTCCACGGAAACCCCGAACTTTCCCGTGTCCACGGAAACCCCGAACTTTCCCGTGTCCACGAAAACCCCGAACTTTCACGTGTCCACGAAAACCCCGAACTTTCACGTGTCCACAAAAACCCCGAACTTTCACGTGTCCAAGAAAACCCCGAACTTTCACGTGTCCACGGAAACCCTGAACTTTCTCGTGTCCACGGAAACCCCGAACTTCCACGTGTCCACGAAAACCCCGAACTTCCACGTGTCCACGAAAACCTCAAAGTTTCCCGTGTCCGCGGAAACCCCGAACTTTCACGTGTCCACGGAAACCCCGAACTTTCACGTGTCCACGAAAACCCCGAACTTTCACGTGTCCACAGAAACCCCGAACTTTCACGTGTCCACG
>BCLH01000064.1:75984-151146 GCA_001602315.1 Zoysia pacifica
AAACCCCGAACTTTCACGTGTCCACGAAAACCCCGAACTTTAACGTGTCCACGGAAACCCCGAACTTCCACGTGTCCAAGAAAACCCCGAACTTCCACGTGTCCACGAAAACCCCGAACTTTCCTGTGTCCACGGAAACCCCGAACTTTCACCACAACCCACGGGTCCACAAGAAAATCCCTGATTTCGGGCACCTGAGTGCCCATAGGGCATGGACACTGGCCGAACCCCGTGTCCAGACAGATTTTTCTGCAGTCCGTCTTAGCACATTGCCGCTAACTTTGCCGCCACATCTTAACTCCGATCATCACAACCAATATACCATTGGAATGCACATCATGAGCCCTACCATCGTAGCCAATTCAAACTCCATAACTTGTTTGGTGTTTGTTTCTTTCCCTAGTGTGTTAGTTGTTCTTTGGTAGTCTTTTTGTAACTATTGCTTGTAACAGAAGAAGTTGAAGCCGCCCAAGAGCCCGAAGAGCCTGAAGAACCCGAGCTTGAAGCGGACCTCGAAGAAGCAACTGAAGGCAAGTCCTAACCCATCTTAAGCCCATTGAACCCATGTTTTATTTACCGCGCCGATAGACAGCGATGCTACCCTACTTTAGAATGTGTTAAACATTGTATAGTTTAATACCTATTTGATCTTAGGTATTTATATTTATGTCAGGAACTTGCTGTATAAATATAGATATTTCCCTTGAAAACCATTACCGACGTGTCCTTGATAACTGTAGGAATTTCTGTTCCTAGTTAGTTTTACGGAACGGATACTATCTTGTTAATAGAACTGCTTAGGACTCCATCTGCGGTGCTCTACACCGCCACCCCATCTACCATTAATTTACAAAACAGGTTAAAAAGAGTTTGGTGGTGTGAGTATAAACAAAAGGGATGGGATTAGAACAACTGGTGCTAGGTGAAGAGGGGATGTTTCTGGCCGTGAGGTGGGGCTCACCTGAGGTGATGGTGATAGGTGTGTAGGCTCCGCTGTGGTCCACCTGCCGTGGACGAGACCGCCACCCCCGCCATATAAGGACCGGTTCGTTAGCCCTCGACTTGGTAATTCCAATGCAACCACAGAACCTATACTTTTTGGGCAGGACTTATTCTCTCTACGTATTCTTTCCACATCGAACCACTGGGGGGTCGGTGGTGAAGACACAAGGGAACAGGAGAAGGGCGTGAGATGACTCGCTGCTTGGCCTTCGACGGTAATTACCCGCGTCATGGGAGCGTAAGCCCACGGATATAGCCCCTGGTTTGGTAATACTCGGGATTGAAGGGGACCAGGAAAAGGCGTGGATGCGGTGGATATTCACAACCCGGCTCTGAGAATGTACCGACGCGTCATCGACGGCCTGAAAAACCCCGAGGGACGGCCTCTGTTTGCACCTTGGGTGAAATCTGTGGAAAACTGCGTAGATGTGGGATAGGCGTTATGTAACTCTAATGATCAGGAGTAGCATAACCTGTGGGTACAGTGTACAACCTCTGCAGAGTTAAAAATCCTTTCGGATAGGCCGTTGTCACGGTATTGACATGCTACTGTTCGGGCGCCCTACGATTAGACTTTATTCATTGCCTTCATGCGTGAGTGGGTGTAGCAACCCGTGTTTTGAAAATTGCGTGGCTGTGTGCCTAGGGTTGGCACGAGAGTGCTTGCGCCCAATATAAAACTTGGGAACTGCGGAGAGGAGGAGTGAAAACCTTTCCCAATTCCACTCTAGTAAAATATAGCAAATGCTCTTCTCTCTACTTTAAATTCTCTTCTAATAGGGAGCCGGCATGAAAACATGCTTTCTGCAAAACTTTACCCCCCAAGCTTTCCTTGCTTCGCTACAGCGAAACCCCTTACCTACTTCCTGTTGGGACTTGCTGAGTACCTTTGTACTCACTCCTTCTGTTGTTGTTACATTTGCTCAGAAGACGAGGATGACGAAGAAGATGCTGACTACGAAGAGTAGAAGTCTCATCCGCGGTCAAGTTGTCTGTGGTGTGTGTATAGACTAGGTGTGATTTGCCCAGAGTCGCTGTGCCGACTCATGCTTGTACTCTAGACTTGTTTGCCGAACCTTTTAGGTTGAGTAGTGCGATGTAATAAAGTACGTGTGATAAATACCACTTTGTTCTGAATGTGCCTACCAGCTACGGATCCAGGGAATGGTACAGGTGGCACATAGACGCTCCTTTCTGAAAGGGGGTCTCACAATCTTGTACTCAAGAGGATCCAGCTCATTACAGGACCCGATACAACAGACACTGCGACTAACTTCTACAGTGCCTAAGAGTGCCGCGGCAGGTGCTCGAACCACTCTCGGAGAAGGCTTGGCCCATTGAAGTCGGCGATGATCTCTGGCGCCGTAGGCTGCATGTTCACTTGCAGCTTCGCCATCTTCTCATCCGAGGTCCCCGCTGCAAAGCCTTCAGCAATGCGTCCGAAGTCGGCGTCCGGGTAGTGGGAGCGGGTCAGTGCCAAGGCCAGCGAGGCCCCATCCTCGAGCGTGACCATCAGCTTGACACTGATGAGCCTCGGGAGTTGCTGCAGCACGTGGGCCATATACTCCGCCGAGAGCGAGTCTTGAACTCGCCAACCGCGCCTACAGCAAACAAATCTTAAGGGATCGACCCCTGCAACACTTCAACAAATAAAAAGGTGAAAGTACTTACTGTGCCACTCCTTCCCGACGGCTTCGAAGATGGCCCTGGTCTCGGCCAGCTCCTCTTGAAGCAGGACAATCATCTCTTCCCCAATCATCCACGCCGCCAAGGCCTCGGCGGCGGCTTGCTGTGTACCCTGCAGATCTTTGAAGAGACGCTCGACCTACGTCTCGGCCGCGACACGCTCCTCTTGCATCGCATCCCGAGCCTCAAAGGCATGGCGGCAGTTCTCCTCCATATAAGAGACGGAGCTCTCGGCCTTCTCGCAAGCTCCATCGGCAGCGGCCCGAAGATCTTGGAGACGCTTCACTTCGGCGGCCGCTGAGAGGCCTACTCCCGAAGCTCTGGACAAAATCCAAAATCTCCATCCGAGCCCGACCCTTGGATGGTAAAATACCGGGAAGTATGAATTAACTTACTTGCAATTATTTGTTTCACGGAGGAGAGATCAGAGGCAAGCCTCCTATTCTCCGACCGCACGTTCATGGCCTCCAGCCAGGCCTGGTTGGCCTCCTTGAGGGCGATCCCGTTCGACTCTCAGGCGAAGTTCAACTGGTGATGGAGCTGGATCGCAGCATCCCTCAACGTGTCACGACCAGCCCTCACCCTCTCCAACTCCTGCCGAAGGGCGTCGACCTCGGCCTGCAACCCGAAGCCACACAGCGGCCAACCCACCGCCCTGGCGAGAGTTTCCTGCAAGCAATACGACTCAGCGCCACAACACACATATTCGACTAAAAAACCTAAGTGCTTAGAAAAACTTACCCGACACCTCAGCAGATACGGATCGTCAAAAAGCTCCCGGCACTCAGTCATGTCATAGAGCAATTTGCCGAGGCCGGAGCCCGCCACGTAGGCGATGCGGTGGACTTCGACCATCCGGTCGTCGTAGACCTGGAAGGCCCCTGCCACGGCCTTGGTCGAGGGGCCGCCTCTGTCCCCCGCCCCTTGGACACCCGAGGATGATTAGGTGTATATAGGATATTGACACCACCCTCAATGCAAGCCTGGCTTTGCCCTTGATGCCAGATGTGCCCAGCAGCTCACCATCACATTTGGCCCCCGCCACCCATCAGTCTCCGCCCAGTGCCCATCCATTTCAGGTCCGGGAGCACCCCACTCTCTTCTTCTAACTTGCTAGTTCCTATTTTTTGGAGGCTTGGTGTATCAGACTCAATGGGTGTGAGAGCAAGTGCCAAAATTTTCACCTGTGGGTGCGGGTGTGGCATTGTAATTCCACCCATAACTTCTCTCACTACAGCTGATTTCTTGTTCTACACAAATTCAAACCCAACCCATTGCCATTCCTAGCCACCAGCACCACCAACAACAGCAACACAACAACCTGACATCACCTGCTGCCCCCAAAACCTTCACTGTTGCTACCAGAGGCACCATGTGTCAGCTTGGTGGCCCCTGCTGAAAATATTAAGCTACTTTACGCTTACCAGTTTCATCCAAAAGATTCACTAGCTGGAAGCATGGGCAATCCATTTATACTCTATATTCCCTCACATTGTATCATCTGTAGGATGCAAAAGTGAAATAAAAGTCGACTCCAATTTTAATTTAGTAAGTTGCATCCATTAGAATTTAAACTTGATGCCTTTGGCCCTGATAATATATTAAGCTATTATGCAAGCTAGGACATATAGCAATAAATGTTAGATAAGAAATGATAGAAAGCTTCATGCAGTAGCACAAACAGCAACCATACAAGCACATAATTTATTCATTTTATTTTCATAAAAATAAATTAACTTAAGTTGTAAAGTCAAATTCTTTTATCACTATCAGCCAGCAAGAGTGCACCATGCCCCGAAAACATCTCCATGCCCTCTCATGTACCTTTGTTTCTTCCTTCGAACCTCATTTTAAAATGGCATAAGTCTACCTCACCCCCTCAACTATTGATGTCAATCTACTTCACCCCCTCAACTATAAAAATCAGATATTTCACATACTATCCGAAACTGTCTTAAATAACCCCTTAAAGTGGTTTTAGATGTGGTTTTGCCTACATGGCAGTACACGTGGCAATTACATGACGCTATATCATTTTTTTTATCTCCTCTTATTTTTTTCTTGCTCTCACACTTGTTCTAAAAATCCTCGTCATCTTCTTCATAATTCATACCAAAAGCATGCATCACCATCCAACTCACTGGCTCTCACTCCAAAACACAACCAAGTAATTTTCCTCAACAAAAAAATGCAATATGCTAAAAAAATCTGAATTGTTCTCACCGTGTGACCGATATTTATCTCACTTAGTTTAATAGAATTCTTATACGATTTGAGATGTTTTAAAAATATCGTGCCAAATCATTGTTCATGTGTACTACCACGTAGGCAAAAACCACTTTAGGGAGGTTATTTAGACGGTTCTGGATAGTTCAGGTATAAAATATCTAGTTTCATAGTTGAAAGGTAAAGTAGACTAACATCAATAGTTGGGTGAGGTAGAGTTATCCTTTTTAAAATTATCAGTTTTTATTTGAAAAGTTAGTGCCCAATATATTGAGCTGAGCCGACACTATTATACATGTGGTTGATTGCTTCATTATTCTCTCCCTATAAATATTTTCTCCAGCCATCTATATAATTATTTCATTTTCCTAACAAAACGAAATACGTCTTGCATTAATAGATGTGCTGGTACATGCTATAACCACAAACAGTGTCTCACTTGTCAACCGTAGCTCTAAGTCTTATCAATTTTGTCGTTTGTTTCACGGGACAGGAATGGCCGGTTGGCCTAATCATCCTAATCCACACCAACAACCACTGGAACACGTAACTCTGTTCTTCCCAATTGAAAATGTTCTGTTACACATCAAGATTTGGGACACAGCATTTAAGATTTGAGGCCCAAGTAAACCTAGTATTAGATATAGTTCTGAGTTTTATTTCATACATGACTTGTGATCTTTATCATTTGTTTCAGCGTACAAGTATGGCAGTAAGCTTAAATCCAAGTTATGTAAAAGGCTTCAATGCTCGGTTTGGGTCACATTGATTCTTTTTTCATTTAAAGGCAGTTTTTGTTACTTGTAATTAGTTGGTACTGATACTGTATCTAAAAGCACTTCTTTCTTGTTGGGTACATAGTGCTCCAACTCCAGCTGCAACTGTAGGTTTTTTGGTCGGCGCACCACGGGCACCTTCCACTCCAGCATTGAAACTGTAAAGTGACAAGCGGAGTGAACTCATAGGTATGTACATTTAACTAAGAACAATACATCCATTTGCATTATATTAATGTCCGAACTATTTGTGTTCCTCTGACAGGAAGTTTCAAAGAGTTCAAATACAGTGAATTACAGAGAGCTACAAATTACTTCAGTTGCAGAACATAGTGGGCATGTTGCCATTTACAAGGGAAGAAAGACATATAAAGGATTTGATTTGTCCGTTTTATTTTGACTTTGTTTTTTATAGATTTGGACATATAGAACCCATATGATATCCCATAATCATCATTTTTATAATTTCAGGGACGACTTACTAATGGATTTATTCTATGGCACTATTTGTTTTATTTGTACCTATGATATTTTGAACAATAAAATGTTTTTGTGCACTATTTGTTTTATTTGTACCTATGATATTTTGAACAATGAAACGTTTTTGTGCAGAAAATGAACAATGAAACGTTTTTGTGCAGAAAATGAATAAGGTATGCATTGATGTAGGTGCAAACAATATTGTGCAGTTTATTACAGACAATGATTCAAATTATAAAAAGGCGTGCAAACTACTCATAAACAAGTATCCTCATATTGTCTGGCAAGCATATGTGGCACATACAATCAATCTGATGCTAAAGGCTATTGGTGAGTTTTCAAAGCATAAAGCTATGATACAGTCGGCTCGCAACATTTTTCGTTGGTTGTATACTCATAATCAGTTGCACTCTATGATGACCAATGCTATTAATGGTGAGTTGATAAGATGGAATGCAACACGTTTTGACACAAATTACATGTTTCTTGAGAGCATGCTTTGTCGGAGAGAAAAATTCATAGTACTTGAATTTTTATTTTATTTTTTTGGCTCACCCAGAGTTTTGGTGGTCGGAAAGGTATGCAGAGGTTCAATGATCACTCGGGTGATGTTTACTCGGTCGAAAAGACTATGTTCATGGCCGATGTAATGGTAGGTGGTGGTGGAAGGTAGGGCACTTGCGAGCATCTCCAAGAGTCCACCTTTAACTCCCTCTAAATCATTTTAAGGAAAATATGCAAAAACTCCTTCCAACGGTTCCTCTAAACACCTCTTTTACCTCCCCTAAAAACTCCTCATCTGTACCCGGGTAAATTTTCAGGCTTCTCGATATCTCTCCCGCGCTTCATTTTCACTTGGCGCCGAGGAAACCGTCTCCTGTACCCCCGTCGCCCCGGCTCATACTCGATACTCGATACCTCCTTTATTTCTCTGAAATCTTGATACTGAGAAAGAACAGCTCACGTGCATGTCCGTCCCAAAGCCCGCAGCAGGGATGCCGCGCCGTCGAGTGCAGGCCACTGATTTCGATCGCCATGACGCGTTCGATTAACATGAGGCAGCTGGAAAGATTGAACGCCAGGGTGAATCGGCTGGAGCAAAATCTGATTTCTTCATTAGCCGCCGTCGTATGCGATGCGGCCGGATCGCTAGCGAAAACGGTGAGATATGGCGGAGATGGAAAAATGGAATTGCAAGTTAGGTATTCTGAGGCCCATTTAAAAATTTTAGGGACACTTTTTTTTAGGAGAACAAGAGGGCTAGGCCCTACTGATTTATATTGATATAATAAAAGAGTTTACAAAAAAAGCAAAATTAATAAAAAAAAAAGTTACACCGATGCAAGCCACTCTCGAATCTGAGGGAAGTATTTCTTCTTAGCTCTTAGAAGCAGCAGTTCAAACTCTTGCCGAAACTTAAATTTGCATTTCCCAATAGTTAGGTCTTCATTATTAAATATCCAATGGTTTCTTGTCCTCGAAATGCTTCAAACCATAAGAATGATAAATTCCATGAAGAAAGGTACATAGAGTTGCCTCTTAATGTGCAGAAATGTAGCGTAGGCTTCTCTTTCACGACCCACAAAAATTCCAATACTTTATCAAACATATGATTCCAGATTCATATTTCGTCTCCTGAGCATGTTTCTAGTGTTAACTCTATCTTTAAGTAGCAACCAGAAAAACACTTTATGCTTGAGTTGAGAGGATTTCCAAAGCCAATTATAAATTGGATGTAGTGGTACGTGACCAATTAGCTGCTTATATGCTTTAATTGAGGAATAACTGTTAGTACCCCAAATATAACTCCAAGTATCAAGGTCTGTTGCCGGTTGCCAGTTCTCAAAGCTTAGTTGGACAGTCTGAAACTGCAAATACACTTCTTGTGAGAGAGGCCAATGAAAGTGTGCTAGCAGAGAATTCAACATGTATATACTGTAAACTGTGATTGTTTTCCCTTTTGCAAAAGAGTATAGCTCAGGATACTCTAAAGCTCTGATCTGGTTATTCCAGAGATCATTCCTAAATAAGATTGTAACATTATCATTGGCAAACGCTTGAACAAATCCCTTATATTTGTCCAAGAGCTTAAGTATATCCTTCCACCAGAAAGAGACTTTCTTCCTACTGCTTGGTAGCACACCATTATTATAATATTTCTCCCACAGAAATTTTAGGTACATTTTAAGAGGATTGTTGGAGGAGAGGAGAAAAATACACCCCAATAATTTTTAGGCTGATCCCAAAAGATATCTTTTAGAGTTCATTTTTAAGAGACCTTTTAGAGATGCTCTGTCAGGGAGTTAGAACAAATTTGAGGAGGGTGCACTGATCTTGTAGGTGCATAAAATTTTTCCACGGGGATGCGAATATGATCAAATTTTAATCATAATCACTAGTTTTCTATTTTTTTTCCTGGTGCGGCTGCACCCTCTGGAGTGTATTTAGATCCACCCATGACGCTTGATGCACATTATTCCTAGTGTGCAAAACCAGGGAGCGCTTCACCGCTCGGGCCGTTGACAATTGCACGAGAACCTTCAGTAGTAGTAGTCCGGTGCCTGTGACCGATCTCTGTCCATGGGCAACCTGCAGCGTTTACTATGCCTGATTTTGTCAACTCCCCCACACAGACATCGATCGAATTGCATAACCACCCGGAGACTTTCCGTTCTCAAAATCTCACGTCAATGCAATGCACCGCATCCTCGCGCTACTGCCGGAGCGTGACACGATATTAAGGGGGCCCAGGACAACTTAGTGTTGCTAACTATATTAAGTTTACAGTGAAGTAATTTGCTAGTAATAGCGTCATAACAATACAACCAGTAACATGCAGAATCCCTATGAGATAGTAAATTTGGCATGGATTACAAATGACTTGGATAGAACTAATAGAGAACTAGGCAGCTTTAAGGCTGCTGGGTAACGATGAACTAGGGGAAGAGCTCTAATTACTTAACAATTTTTTCCTAACCAAGGGGGGCCGGAGCCCAGATTGACCTCCATGAGGCTCCGCCCCTGGCTGCTGCTCTGCGCCGCGGCCATCTCCGGCGCGGCAGCCGACGGAGTGGTCAGCTACAGCGTCACTGCGTTCAACGCCACCACGTCCGCCCAACTCCTGGCCGGCACCAACTCAGCCATCTACTCTTTCGAGCCGGGCCACCACTACGCCATGTTCGACCGCGCCGAAGGCTTCCTGCTCCTCCCCCAACGCGTCCGCGTCTGGCACACCAGCTTCACGTACTCCACCGGGCGTAGTGCCAATGTTCCGGTTGCGTTTGTCGTCCTCCTCGACAGCATCCCGGCGGGCGGCAGCCTCCGCGGCGGGGCGAATACACCGCGTCCGCGTCGTCCGATGCCTGCACCAGCGGCATCGCTGCGGTCCAGGTCGGTCCGGTGATGTCGCACAGCCGGGACGTCTACCCTGGCGTCGGAGTCAACGTCACCGTCACGCCCTGCGTCGCCGCCGCGCTTGTGGTGTGGGCGAGTACGACGCCGGCTAGCATACCCTCTCCGTGTACGTCGCCGCTGCCGGACAGCCGAAGCCGTCCAAGGCCTTCCTCGACGCGCCGCTCGACCTTGTGGCCGAGCGCCTCGTTATTGAGACCGCGTACACCGGCTTCTTCGCCGCCATGATCCGCGATGTCATCGTCGGCGTTCGGGACTGGAACCTGGTGGTGGAAAAGGTCCAGGATGATCTGGATTACTAAGATCGCCGCCACGTGCTCGGATCGATGGTGGCCGCATCTGCCATATAATCTTGTCGATCTGGATATTATGTGTACCTGGTACGACGTTTTAAACCGTCTGATCTTAGTAATCCAATGGCCCAAAACCGTTGGTACCTACCAGCCCAAGCTGGTTCCGAAGTACCGAACCTAGCGCTCTCTCCCTTCTAAAAATTATTGTTGCTGATTAGTTTAAATTTAAACTAGCATGCATGGCATATACTAAAATATAAGTACAATATAGAAAGAATAATTGAGATACTCTTTTCGATTCAAAATATAAGCATTTTTAGATTTAATCAAAGTCAAATTTTTATCACTTTGACAATTAATAATAAAGAATTAATAATATTTTATCATATAAAAATTATATTTTTTAAATTCATCATGAAATAAGCTTTCATAAAAAGTATTTTTTTATATTAGCAATTATGTAAGTTTTTAGGTACAATTAGTAAAAAAATTAAAAAAAATTGACTTTAATAAAATGTAAAAATACTTATATTTTAAAACGAATGTAGCACATAGCATGCCTGTGCTACGGGGAAACACGGACCAAATACACGCAGAGAGGTGGTCCAGAGACTAGGATCTAGGACGCCCAAGAAAAGAAACCACAGACGCAGAGAGGGATTCTTTTGGATCTCTGGTAGTCTCAAATGCCCATCTTTTTTATATCTGCTGATGGATGACTCTGGGCTGAAGTCACACTGCAATTCGCACTCCCAGCCAGGGTTTGATATTTCGTTTAAACCGTTAAAATCGGTCAGGACCGGTTTAATAAAAACTACGAAAAACAGAAAAATCGGTCAAAAACTGTTCTAAATCGAAAATTCAAAATTTGAACGGTTTGCTACAGTAAACCGGTCGGTTTCACCGGTAAGCTGAGCGGTTTCACCGGTTTTGCTACAGTACCAGATTTCAAAATTTGAATCCCACCGGTTTTACCGGTTTATCGACTGGTTTTCGGTATTTCGAATTTTTTCAATTTTTCAAATTTTTTAAAATTTTTAAAACAAAAACCGATAGGTTTGTAAAACCGATCTGAACCGATTTCACCGAAAACCGTAAAAACCGACCGGTTTTGAGCGGTTTTGTGAACCCTGCTCCCAGCTCCACTATGATAAGAGGTTTGTTCTCCGGCACTGGCAGACAAGGACTGATCATACCGGCTAAGATGTGCTAGCTCAATTGTACCTATCGATCCCGAGCTCCTTTCCCAATTACTCATTTCTGTGCTATACACAGAGTTACGCATGCGCCAGTCTTCGGGCGGCCAAACAAATGTTGGCCTCTCAAGAGGAACTTCTGGGGTCGGCGCTACCTTGGTGATCACCTGCACAACCTCCGCCAAGCTTGGGCGACTGAATGGGTTGGGATTGGTACAAGCCAATCCAAGAGGCAGCAGACGTTTAGCTTCATCAGTAAAAATGACGTCGTCCTGCATATTCTTGTCTCCTGTGGTGATGAGCATGCTGTCCACGGCCTCAAGCAGCATTCCTTCTCGGTGAAGACGCCCGACCCATTCTGTGATATGGTCGTCGTCCGGTAGGACACCCCCGTTCTTCTTCCCTGTAACGACCTTGAGGATGAGCACTCCAATCGCATCAATGTCAGTCTGGCGTGTGGCTTTGTGACTCATGGCGTAGTCTGGTGCTATGCAGCCAAATGGGCCGGCAATGCCAGTGACATAGCAACTGTGCAGGCAAAGCCAAAGTCACCGAGACGGGCACGGAAGGTAGAGTCAAGCATGATGTTACCGGCCTTGATGTCGCGGTGAAGCACCACCGGCTCTTGCTCATGATGAACGTAGTGCAGGCCAGCGCTTATGTGGTGATGGTTGTTGGCACCTCCTCGAAATATATGTTGGTCCAAGCTACCATTTTCCATGTAGTCGTAGACAAGGAGGGGCACTCGTTTATTGTGAGACCAACCTGAAATTTAAGAGCTTTAGATCAAGATTTGTATTGATATGGAGCTTTCTACAATTTTTTTTTTAAAAAAGCATCACTATCAGACTTACCAACACTTCCGGTAATAAGAGTCACAATATTATTCTTTGAAGACCCAAAAAAATGCATTCGGAACATCAAAATTCAATTTGAGGCACAAAAATCTGGCCCCACCCAAATCATACAGGCTGTCCAAATCAGTGGCATAAAATCCGAAGGGGTCAACCAGCCAGGACACACGGTCTGGTCTAACCAGGTTTGCATCCTGGTCTGATCCGGATCCATTTTTTTATTCTCTGTGATCTTGCAATCATCAACACCAACATAATAACATTTATATATTACTAAAACATTCTAAAAAATCTTTATTTTTAGCTGCAAAGTAGCACACACGTGACATTTTCTATTAAATATTAGCTGAAATCTAATACTTCCTTTGTCCTAGTTTATAACTCATTTTGGGACTGAGTATAGGAATTAACGACAAGGAGAGAGATAGGGATGAAGAATTATTAGGAAGAGAGAAAGTATATTAGAAAGTAAAAATAATTGATAATTTAGGAAAAATGGAGTAGTTGAGAAAAAATTATAATTTGAGAATAAGTATTTAAGCGAGAGCTCCTACCTACTATATATCTTCATTTCTTATCCGCCAACGCCGACCACTCAAAGGCAGCTAGGAACACTCGGAGGCTATCCACTCGAGCGCTTTCCAGAGCCGTCTCCACACCGCTCCGAGCAACCCACGCCGCTGGCCGGCTGGCCGCTGCCGCAAGGAGCCCGAGCGGTCGTGCCTTCCCTCAGATGGAGATGGAGGAGGGAGACGAGATCATGCTCGAGTAAGCCGGCCGAGGCCCCGCACCGATCAGGTTCGTGCCGGATCGGCGGCAGAGAATATAGCTCGAGCTCCGACTTAACAAGGATGGCGACACCGACTCGGCTTCGTCACCCCTCGGGCGTAGCTTCGTCCCCGCTCCCCCGTGGCAGATCGGGCTGAGGTCCTCACTCCTCAGGTGCGCTGCCGCCTCACGGCCTCACCTCCTTCCCCATTCCCGTATTCTGGCAAACGGGATAGAAAATGGGATTATCCTGAGTTCCTGACATAAAACGGGATTTTCTAATCCGTTTTCACCCCTACCTGGTTCCATATATGGATCTTCCACATCCAGCTCCTGCTCATCCGCCCTTGGATACTTCTCCTAGTCCACCTCCCAATCTGTTCTGTAATCCGGATTGACTTGGATCAGATATCAGAACATGATGTTCCTCGTCCAGAAAATAAAAAAGCTGAAATTCCTCAATTCCGTTATCCACGAACAACACCATTCAAGCGCAGTGCCGCAACGATCCAGAAGGTTCACAATTGCTTGCGGGGCATCAAAAGCCGTGAACAACCCATGTTAACCATCCCGATGGCCGTGGCCATCGGTCCCTACCACGGTCGTCGTAGGCCAAGGAAGCCGCCGTGGTGGAGTTTTGCAAGGTGGCGAACCAATCACGTCAAGAGGTGCGAGAGAAGATCTCGTCGGAGGCTATATCTGCCCGTGCGTGCTACCAACAGAGCTACAGTATTCGTGAGCAGACTGATGACAGCTTTGTAGACATGATGCTGTTGGACGGATGCTTCTTGCTCCAGTTCATGGTGTCCATGTGCACTGACTACGGGGAAGACCCGTCGAAGTTTGACCCATTGATGTCAAGGGTAGAGGTGCAGACTCGCATCGATGCCATTGCGAGGGGTCATGCTGCTCGAGAATCAGATTCCCTGGTCGGTGCTTGATGCCCTCATGAAGATCAGACCGGGAGTGCCTATCGACAGGTTCCTTGATCTTATGGCCTCGGCCTTCGACGTCGGCAACGAAAGAGCTAACAACTCAAATGATCTGCAGGGGGTGGCAGCAGGAAAAGAGAAACTAATATCTGATCCGCAGGTGGAAGGGGTTCAGCAGCAGGCTGGAGGTAACACAAACCGTGAACAAGAGGACGGCCTACGGGCACCAGATCATCTCCTTGCCCTCTTCCATCGCCGCCAGGTCGGGGCTGCGCATACAAACAAGCTCTTCGTCCCCAGGCTGTCTTCCCTCTCTAGCACCGCTGTGGAGCTGGCAGAGATGGGCGTCAAGCTGATCGCCAGCGAGACCAAGAAATTCGGGGATATGAGCCTGAAAAAACGGCAGTGGAGGGGCTCCGGCCTCGGCCTCTTTGGCAGCCTCTCCCTGGCTCCAGTGGTCCTCAACGACCTGACCGCATGCTGGCTCATCAATATGGCGGCATACGAGGCAATCCTCGGCGCCAGGGAGGCGGACAACTTTGCTGTCAGTTCCTACATCTTCATCATCGCAATCCTCATGAACCGGGAGGAAGATGTGCACGAACTGCGGAGCAAGGGCATCGTCCACAGCACATTGTCCAACCAGGGAACCCTCGACTTCTTCAAGGGGGCTGCCCGGCACCTGCGTGTTGGCCATCGCTACTACGACGTTTTCAAAAGCCTCGATGAGTACAGGCAGGAGAGGTGGGTGTGGATCGGTGTCCACCGCTTCTTCCACAAAAACTTCAAGACAATCGCTGCTATTCTCTCCGTTGCCGGTGTTCTAGCAGGGCTCTTCAAAACCATCCTCTCTCTCAAGCAGCCCGGGCAGGTATCACCATAGTTTTATACAGTACGAGTGTACCTACGGATTTGTCATGTATGCATTTTTATGTTAATTAATAATGCACGTTGCATTCTGTCGCCTGAGACGTGCAGCGTTTATGTCAAGGCTGAGTCTTTGAGCAAACTTGCCAGGAACAAATGGTGAGCCACCAATGTATCGCGTCCAAGTCATGTACCTTTTGCATGTTTAAATAAATATCCAAGTCCTATCTTTGAGCGTCCAAATCCCCAATCTCGCTTGTGTTGCGTACGAAAATCGAGTCCAGACCCAAAACGTGGCATTATAGAATCATGTCCGGCAGCGGCGGCAAGAAGCTAGCCAGCCGACGAAGAAAACTGAAGGCAGGACGCCGTACGAAGGGTGGTACAGCTGAAGCCCAATTTGTTCGGCACTAACACTTGTTCAGGTGTCTCCGTGTGAAGAAGGCAAAACAGTGAGTGAATAAGCTGGCAGACAGCACTACTCCCGAGGAGTTTTGGAATTTACACATTCGCGAAAGTGACCGCAGTGGTATTCCTCTGTTTTTTAAATTGTGACATTAAGACAGCGTTGAGCAGTTCTTTTTTCAGCGCAATCCACCGGTCAGAAACAATAGGAATTTAAGGAAGGGAGGGAGTACATTTGAAAAGTACAAGGTCGTGGCAAAAGCATCTCGTCTCAGATTCCAAAAGAAACACTAGGCAATTACATAGGAAGTTTAATCTTTTTCTTTCTTGCAGCTAGAATTTAGCCGCAAAAGTGATCGCAATGATATTCCTCAACTAAAATTAATTTGGGATGGTGCCGTATTCGTAAAATTTGCTCTTAGTTGTTTGCCCCTAAGATCCAATCCATGTCCAAACTTTAGCTAGGTGAGCCTCCGGACACATGGTGGTACCAAAACACGGGCATCTACTGCCTAATCACTCTCAAGAAGACTAATTTTAGTTAGCTCAATAAAGAAATGAGACTCATTTTAGTCTAATCATTGGATTTTTACCGCTATAGAAGTTCTACACTTTTAACACCTTGTTCCTCGTTGCCGTGGCAACTGGACTCGATGGCTTATGTGATGGAAATTAGGAAGGTAAGTTCATCATAACACATGCTGTAACAAAAACTATTAGATGCACAGAACTTCACTAGGTGTAAGGTTCAATGAACCGGTCCATATCTTGCTGGGCCGAGCTACACTGTCATGAGAGGTGACCATATCTCAAGGTATAGGCACAAATTCATCACCATATCTTGTCATAGCAAAAATTACACACTTCCCTTCAACACATTGTTTAACACACCCCATTTGTTTATACACATCCACCAAACTCATTTTTACTAATTTTGCAAGAATACAGTGAAATTCAATATTCCAGAATTAATTTAATTTAACTTAATTTAATGATGTAACTGACATCAATATAAGGATTATCTATACTAGCAGGATTATAACTAAAAATAACTTAAAGAGCAAAATAAATATGCAACATAATCATTTTATAAATATCTCTATATGATGTGGCGACAAATCATAGGTTCAGTATGGCCAATAAAGTTCGAGCTAGCCCTCAAACGATGAGCTTAAAAATGATAAGCTTATCACCAAAATAAAGCTATGACGAAATAAATCCAACAAATCATTAAATTTTTGAGGATATGTAGGATTTTATTTTCATGGATCATGGAGAAATAATCATCGAAATCAATGTTGAAAAGACAAAGATATGGCTTTCTAAAGTTTGTTGGAAACCAAAATTCTGAACATATAAAAATGGACAAAATTCTCACAATATTCTCAGGAATTTCCTATCTTAGGTAAAAGCATGTGACATCCAGAATTTTTAGAAAAGTCTAAAAATACTTAAGTCAAATTTTTTTTCTAACTTTCACTCTAACTATTTCTTTTCACTTCCCGCCTTTTCTTTTCTTTCCTATTTCAAAAGGTGAAAACCTCACTAAATTAAAACTTATCTAAATTGAAGATTTCAAAATATTAAAATTTGAGGTGTGACAAGTGATTGAGCCCCTTTTTGTTTTTCTTTCCCTTACTGTTTGTTTTACAGCGTTCTTAATTCTAATTATTTGAATCCTAAATCCAACCCAATTCCCTTGAAATTTCGGATCCATTTAACTCCTGTGAACCTATTGCTTTTGAATTTCAAACCCATTCAAATTCTTTGAACTCAACCCTTCTGAATTCCAATCCTATTGAACTCCTTGAATTCCAAACCAGGCCAATTCTTTTGAACCTTTTGACCCCGTCCGAATTAAGTTACTCTATCCAAATAGCCATTTATCCTCCAAATTCCATAGAATAAAATCTATTCATAATTTGAAGATAATCCTAAAACGAAAGTTGTTCATCTTAAAAGGTACTTCAACTCTGCAAAATTTCACGTTTATCGGAGTTCGGCACGTTGACCTTTTGAAGTAAAAACAGAGGCTGCTGCTGAAATTCCGAAAAACCTGAAAATAGAAAATCCGGCGGGCCCACTTGCCAGCGAATTTCTCCTTTTTCCCTGTCTTCTTCCTCGCGCGCCCAGCCAGCACACTAGCGCGCGGTGCCACACACCCTCCCACGCGCCGCGCATGCCTGCTCTGCCGCTTACCAGGTTGCCACGCAGCCGCCACGCGCCACACGTCGGCTGCCCCGCTCCCCGTCTCCCCGACAGGCCACGAAAGCCTTGTCGCATCGCCCGCTCCCAGTTGCCAGCCGTCTCAGCCGCCGAGCAGGGCACCACCGCAATCCACCTCCACCGGCGAGCAGCTCCTTCCCCGACATCGCCTACACCACCTCCCGCAGCTGCCCTCCCTCTGGAACCCTTCAGTTCTGGCGAATGGCGGCCGAAGCAGAGCTTCCGCCCCGGGTCGCTGCGGCACCCTGCCCTCCACCGTGGCTGGTAATCTTCAGCGCTTCCCCGGCGAGTCTAAACCCATGGAGAGGATCCCCACGTCGCCCTGGTGCTCCTACACCGGCAGCCTGAGCCCCGTGATGCTGCTGCTGGTCTGGCGCCAGGCGCCGCCGTGCGCACTGTCTGGGTTTCGTCGCCGGCGCGCTGCGTCACCCCGCCGACCCCGTCGCGCCTTTGGTGGAGCTCGCCATGACGTCCTCGTGCTCCCCCGTCTGGAGCCCATGCTCCTCCGGCCGGCTAGCTACCTCGCCGTGGCCGAGGTCCACGACGGAGCACGTGGACCGGCTCTGGCCGCACCATCCACAGAGCATGGACACGGTGAGGAGCAGGCCACCCAACTCAATAAAAGTCAAATTTGCAGAAGAGCCCCTTTAATTATTCCATTTGAGTAATCCTACCCCTACAGCCTTACAAAAGGGCCTAGATCCTCATGTTATCTACAGATTAGTCCTTCGGGAGTTTTTGCTATTTACAAGTTAGTCCTTTTCACTGTTACATCAAGACTCCCGTTCATTTCGGTAATTGTAGAAACACCCACACCCACACCCACACCCACACCATGAGGGTTGGACACGGAAGTCGGCATGTGTCCCTGACACGGTAGCCGACTGATCCGTTCACATGCAATCTAGAGCTCGAACACAGTCACCTTTCTGTGACCCCGAATCGAGCTTGGACCTAGTCACAATCTCGTGACCCCGAGTCGGGTCACCACTGGACCCAGACCTCATGTCCACGAGCTTGGACACGGTCACACTTCTGTGACACCCAGTCGGGTCACTACCGGACTCGGAGCACGTGTCCACGGGCACGGACACGTCACAGTTTTCCCGTATCCATGGACACATCACAGTTTTCCCGTGTCCACGGACACGTCACAGTTTTCATGTGTCCACGGACACGTCACAGTTTTCCCGTGTCCACAAAAACCCTGAACTTCCCCGTGCCCACGGAAACCCCGAACTTTCTCGTGTCCACGGAAACCCCAAACTTTCCCGTGTCCACAAAAACCTCAAACTTTCACATGTCCACGAAACCTCGAACTTTCCTGTGTCCACAGTTCCCGTGTCCACGGAAACCCCAAACTTTCCCGTGTCCACGACAAACCTCGAACTTTCCCGTGTCCACGGAAACCCCGAACTTTCACGTGTCCACGAAACCCTGAACTTTTCCGTGTCCACGGAAACCCCGAACTTTCCCGTGTCCACGAAACCTCGAACTTTCCTGTGTCCACGGAAACCCTGAACTTTCACGTGTCCACGAAACCCCGAACTTTCCCGTGTCCACGGAAACCCAGAACTTTCCCGTGTCCACGAAACCCAGAACTTTCCCGTGTCCACGGAAACCCCGAACTTTCACGTGTCCACGAAACCCCGAACTTTCCCGTGTGCACGGAAACCCCAAACTTTTTCGTGTCCACGGAAACCCCGAACTTTCCCGTGTCCACGAATCCCCGAACTTTCACAAAACCCTGAACTTTCACTCTCACGTGCCCAAGAAATCCCCGAACTTTCACAAAACCCCGATCTTTCACTTTCACGTGTCCACGGACGCGTCATAGCTCACGTGTCCATGGACACGGTCACAGTCCATGTGTCCACGGACACGATCACAGCCCACATGTTCACGTGTCCACGAACACGTCACAGAACTCTGTGTCCACGGAGAAATCCCCGATTCTGAACACCCGTGTGTCCAGAGGCCGTGGACACAAGCTGAGCCAAGTGTCCACACAGCCTTTACCAGTTTTCGGTCACAGACCAGCTGGCAACATCACCACGAGGTTTGTCTCCTGTTTCACGCCTGCACACATACCCGTCAACTGTGGACACATGCCAGGTAGCGTGTTCGCGAGGGGAATTTCCTATGTCCCATCGTGAACACCTTGTTCGTCTCACCACCACTACACCTTAACTAAGTTTTCAGTGATCTTGGTGCCATTGGAACCATTACCTCAAGCTCCATCACATCAAGTCCTCCGCACCTCAGCCAACCTCTGGTCTTGCCGATTCGCTTCTATAGTAAGTTCTTCGCTGAGTTTAATCGTGTTCCTTCTTTTGTTTTATCGTTGTTAGTGCAAATCTTTAACTATGATGCATTCTAAGCATAGATTTTACACTAGCTAAGACACGCCACATCATAGCATAACCTCATTATTTAGCGCACATTAGTATGCGCACCCATGTTAGCACTGAATAACCTAACTTAAAATTAGAATTATAGAATTAATAGTTAAACACTAATAACTAAATACTAGGAAGTAAGTAAACACTTTAGTTAGCAGCCTATAAGCAATCTGCCATGCAGTCACCCATGTAAGGACACCTTTTAGCGCTTGTGCCACTTGTTAGTTTTAGTAATTTAATTATATAAAATAAGTTGGGTAATTAACTATTAAGCACCTAAAGTAGTACGTTCATATAGGTATAAACTAAATAACTAACAGTAGCAATATGCCCATCACCACATCACAGTTAATGCCATTTATTTAGTGTAGGAGTTCAACTATATAGTAGAATCAAGAAATATTCACTAGAAAGCCGTGCAATATATTGGCATACACTAGTGCACGTGCCACCTATTAGCACAAACGATATGATTATTTAGTTAACAGCTCTAAATTAAGGTATGCACAAAATGACATAAGCTACACACCGTGTTCCTGCTCGTACTAGCGAGAATGCATGTTAACCCTTCACTGAACCTCACTCTAAGTCAATAGGCACCGCAACATACATGACTTGCCCTAAGTTTTCCTCGTGGTGTTATTTGATTCTTAGTTGAAGTTCTTTAGATTTTATCGCTCCTTCTAGAGGTTTGCCTCTTTCGCAGTAGTTTTATTAGGCTTTTTCTTCGCGTAGATAACATTGAGTGTAAGGAAGAGTCAAGCCTCAAGAAGAACCAAAAGGTCCACGTAAGAAGAGAAGCTCGTCGATTGGGCGCGAAGCCAGAGATTGAAGGTTGAGATCTTGAAGAAGAAGCCTCCAACCTCAAGCTTAAAAATTAAGGAATTTGCAGGCAAGCTCTAACCTCATATTAGAACCTATAATTTGCTAATGCTCCTATAGTGCCTATCTATTCTGCTATGCATGATATTTTGGTTTGAAACATTGTGTTAGTCATAATTTTACTTGTTCTTCGGTATTTATATTTATGTCAGTAACTTGCTGTATAGATATGAATACCTTCCATGAAAACCATTGACGAAGTGTCCTTGATAACCATAGAGATTTTGTTTCTAGATAGTTTTACGGAATGGATATTACCTTGTACTAGATCTGCTTAGGACCCATTTACGGTGCTTCACACCGTCACACCATATACCATTAATTTGCAAAATGAGTTGAAAGGGTTTGGTGGTGTGAGTACAAATAAAAGGGGGTAGGATTAGAACGACTGCTGCTAGGTGAAGAAGGGATGTTTCTGGCCGTGGGGTGGGGCTCACCTGAGGTGATTGTGATAGGTGTGTAGGCTTCGCTGTGGTCCACCTGCCGTGGACGAGACCGCCACCCCTGCCATATAAGGACCGATTCGTTAGCCCTCGACTTGGTAATTTCTGTGCAACCACAGAACCTATACATTTTGGGTAAGACTTATGCCCTCTACGTATTCTTTTCACATCGAACCACTGGGGGGATCGGTAGTGAAGACACAAGAGAATAGGAGAAGGGCGTGAGATGACTCGTTGCCTGGCCTTCGACGGTAATTGCCCGCGTCACGGGAGCGTAAGCTCGTGGATATAGCCTCTGGTTTGGTAATACCCGGGGATTGGAGGAGACCAGAAAAAGGCGCGAATGCGGTGGATATTCACTACCCGGCTCCGGGAATGTACCGACGCGTCATTGACGGCCTGAAAAACCCCGAAGGATGGTCCCTGTTTGCACCTTGGGTGGAATCTGTGAAAAACTGCGTAGATGTGAGATAAGCGTTATGCATCTCTAATGATCAGGAGTAGCATAACCTGTGGGTATAGTGTACAATCTCTGCAGAGTTAAAAATCCTTCCGGATAGGCCGTTGTCACGGTATTGATATTCTACTGTTCGGGCGCCCTACGATTAGATTTTCTATACTGCCTTGATGTGTGAGTGGGTGTAGCTACCCGTGTTTTGAAAAGTGTCTGGAGGGGATAGTGGAGGTCCTTCCAGTTAAAACTTAGGATCTGGCGGGAAAGGTTTTTACTTCTCCAGGTCAAACTTATTAAAATATAGATAATAATTGCTTTCACTCCTTTTTTGAAATCTTCTGTTGTGAACCTTGCATAAAACTGGCTTTTTGCAACATTAACCTTGCTGCCTCATCCTCGCTACAACCAATGTGCATCTATACTTATACCTTTGCTTAATGTTAGAGCTTGTTGAGTACCTTATGTACTCACCCGCCTACATTTGTGGTTTTAGACTGTGAGGATCGCGTAGGTGTTGTGCTGGTTTTGTTCTGCTTCTCAAGTCTGCTTGTGGATTTGAGCTCTGGTGTTCGCTGCCTGCTCTGCTTTTAGTTGGTCAACCGGTGTAGGATCGTAGAGATCCTCATAGTGTGGCCACTAAAAGTCCTGTCTCAGATTAGTTTTTTCTTTCAAAGTATGTTTTCGATATACATTCTGTTGTATTGTACGTATCAACTACTGATCCAGAGACTGATACGTGTATCACAGTGCATCTCGAAAACGGGGTGCGTGACAAAGCATTTCTGATACCAATGTTACCGACGATGAGGGGCTTGTGCAACATTGGTGCGCTGGTCTGACATGATCAAGATGACAAGGCTGCTGACGGTGAGAGTGAATGGGATGGTTAAAAACCGCTCCAAACCAGGCTGGTTTTCACAAAACCGGCAAAACGGTCCAGTCTGGTATGCACGGTTTGCTTTTTTTAAAGAAATAAAAAACAAATTAAAATTTAAGAAAATAGAATTGATAATCCAGTAAAACCGGTCAATAAGTCAGTGAAACCAAAGCGTAAGCTAGAAAAAACTTAAAAATTCAAAACCGGTAAAACTACACCATGACTTCACACAGAGGCGCCGAGGAGTTCGGCAAGCCTTGAAGCATTTCACCTTCTTAGTCCGACGTACGCCTGCCATGATCGCGCTTGGTGAGGACTGGAACAGCGGGCTGGCAGACAATAATCTTGAAGTTTATTTTCCCAATAGCAAATTATATCACTTGAGGTTGACCATGTAGACGTATATACTCCTGCATACAATGCCACACGGAGAATTATGAAACACAGGCAAATGCAGCACAAGATGCATGAACACACATAGATACTAGCATGGACGTCAGGAAAACAATGTCACAAATAACTCAGATAGTTTAAACAAATGGCATGGTCCAATTGCCACAGACACACGCGCATCAGCCAGCCCTGCTTGAAGTAACATCGACCGGAACATCAACTAGATCTGAGACGAACTCGACAACAAGCACAGTACATATCACTCAACATAAGCACTAAAAACAACAGTAACGATAGCTTATCTCGCTAGCACAGGAGAGAGGACAGATGCAGCACTTAGCATATGCACCTTGCTATAACTAGGCGCTGCGAGCGTGCGCCATCAGCATAGACTGACCACCGAGACCGCGTCTTCGAGGCTGCGGATACCGGTCCTCTCCCTGAGCAGCTCGGTGAACGGCCCGTCCCACACGCCGCCGTTCCACTCGGCGCGGAGGATCTCCGAGCAGATGGCGTCCCAGTGCTCGATGTACGGCAGGTGCTCGGCGGCCATGCGTGCGTCGCCGCTCTCCCACCCCTTCTCGACCGCTTCCTTGATCGGCGTCAGCCGCTGCGTCTCGCTGATGACCATCGACAGCGTGGCCAGCGCCCGCTTCGGCGCCTGGACACCGTCGGCGGCCGCGGCGGGGTCGTAGTTGGAGAGCGCGCGGACGGGCCCGCACCATGGGCTCCCTGCCAAGGGGCAGGCTGGGCAGGTTCGCCAGCCCGCCGACGAGGTCGCGGTAGCTGTTGCCGAACCCGAGCGGCGTGACCCCAGGATCCGGTCCTCGTGCTCCGGGAACACGTGCCAGTGACCGCTGCGGTTCTTGAAACCAGTAACTGAGATGCCTTGCAGTAGCAGTGGGAAGGTGATCGGCTGCTTCGTTGCGGACGGTTTCGCGTGAGAAACGGCGGTGAGGGTGAGGACGAGGCTAGTGAAGAGCGCGATGGAAGAATGCTCCATGGTGACCACTGATCAGTCGGTCGGCTGTTGTGAGGCCGGGTGAGGATGGCGAGAGAGGATCAAGCTCACATATAAGCACTGTTGGGTGCGATTGCTCATCTCCTTATTATGAACAAGCGAGTACCAGAGGTACATGCATGCTGGCTGCCTCGCGTTGAGCAACTGAAATTGTACAGGCGATAAACATGGAGTTGGGCAATGCAACAAGCATGCGCTGCGAGACGATTTGCATGTGGCTCTGCTGCAGGCCGATGCATGGTCCATGACCTAATGACCCCCTGTCTTTTTACAATTTGATTGAAGTGTGGTGTCTCGAATTATCAGCCAATGGAACCACATGAAAGAGCCGACGGAAAGCAGTGATGCACCCAAAACAGACTTAGTTAAATTTCATTTTTTTTAATATATAAAATCTCGATGAAGGAAGCACATTCACCCCCTGTTTGGAATACAAATTTTTTTTCTATTTTTATATTTTTTTTATGAAATTGAACTGATTCATAAATATGTGTGCTATGTGTTCCAAAGGGGCCTCGTTATGTAAGCAAGCCTGGGTTCTTCTTCACTGTTGGAGTGCTAGGCTCGGTCCCAGGTTGGGCCGGCCGGAAGGTACAAACAGATTTGGGCCGTTGGATTACTGAGATTAGACGGTTTAAAACGTGGTACCTGGTCTCTCGTAGGAGTTAGGACGTGAAAAAATAATAATAATAATATATAGGTGCACTTACCATAATCAAGGATGCTTGCATCAGTGTCATGTACACTGCTCATGGGCCATGGCCGAGTGCACCTGACAGTGAAGCAATACAACGAGAGTGGAAACAGAGAGCAAGCTTATCGAAGAACAGAACAGCTCGGTCATCTTCTTCCCAGGCTCTTCCTCCTCCCTGGTCCACTCCTCCCTCGTTAGTGCTTCCCTTGCAGCCTCCCTTTGATTCCACTCCTTGTTTCCCAACCCCCTGCTGCTGCTTCTTCCCTGTGCTTTTGATCTAGCTATTAAACTGCAACTCTGAATATTTGGGTTTGGGAGTTCCTTCTGTGATTGTTAGAATTAGAGATTGAGAAGAACGAGTATTCAGGCTTCCAGAAGACTCTGTCAGTAGTTAGCTCGTGGACTGAATTTCTGTTAGGGAGTTAGAGACTTTCTAGGTTCAATGCAGCACGTTGTGCATGTACTCACGATCTCCCTGTAAACCGGATCACGATCCACTGTAACTAAAGCCTCTCTATATAAAGAACATGATCCCATCGTGGATCAGTGCGTTGGCCATTTCCTTTCTTACTCTGTTATGGTGATCAGAGCCACGATCTCCTTCCGCCATGTCTGAAACCCCGAGCTCAGCCATGTCCAACAATTCATCCTCGTCCACAAATCAAACCAGCATTCTACCGACGCCTTCATTCGGCCAACTCATCAGCATCAAACTCAAGCAAGATAATTACTTGCTATGGACGGCACAGGTTGTTCCTTATCTCAAGAGCCAAGGGCTCATCTGCTACGTTGACGGAATAATTTCTGCACCGAGCCAAACGATCATCGTCGAGCCTGAAGAGCAAGGAACATCACGAAGAAGGATAGTTGTAAATCCTGAGTACACTCGTTGGTATCATCAAGACCAGTTAATTTTGAGTGCTCTCAACTCCTCTCTGGCCGAAGAAACATTGGGACATGTTGTAGGAGCAACAACATCACGTCAGGTATGGAGCATTCTGAAAAACAATTTTGCATCCACATCACGTGCAAGAATCATGCAGATCAGGATGCAGCTCGCCACAATGCAGAAGGACAGTACCATCACTGATTTTTTTCGCAAAATGAAGCAGCTTGCTGATACTCTGTCAGCCATTGGCAAACCACTGCAAGATGAAGAGTTCTTCTCATATCTCATGCGGGGACTTGGCCCTGAGTATGATTCTCTGGTTACAACCATCACCACTCAGATTACTCCATATTCTATTAGTGATGTATACTCTCACATGCTGAGTTATGAAATGAGGCAAGAACAGAACAATACATTTGTTCAGGTACCTTCAGCTAACAACGCAAATAGAGGTGCAGGTCGTGGTGGTGGTAAACGTGGCCGCGCCGTGGCCGTGGTCGATCCAATCAGGGTCGATGTGGTCAATCAAGTCAAAGAGGTCGAACACGCAGTGCTGTTTCTTGTCAGGTATGTGGCAAGGATGGCCATGATGCACTTCGCTGTTGGTATAGGTTTGATCAAAGCTACCAGGCAGATGACAATGACAAGGTAGCAACAACAGTTTCCAATGGAAATTATTTTGTCGACTCCAACTGGTACATGGACAGTGGAGCAACAGATCATATCACTAATGATCTGCAGAGACTGACAACCAGAGACCGCTACAGTGGTGGAGATCAAATTCAAGTTGCAAATGGAGCAGGTTTGTCTATTACTCATACTGGACATTCTTCAATTGCTGGTTTAGATCGTCCTTTATATCTGAATCATATTCTTCATGCTCCCAAAATCAATAGACACTTGATTTCAGTCAAAAGATTAGCCTCTGATAACAGTGCTTTTGTTGAACTTCATCCTAATTTCTTTCTTGTAAAGGACATAGCCACGAAGAAAATTCTTCTCAAAGGCAGCTGTAAAAATGGTCTCTACATGCTTCCTAATAATCAACTGAAGCAAGCCATGCTGTCAGCCAGAGCAACTCAGGAGCAGTGGCATCGACGGCTTGGGCATCCTTCCACTCCAGTCACTCTTAGAATTTTGCAAAAGAATAATATTGTTGTAGTCAATGATGTACCTTTGTCGTCTATTTGTGATGCTTGTCAACAAGGCAAAGCACATCAACTTCCTTTTAGTCCATCTTTGAATGTATCCAGTGCTCCCTTAGAGCTTATCCACACTGATGTTTGGGGACCTGCTCTCCCATCAGTTAATAATTCCAAATACTATATTTCTTTTATAGATGACTACAGCAAGTTTATATGGATATATTTCTTGAAATGCAAATCAGATGTTGAATATATCTTCCTTCAGTTTCAGAAGCATGTAGAACATCTTTTGAGAACAAAGCTTAAATCTATTCAGTCAGACTGGGGTGGAGAATACCGCAGGTTGCACAAATACTTTCATAGTAATGGTATTGTGCATAGAATCTCATGTCCTCATATGCATCAGCAAAATGGGACTGTGGAAAGAAAACATAGGCACATAGTGGAGACAGGTCTTGCCCTGTTAGCTCAAGAAAATATGCCACTAAGATTTTGGGATGAAGCCTTTCATACTGCTTGTTATTTGATCAATAGAATGACTAGTAAAGTAATTGGCCATGATACCCCCTTTGCACAAGCTTCTAAAATCTGATCCAGATTACACTTTCCTTCGTGTATTTGGCTGTGCTTGCTGGCCAAATCTGAGGCCTTACAATTCTAGGAAATTGAGCTTCAGAACAAAACAATGTGTTTTCCTAGGATATAGCTCCACTCACAAAGGCTATAAGTGTTTTGACAAGTCTTCAGGTCAAGTTTACATCTCTCGCGATGTGATCTTTGATGAAAACATCTTTCCCTTTGCTAATTCAGACGCATCACAAACCTCAGTGCCAAGCACCTGCCACCATCCTACTATTCTACCCACATTAGTTTCCACTGGAAAATATTGTGAAGAATCTCTTATTACTACTCAATCTGAACCAGCAATGTGAAGTCCATGTTTGAGTAATGAACTGCCTAATCAGCTTTCAGGAAGTACTATTTCTGCAGGAAATTCAGAAAATTCAGAAAGTGCTCGTTCTTCAGAATCACAGGGGGCAGTGCAATATATTGATGCTGATTCTGAAGTGCAGGCTGGTCACCCAATGTGTACCAGATCACAAAATAATATTGTAAAGGAAAAAGAGTTCAAAGATGGCACTGTCAAATATGCAGCGAATAGAAGAGATTTTATTGAACAAAATCTGGCAACAGCATGTTCTGCTGTTTCAGCTTGGGCTGAAACTGAACCTATTAGCTTGGAGCAAGCAATGGCAAGTCCAAAGTGGAAGCAGGCAATGGATGTTGAATATTCTGCCTTATTGAAGAATGAAACATGGGACTTGGTGCCACCAAAGAAAGGTATGAATTTGATAGAAAACAAGTGGGTATACAAAGTGAAAAGAAAGGCTGATGGTTCTGTGGGAAGATACAAAGCTCGATTGGTTGCAAAGGGCTTCAAGCAGAAGTATGGTATTGATTATCTAGATACATACTCTCCTGTAGTCAAGCCAGCAACTGTGAGAATTATTCTTTCACTTGCTGTTTCTAAAGGATGGTCTATGAGGCAAATTGACATTCAGAATGCTTTCCTGCATGGAGTTCTGTTCGAAGAGGTTTATATGAAGCAACCTTCTGGCTATGAAAGCAACATGCATCCTTCTCACTATGTATGCAGACTGAAGAAAGCTTTATATAGTTTAAAACAAGCACCAAGGGCCTGGCATTCTAGGCTGACAAGTAAACTGCAACGTCTTGGCTTCAGTTCATCAAAGGCAGACTCATCACTTTTTGTTTTTAATCACCTACATGCTCATTTATGTAGATGATATCATCATTGTTAGCTCGTCACCAAGCACAACTGATAAGCTGATTAAGAAGCTCATGAAAGACTTTGCAGTGAAGGATCTTGGCTCACTAGATTATTTTCTGGGAATAGAAGTCAAGAAAGAAAAAGATGGAATCATGCTGCTTTAGAAAAGGTATGCATAGAAGAGCAAAGATGGATAAGTGTAAAGCAATAGCCACTCCAATGTCTTATGATGAAAGGTTGTACAGAGATCAAAGAAAACTACTGAATGATACTGAACAATATCAGTACAGAAGCATTGTAGGTGGGTTACAGTACTTGACAACAACCAGACCTGATTTATCCTTCGCTATAAATCGAGTGAGTCAGTTTATTCAGTCACCTACCGAGCTACACTTGGCTGCAGTTAAAAGAATTTTAAGGTATGTGAAAGGCACATTTGATCAGGGACTGAAGCTTCAGAAATCACCTACAGCAACTCTGAATGCATTTTCAGATGCAGATTGGGCAGGTTGTCCAAATGATAGAAGGTCAACTAGTGGTTTTGCTGTATTTCTTGGAATAAATTTGATGTCCTGAGGTTCACGCAAACAGGCAACAGTGTCTAGGTCGAGCACAGAGGTAGAGTACAAGGCAATAGCAAATGTAACGGCAGAAATCATCTGGATCAAGTCGTTGTTGAAGGAACTGGGAATATTTCAACACAAGTGTCAATCCTTTGGTGTGATAATCTTGGGGCTACATATCTTACAGTGAATCCAATGTTTCATGCTAGGACAAAACATATTGAGGTTGATTTTCACTTTGTCAGGGAGCAAGTAGCAAGAAAAGCTATGGAGGTGAGGTTTATATCTTCAAAAGATCAGTTAGCTGACTTACTCACAAAGCCACTGTCAAAGAAGCCATTCATACGAAATTGTAGCAATCTCAATATCTGCAAATCAGAAATGTTGTGATTGAGGGTGGCTGTTAGAATTAGAGATTGAGAAGAATGAGTATTCAGGCTTCCAGAAGACTCTGTCAGGAGTTAGCTCGTGAACTGAATTTCTGTTAGGGAGTTAAAGACTTTCTAGGTTCAACGCAGCACGTTGTGCATGTACTCACGATCTCTCTGTAAACCGGATCACGATCCACTGTAACTAAAACCTCTCTATATAAAGAACATGATTCCATAGCGGATCAGTGCATTGGCCATTTCCTTTCTTACTCTGTTAGTAATTAGAGATTGTTCTGTTTTTGGTGCTCTAAGTTGTGAGATTGGTTACGAGGTTCATAACAATCAGTGATATATAGGGCTACAATTACACATAATATCCAGATCGACAACACATAATATCCAGATCGACACCGCTGATACTATATGGAGGACGCGGCCACCATCGATCCGAGCACGGCAAGCAGTACCACCTTCCACGACGTGCTCTTCTTCCCGTTGCCAACGCTTCCCTCGTCATCCTGGACCTTTTCCACCACCAGGTTCCAGTCCCGAACGCCGACGATGACATCGCGGATCCTGGCGGTGAAGAAGCCGGTGTACGCGGTCTCAGTAACGTGACACTCGGCAACGAGGTCGAGCGGCGCGTCGAGGAGGGCCTTGGACGGCTTCGGCTGTCCGGCAGCGGCGACGTACACGGAGAGGGTGTGCGCACTGGCGTCGTACTCGACCCACACCGCAAGTGCGGCAGCGCCACAGGGCATGACGGTGACGTTGAGGCCGACGTCCGGCTCCACGTACCGGCCGTACGACATTACCGGGCCGACCTGGACTGCAGCTACGCCGCCGGCGCAGGCACCGGACGACGCGGACGCGGTGTAGTTCGCCTCGCCGCGGAGGCTGCCGCTCGCCGGGATGCTGTCGAGGAGGACGACAAACGCAACCGGAACATTGGCACGGCGCCCGGCGAGGTACGTGAAGCTGGTGTTGAAGGACGCCTCGCGCGCCGGCTGCCCGTCGGCACCGGCGCGCCAGACGCGGACGCGCTGGGGGAGGAGCAGGAAGCCTTCGGCGCGGTCGAACGCGGCGTAGTGGTGGCCCGGCTCGAAAGCGTAGATGGCTGAGTTGGTGCCGGCCAGGAGTTCGGCTGCCGTGCTGGCGTTGAAGGCAGGGATGCTGTAGGTGACCACCCCGTCGGCTGCCGCGCCGGAGATGGCCGCGGCGCAGAGCAGCAGAGCGAGAATGCGGTGCATTGCATAGACGTGAGATTCTGAGACGGGAAAGTCTCCGGATGGTTATGCAGTTCGATATCTGTGTGGGGGGGTGTTGACAGAACCAGGCGTAGTAAACGCTGCATGTTGCCCACATGGACGGAGATCGAGCTCGTCGGTCAGAGGTAACGGATTACGAACTACGTTTCTGAAGGTAGGTACTCGCGCCTATTGTCAACGACCCATCGGTCAAATAAATGGAGTTGTAACATGTTGCAGTTGCACGAGATCAATCTCAGAAGACACGTATTCCCTCTCTGTCTCAAATAATTAAATGACGTGTTTTTATTTTTTAAAATCGACGTTTAACCATTTATTTTATTTAAAAAATTTACAAAAATATAAAAATAAATAAGTTAAGCTTAAAGTACTTTTAATAATAAATCAGTTCACAATAAAATAAATAATTTTTTAAAAACTTGTTTTAATAAATCAAATGATCGAAAAGAGAAATTTAAAAATCTAAAAATGACACTTATTTTATTTTAAGATGGAGAGAGTAGGATTTAGATTGGTCGAGCCGGGGAATAAAAACTTTTTGTTTGCTACTATGGCGAATAGATGTCCCTCATCGGTGGGAGTGAGTATATATTTGCACTCTTTGGCACTTGTGTTCTCTTCCTCTCTCTCTCGTTTTATCTATGTAATTTATATGTGATTATTTATGTATAATTTTTTAAAAAATAAAAAGATGAGATGCTCTCCTCTTAAATTTTCAAAATAAAAATTGTTTAATACTATGGCGAATGTGGGATGCTCTCGCAGAGCATGCTTGTTAGTTGTTGCATTGCCCAACTCAATGCTTATCGCTTATACTACAATTTCAGTTGCTCAACGCGATACGGCCAGCATGCATGTACCGCCGGCTGGTACTCGCTCGCTTGTTCATAACTAAGGAGATGATCAATCACACACAAGACATTCATTCAAGTAAAAACTGCGGGAAGTCTCGACGCTCCATCGGGGTTCGCAAAACCGCGGTTTACCGTGTGGTTTTCGTGAAAACTGTCCAAACCGCTCCGGTTCGATTTGGGCGGTTTAGCTGTTTTCAAATTCAAATTTTTTTGAATTTTAAAAATTTGATGGATTTTAAAATAAAAAATATGTAAAAAAAACTATATGAAAAATGCAACTTCTTAATTGAATCAGTTTTTAAAAATATTTTGATTTTACTGTCGAAACAATTCAACGAAAATTAGAGGGAAAATATATAAGCAAACTTTATTTTTATTCACGTGTCCACAGCAACCCTATCGCCTCTCTTTTTCCTATCCGTGCACTGCGACCGCGCGTCCGCCACCCGCACGTCAGAAACCGCGCTGGAGCAGCGGCTAGCCGCGCGCGCGTCGGGCGCTCAGCAAGCCGTCCGGTTGGAGCGGTGAGCCTCGCGCCAGAAGCAGCTAGCCACGCGTCGAGGGTGGTTAACTGGCTCCACTGGTAAACCACACGATTTCCACAGTAAGCAGACCAATTAGCGCGAAAAGCTGTCCGATCTGGTGGGTTTCTGTGGCAGAGAAGGTGAGATGGTTGTTTTTGCGTTTTTTTTCAAATATTGGTCGATTTGTTAGCAAATTTAAAACATAGTTGGTCATTTTTAAAAATTATTGGTTGTAAGATGTCAGATTAGGCCGATTCGGTTTAGGAGCATAGGGACAACGTGTTTTTCGGGTTTTGTTGCAAATATTGCAAGTCCGTAAAGAGAGAGGGTGGTGCCACACGATTCAAACAACATTTGGCACATCGTGGAAGCAGTGTAGTTGGGTGTCCTTATATTCTCACGGACATGCTGGACTATTTTCACCAGGAGCTTGATAGAACCACCGAGCAGAGGAAGGACCAAGCTAAAGAGATCCTCAGACAGCACTAGGATGCAGGTCGGAGAAATATCAATGAAAAGGACGATGAGAAGATACAGGCTGCCATGAGGTTATCTAGAGAGAATGAGAAATTCCAATATCGTTAGCGTTCGTATGGTGATCAGTTCGAGAGTGGTGGTACTGGTGCTGGTTCATCGTAAGGTGCTTCTGGTTCGTCACAAGGAGGTGGTGGGTCTGTATTGTTTGGCATGATGAGGAGGTCCGCATCACAGAGGTCAAGTAATGAACAAATTCAAACTAGGATCGATATAGGTCTATGGACTGCGAAGAGCAAACTAGCAAAGTCGGTCATTGGACGCGCATGGTCAAAAAAATTTCATACAGAAGTCATCTTTGGTAGAAAAACCGATAGTCTATATTTTGTTAGTGCTATAAAGGAGACACAGAGATGGGATATGAGACCTTTATTTTATTGTATTACATGTTTCTTTATATGTTACCATATTTATGTCGTGTGTCATGATGTTTGTAGCTGAGGGTGTGCCTAGCCCAACTGGAAGGAAAATAGATGTCACGTATTTTAATGCTAACGAGCAAGACATAAAAAAATTCGATAAATTCAAGATAGAGTGGCCGATGTACGGTGTCACGATTATGTGTGACTCTTGGACTGGCCCTACAGAGATGAGCTTGATAAACTTTATGATCTACTGTAATAGTGTCATGTTTTTTCACAACTTATGTGATGTTACTGGGCACAGCCAATCTGCAGACTTGATTCAAGGTACGAGACATATGTTTATTCTATGGCACTATTTGTTTTATTTGTACCTATGATATTTTGAACAATGAAACGTTCTTGTGCACTATTTATTTTATTTGTACCTATAATATTTTGAACAATGAAACGTTCTTGTGCAGAAAATGAATTAGGTATGCATTGATGTAGGTGCAGATAATATTGTGCAGTTTATTACAGACAATGGTTCAAATTATATAAAGGCGTGCAACCTGCTAATAAACAAGTATCTTCGTATTGTCTAGCGACCATGTGTGGTACATACAATCAATCTGATGTTAAAGGCTATTGGTGAGTTTCCAAAGCATAAAGCTATTATAGAGTCAGCTCGCAACATTTTTCGTTGGTTGTATACTCATAATCAGTTGCACTTTATGATGATCAATGCTATTGGTGATGAGTTGATAAGATGGAATGCAACACGTTTTGACACAAACTACATGTTTCTTGAGAGTATGCTTCGTCGAAGAGAAAAATTCATAGCATGGGTGGGTTCTGAAATATTTTTAAATAGTAGATTTGCCAATACTAGAGATGGAAGGCATGCTCACTCCTGGCTAGCAAGCATGTTATGGTGAGATTCAATGAAACATGTGGTAGATGCAGTGCAATTTTTGTATGTATTTCTTCGGTTTGCTGATAAGACAAGAGCCTTACTTTGAGTGAATTACTTCTCAGATATCATTTATGTAAAAATGAGTATGAAGCCCTTTATAGAAATGATGAGCGAGAGACGCAGAGGCATATGGACATTATAAGTTGTAGGATGGTGGACATTTGCAATGATACCTTTGTGAATACAGATAATACGTACTTACAAAAAAATATTATTGTATTTTTTGTTTTTACTGCAATAATATCTAACTATTGTTATATGTGTAGCTAGATCTTTGAACCCAAGAAGTCACTATTCTTACGGGATGGGTCGAAATATAATGAACGATATTCGAGAGGCATTTACACGCATAGGATCAACCGATTTATGTGTGCAGGCCCTATAGGAGGCAGAAATTTTTAAAAGAAAATAAGGTTCATTCGCCACTGAGTTGGTCAACAAGATAGTAGTTGATAAGAATACTTCTTCTACAACTTGGTAGAACATGTTTAGAGGTGACACACCTCATCTTCAGCAGCTTGCATTACGGATAGTCTCACAGTGTACATCATCTAGTGGTTGTGAGCGTAACTGGAGTATATTTGCATTGATCCACACGAAGGTGCGTAACAGATTATCTCATGAGAAATTACATAAGCTAGTGTATGTTAACTACAACCTTCGATCCGTATGCATGATGCTTCATAGACATATAAACCACCAGAAACCGATCCATTTGATCGTCTCATAGAGCTATCGTTGTATGATTCTTCAAATCCTATTCGAGAATAAATGGAACATGAGAGATCTAATTCTGACCCTGTTCTTGTTGAAGAGGGCACCGAGACTGACAGTCTTATACCTAGCTATCTTGTTACAGATGATGACGCTGGTAGACAGTTACTGCGCTTGTCTCGTGCTGCAACAATATTTGAATGGGCGGATCAAAATATGGGTGATACTCACATAGGCAAGAGAAAAGTTCAAAGTGCAAGACAGAAAAAAATGGTAAAAAGATGAGGTTAAAAAGCAAAAAGAAATGTAAGAATGTAGACATGACGACTTCACAGATTCTGGAAACGCCAGACGAAGCCCACTCTATCAAGAATCAAATGATAGCAGCTCCCAAACTACATCTAAAGACGCACCAGGCAGTATAGTTCCTAACTCACAGGCACCAGTCACAACTCATCATTTCACAAGTAACAATTTTTTCATATCATACGATTAATTTTGACTCATTTATCTTACACTTCACTTTTTTTTCAGGTGAGACAGACTATACACATGCTACACAGGATGAGAACTATAGTGCTCCACAGTCACCAAGGACCTCGATTGGGGGAGGCAGTATTACTACAGCACGTACTATTCCGTGCCAGACAGTGATTCTTCATACAGCCAAAATAATGAATACTATAATTATTTGTACGGTGATTCTAGTACAGAAACTCCCACCACATGGGTCTATCAATAGTAAAATCCAGAGTTTTATAACATGTTATATTCACAATGGGAGACAACTACTTCTAGGATGGGATAATTTTGAAATGAATTCAAAGCGAAGTTGTTAGCTACTAGAGGAATTCAACTCCTGTCAAGTAAAGAGTGCGACAATGCATATTTTGATTAGAATACAATTCGAAAGTAAAATGTGCTTCGAAAACTATGTATGGACTTTGGATTTGTTGTGAATGAACAACATGTATGTATGGATTTGTTATGTTCGAAACTTTGGATTTGTTATGAATGAATAATTGTCTTTTATTTGTGGATGAAGTATATTGTGAATGTTGATATTAAAAAAATTATAATAGGTCATGCCCAATTTTTCAGGACTTTTTCATTTAATTTCTTATTTTTCACTAATTTATCGGTTTTCAAATAAATCAAACGGTTTACCGTAAAAATCGTGCGGTTTTCAGCAAAAACCGCTCGGTTTTCGCTGTCATCGATTTTTAGCAAAACCGAGCGGCTTACCGCTGAAACTACGCGGTTTACCGCTGAAACCGCGCGGTTTACCGTTTTTAAACCGTCCTAAAATTTGAAAATTAAAATTTGAATGAAAAACCGAATGGTTTTAACGGTTTTCGCGGTTTTTGTCAAACCGCTCCTGAGCGGTTTCCACGGTTCGATCGGTAAGTTAAACCCTGCGCTCCATTAGCGCCGCAGCCAAAACTTCCTCCTCAGGTTCTTCAAACGTCTCCGAACAACGCAGCCTCATCGAAACCACCATGGTCAAGGTTGGCGTACGCCGCAATGCGTGACACGGCGATCACGCCGACGCCGGGGACAAACAGAGAGATCACGACGCTCATTCCCTCTTTCTCCGCCGGCGGTGGCTGCAGCTTCGCCTCGGGTGCCGCAGAAGGCGGGTCGACTGAGTTTTGGACGTACGTGCTGTCAGCAGCATTCCTAGAGGATGGGCCACATATGCCATGGCATTCCTACAGTTTTTGTTGTGTACTCAATTATATATGAAGTACACCGTTTTATATATAGATTATACTATTTTATATAAGATTTATACTGAATTATATAAGAAAAAATTATTGCGGTATACCCTCACAAAAATTCTAGGTACGTCACTGCATGCTGTTCATTAGGAGCAAGAGGAGGAAAAAGCTTTCAATCCATCTAAAGCAATATGGTTTCATCAAAACGAGGACAATTCAAGATTGCCTGGCTTGGAGCTTTGAATACTTGCATCTATGTCATCAGTCCAAAAGAGAACTAATCATATTAAAACTAGACTTTGAAAAAGCTTTTGATAAACTTGAGCACCAAGTGATTTTATCAGTCATGCAAAGCAAAGGTTTTGAGCACAAATACATTTCTTGGATATATAACATTCTAAATTCTGGAACCTCCTCTGTTTTATTAAATAGAGTACCAGGGAAGGTGTTTCATTACAAAAGAGGAGGCAGGCAGGAAGTCCCTCTTTCCTCTCTTCTTTTTGTTTTAGTAGCAGATCTTTTACAATCTATTATCAACAGAGCAAAGGATTTAGGAGTGCTGAAACTGCCTATTCCCCTTACAAGTTCCAATGACTTTTCAATTGTTCAATACGCTGATAATACCTTATTGATTATGGAAGCTTGCCCCTCAACAGTTATTTGTTTTGAAAGCCGTACTAAATACTTTTGGAGCCTCTACCGGTTTAAGAGTCAACTACAATAAGTAAATTATGGTGCCTATGAATGTTAGACAAGAGAAATAGAATCATTTGGCTCTGACCTTTAATTGTCAAGTGGGAAATCTGGGGTTACCCTGGGCACTCATAAACCGAGTATTTCAGATTGCTTACCTTTAGTGCAAAAGATTGAGAAAAGATTATTCAACTGTTTTATCTTTTTATCTCAAAGTGGCAAATTGCAGGTGATTAATTTAGTGCTTTCAGCTCTGCCTACATTTTATATGCATACAATAAAACTTCATGGAGGAGTTATAGAGCAATGTGATAAATACAGGAAACAATGTCTCTAGAGAGGTTCTGATTTGACTTCTAAAAAGCCTTCTCAAGCATCTTGGCATATGGTTACACGGGCAAAATGGGAGAAAATATTCTAAATATTCCTTGGGTTCAGATTTTATGGGAACGATATTATGTTAACAGCATTCTTCCTGGTAATAGAAAAAAAAAAAGATCATTCTGGTGACGAGATGTCTTAAAACTCTTGGATACTTATAAGGTGCTATCAAATGCTCATGCAAATGATGGCAAAGCAATTTTATTCTGGAAGGATCTCTGGAATGATCAATTGAGAGCTCTTATCCTGAGCTGTACGCCTTTTCCAGGCAACAAGATATTAAAGTTGATAAGTTGTTAACTATGCCAAATCTTTTAGAATATTTTCATTTGCCACTATCAGAGGAAGCACATTCTCAGCCTACAGATCATTGAGGATTGGTCTCATCAGTTTACTCCAACAGATTCTTTGGATGTTTGGAATTATATTTGGGGCTCTGGTTACTACTCTTCAGTTAAGGCTTATATCTTATAACTAACTAGGATTCTTTATGTCAACTCAAGCATAAAGTGTTCTTCTGGCTAATTCTAAAAGACAGAGTAAAAACAAGAAACATGTTAAGAAGAAATACCATACTAGTCTTATGTCTGCAAGATGTGCATTCTTCACCAAAAGGATCTTTAATAATGAGGACCTAACAATTGAAAAATGCAAGTTAAGTTTTTACATTAGTTTGCTGATGCTTGGGGCTAGACAAAAATACTCTCCAAGAATTTAAGAATGGATAGCTTCAGTTTAGATTTCCTGTGTGCTTTTATTTTTTGTTTTTTCTGAATGTACTTTGTTTACTTTTCTTATTAATATATATATTAACCAGTAGGCCATTGCCCTCCTGTTCCTTTTTTTAAAAAAAAAGGAAAGGAAGAAAAAGGGCGCGAGTGATGGTGTGGGAATAGTGAGCCGAGCAATTGGAATTCTGCGATCGGTGCTCTGGTTTGTCGCGGCCGCTTTTTCTTAGATGGATCGATGTTGCTTGGCAGTAGGGGTTTCAAAATCAGTCGGTTTTTATGGTTTTCAACTAGTTCAGTTTGATTTTATCAGATAATCAATTTTTAGTTTAAAATTTTTTAAAAATAAAAATTCAAAATTTAAAAAAAATTAAAAATCTGAAAACTAGTCAAACCGATTAATAAATTAGTCAAGCAGAGTGATAAACGAAAAAATTGATGAAAAATAGCTTAAACTAATTTAATTTCAAATTCAAAAATAGTAAAAAAAAACCTAATCGATAAACCTAGCAACTTTCTCTCAAAAAGTTAATTTTCAAATTCATATTTTCTGTAACAGTTTTCGCAATTTTTTACGGTCACCACTGGTTTTCGGTGTCCAAACATAATCCGAATCCCGCTTGGTTGGAAAATTTTTTCTATGGAGAAATTGTTGCGCGTAACAGACCAAACGAAGCACGAGTTGAAATGGTAGAGTGGTGCCTTTTCAGCTTATTTGCAGTCCACTGCCCATGCAGTCGTGGATGGGGTGGGCCAACAACGCGCGGCCCAAGAAGTGTCAGCTCGTGACTGCCGCGAGGATCCGGGTCCGGCTTCAGATGCACCCAAAAGCGTGATTTTCTAGGGTCCGCCTACTGTTTTTTTTCCTTTTTTTTTGTTACCCGTGGGGGGGGGGGGGGATCAGACTTTAGTTTTCATTACTGAAAAAATGTGCTCACTTTGTGCATTCCATTTCAAGAAAAGAAAACCAGTTAACAATAATTTTATTTGCTCAAGTATAGGTATTGCTTCAACACGCTTGGAATTGTTGAGATGTCAAAAATACTTTCATTAGGATTTTTCTAGCAGTAAACACTTGCATGATTCATCTTAAGATTCAGACCCATGATACCGCAGCATCGAAGTTCCAAAATGCAAGAAGACCATACAAAGTTTGGACTCAGATCAACACGACACGACACGTAACGGTAGTAATCAGTCTTAAGAACATGATGACCTGGATCTTCATCGACACACACTACTACACACAGATGGCCACACTGCTCATCAGCCTCTCATCTGAACGGATGCAATATGCCGAACGGACTGTGGACGGTATGGAATGGAATGTGACGCTTCGATTTCAGTCGACCTCCTCCATCTTGCTCTCCTCGGCCGCGGCCTCCTCGAGCGCCGGCATGTCTGCGTCCTCATCCGCTGCGTCCTCGTCGATGTTGAGCCCGAGCTTGAGCATCCTGTGGATCCTGGCAGCGAAGGTGTTGGGGTCGTCGAGGCTGAACCCTGACGTGAGCAGCGCGGTCTCGAACAGCAGCATGACGAGGTCCTTGACGGACTTGTCGTTCCGGTCCGCCTCGGCGCGCTTCCGCAGCTCCTCCATGATGCCGTTGTCCGGGTTGATCTCCATGGTCTTCTTGGACGACATGTACGCGCTCATGCTGCTGTCCCGGAGCGCCTGCGCCTTCATGATCCGCTCCATGTTCGCCGTCCACCCGTACTCGCCGGTAACCAGGCAGCACGGCGAGTCCACGATGCGGTCGGACACAACCACCTTCTCCACGCGGTCGCCGAGGATGTCCTTGATCACTTTGCAGAGGTCTTCGAACGCCTTCTTCCGCTCCTCGCGCCGCTTCTTCTCGTCCTCCGACTCCTCGTCCAGCTTCAGACCTTCCTTCGTGGCCGAGACGAGTTTCTTGCCGTCGTACTCCTTGAGCTGCCCGACGGCGTACTCGTCGATGGCGTCGACCATGAACAGCACCTCGTAGCCCTTCTTCTTGAGGCGTTCGAGGAACGGCGAGTTCTCGACGGCCTTCTTGCTCTCGCCGGTAATGTAGTAGATGTCCTTCTGGCCTTCCTTCATGCGCGTGACGTAGTCCTTGAGGCTGGTCATCTCGTCGCCGCTCTTGGTGGAGTGGAACCGGAGGAGGTCGGCGAGCTTGGCGCGGTTCTGCGAGTCCTCGTGGATCCCCAGCTTGATGTTCTTGGAGAAGGCCTCGTAGAACTTGTTGTAATCCTCCTTGTTCTCGGCGATCTCGAAGAACATCTCGATGCACTTCTTGACCAGGTTCTTGCGGATGACCTTGAGGATCTTGTTCTGCTGCAGCGTCTCGCGGGAGATGTTGAGCGGGAGGTCGTCGGAGTCGACGACGCCCTTCACGAAGCCGAGCCACTCCGGGATGAGCTCCTCGCAGTTGTCCATGATGAAGACGCGCCGCACGTACAGCTTGATGTTGTTGAGCTTCTTCCGGGTGTCGAAGAGGTCGAATGGCGCGCGGCGGGGCACGAACAGGATCGCCTTGAACTCCAGCTGCCCCTCCACGGAGAAGTGCTTCACGGCGAGGTGGTCCTCCCAGTCGTTGGTCAGCGACTTGTAGAAGGACGCGTACTCCTCCCGGGTGATCTCCTCCGGCTTGCGCAGCCAGATGGGTTTCTGCTTGTTGATCTGCACCCACTCGTGCGTCACCTCCTTGACCTTCTTCTTCTTCTTCTCTTTCTCTTCCTTGTCATCGTCGACCTCCTCGACGTCGCCCTCCTTCTTCTTGTCATCGTCAGCCTCATCCTCGTCGTCACTGATCTCCTTCTCGGTGGTCTTCTCCGTCCACAGGTAGATAGGGTAGCTGATGAACTCAGAGTGCTTCTTGACAAGGTCCTTGAGCCGCCGCTCCTCGAGGTACTCGAGCTGATCATCCTTGAGGAACAGCGTGATCTTGGTCCCCCTCCCGAGCCGCTCCCCAGCCGTATCCAGCGAGACGGTGAACGAGCCGCCCGCCTGCGACTCCCACACGTACTGCTCGTCGTCGTTGTGCTTGGTGGTGACCACGACCTTCTCGGCGACGAGATAGGCCGAGTAGAAGCCGACGCCGAACTGCCCGATCATGCTCACGTCCGCGCCCGCCTGCAGCGCCTCCATGAACTCCTTTGTGCCCGACCGCGCGATCGTGCCCAGGTTGTTCACCAGGTCAGACTTGGTCATGCCCACGCCGGAGTCGATGATGGAGAGCGTCTTCGACGCCTTGTCCGGGACAAGACGGATGAAGAGCTCCGGCTGCGCGTCCAGCTTGCTCTTGTCCGTCAGGCTCTCGAACCGGATCTTGTCGAGCGCCTGGAGTGGCATTCGATGATTGTTTGTGAGGCATCGCGAGCGTCAGTCACCGGTGCACAGAAACAGAGGATAAAACAGAGGAAGCAGAGGATGAACAGAGAGAGAGGATCGACCAACTTACATCTGATGCGTTGGAGATGAGCTCGCGCAGGAAGATCTCCTTGTTGGAGTAGAAGGTGTTGATGATGAGCGAGAGCAGCTGGTTGATCTCCGCCTGGAACGCGAAGGTCTCCGTCTCCGCGCCGCCAGCCATCTGCACGTCCGCCGACGCCATGGCTCTCCTTGATCCTTGCAGTTGCAGATCGCTCGTTGATCAGTGCGGTTGCTTCTTCTCTGCCGAGAGGCGTTCGAGAGAATGCGTTGCGCTGCTTGACAGGTGATCTTCTCTGGTGCCGATTGACAGGGGGACGAACAAGTGGCCGCCTTTATAAGCAGTGAGAGAGGCGGTGGTGACAGCCGACTGGCGAGGAGAAGAGCGCGTTCGCAGGTGTTCCAGGACCTTCGCCATCGTTCGTGCGCTCTCTCCCGACGACCTCGCCGAAGGCGTTCCGGTTGCAGGGGGGCGCTCCCGGCTATTCCCGAGCTTTCGAAAAAGGGTGTCGGTGTCTGTCCGTGCGATTGCGACAGGAATCCCGAAGCTTCTGCGGTTATCGGGACGCGAACGGGAGACGGCCCGTCGGGCTCGGAAATGGGCTGGATAGCAACCGTCGTCCTAAACGCGTCCCTGAATGGGCTTGGACTTGTTAATATTGAACACCTACTTTCTGTAAAAGAAGGCCCGAGCGAAGGCAGGCCCAAACCTAAAATTCATTCATTGGAGCCCGCCTCGGCCCATTTAGAGAAGTTACCTAGGGTTCAGTCATCAGTGACCCAGAGCCGCGCCGCAGCGAGAGGTTTTGCTCTGCTCCGCAGTCCGCGCTCGCTCCTTGACGGAGGGAAAAAATGGCGTCTCTGGCCCGCTCGGCCGCCGCCGTCGCGAGGTTGGCGCTGCGCCCGTCGCGCGTCGCCGGCCGCGTCCTCGGCGTGCCGCTCCCTCAGCCGGCGTTGCCTTCCCCGGCGCGCGCCGCTCGGATCCTCCGCAGGTCGGCGGCCGCGGGGCTGGAGACGCTCTTGCCGCTGCACACCGCGGTGGCGGGGGCAAGGCTCAGGTCGTGCATCGCGGTCGACTCCTCCTGCTGGAGCTCCCTCTCCCAAGGTATGTAACACGCGCGCTGCACGGTTACTTCGAGCTGTATGTGTATTTGGGCAACCATCTTCAGCCCTAAAATTGTCACAGCTGAGTCCAATTATTAGAATCATCCTTAACCAGTTATCAATACAGTTCCATTCGCGTCGACATTTATAGCTACTAGCTAGGCAGTAAGAACACTAGTCGCCTCTTTTCCACCTAATTGACTGACTTGCACAAAATTTTCATGTTGTTAGAGCTCTGTTTGGTTCTTTTGTTTCACATGATATTTGCTAGAATCGACATGAAGTGGGGAACAATGAATTTGATCATTAATTGTTGGCTTGATCAAAGAATAAGTCGTTTTAGACATGACCTAGGATATCAACAATAAGTCGTTTTAGACATGACTTAGGATACCAAGGATTACCATTAATTGTAGCTGGGAAATGAGGATGGGCTCGTTGAGCGACTGCTCTGTCTCTCTCACTTGGTCCTCTTTGCACCTGATGTTGCTTTATCTCCATGCCAGCAATCACATCTCTTCCTTCAAAGTGATGTCTTCTTGCGATCCTCTGCCAGTTGGCTGGCTGCTACATCTGTTTGCTTCCCTCGTCATTGCTTAATGTTGCCAATATTTTTTTACTATTGCTTATTTTTTGCCCATATATCCCTTCGCCTCTATTTTTTTAGCTTTTTGTAGATTAGTCCTTTGTTCCTGTTGTGCATAGGGGAGCCTCACCATGCTGTGTTAGTCTGCTCATCCAAGATAGATTGGATTTTGGAGGTACCATATTTGATTTTGGTTAACGGGAGAGAAGTAGAGCCATGTAACATGAAGCAAGGAAGAAGATGAGTTTGTGTTCAATGTGGTTGTTGATATTTGGGCCTATTTTATATATCAGACCCCAGCCAAATATCCAAACGTGGTAAAGGAAATAAAACTATGTATCCCTAACCCAAACTTGATCCATCATATCCCACCTTATTTCCTTATCTCCTTGGGGGGGGAGGTGGCGTTACGTGCCTGTTTCCACACGGTTAAGCGTTGAGCAGGACGGCAGCGCTTCGCTTCTGGGGCAACGCACGCATTTCACGCTGTTCTCAGATCTGAGGTCAGACTGTTTCCGTGTGGTCCGCTGTTGCTGGATTTCATGGGGTTAGTGGAAATTAGGGCAACATGTGAGGAGAGGGTTGATGGGACAGCATATGGCAGCACATGTCACATTTTTTTTTCTCTCTCTTCTCAACCATGTATTTGTTGGTTAAATCTCCACAATTTGTACTTCATAGAAAAATGCATAGATGCGCTTAGGGATGCCTAGCTCTGAGCTACAGTTTGATTCCCACTAGGGTTGTTTTTCTTCATTCACTCCAACCGGCGGGCATTTTTTTGATCGAGTGCGCTTGGTCCCATTTTTTCAATTGCACGTGCTTTCTCTGTTCCCTGGTGTGCCATAGTGCTTCTTTCACCCGCACGAGTGTGCTCCCATCTTTTGCTCACGCACTGCTTGGTGGAAACAAATGTCATAGTACTTTGGCCAGAAGGTGTACTTTGAAAACATTATCCTCATAACAGCTTGTTACTTTCCTTTTATCAAGAATATTGGCGAGTTCGAAACTACTAAATTGATCAATTTTAACTATCTTGGGGAAACCAATTGCATTTTGTTCTTCTGATACTTTGGGGAACATTATCTGTCGTGTTAATATGTTAGTTTGGTGAGTTAAAAAAATATGCTGAAGTGGTCAATTTTAACTATCTACATTGTGTATTATTGAGATGAAATGTTGGTTAGATCATTCTGAATGAAAAAAAAAAACAGATGTTTCTATTCATTATTATTTAAAAGATGGGGTTACAATATTTTGACACTGGTTGTTATAGGTTTAAACAAGCGCATCTGACCTTGGCTTAGGAGGTGCTCTGCAGACAAGTGAGGACACTGAGTTAGACAAGCCCATTTATTCTCAGATATTTCTAGAACAATGAAACATTGACTTTCAAGTTGCAAGATCTGTATACTCTTGCCAACACTCCAAATGGTTTTCTGTAACCTGCTATTGTTTTAGTTTGATTTTGCAAGAAACTTTGTATCAATAATGATAAATATCGTTTTTTACCTTGCTGGAAATAAATGCGAATAACTGTGTCTAAGTAACGTAGTATGCATGTGTTGTGATCTGACTTCTCTTATATTTTGGTGATATAGGATATGCTTTGCCTTTGTGACAAAGAGCTGCACCTGAAGCAACCAACGAATCATTCGGAACTGCAGACATTGGGCTATAATAAAAATTAGATATCTTCTGTAGACTCAAGTGAGGTCCTGTAATTTTTATTCATTCAACAGTTGGAACATCATTCAATGTTACAGAATTTTGTGGCCCAGGAATTTTCTGCGTGTGATTCAGAATTGCTATTGTCTGCACAGTAATGAGTACTACCTCCGTTCAACACTTTTAGATGTCATGTTTGACTCTCTACTCCATGGAGAGTTGCAGCAATTGCATTTATTTAGACATCTTGGTTTCTTAATGCTGTGTCACACTAATTCCATTGATTCCGTAGATCCAATCTCAAATGACTATAGGATAAAGTCAATATGAAAATCTATGAATTTCATCTGGATTTACAAGCTGGACTTTCCAACAACCGTATTCTGAGGCTTTATTTCCCTCAGCGCACACTTCAGTCTCTATCGATGGTCGGTTTTCGTCGGATTGGCAGACACGGCGGAGTTGACGCAAATTGCCGAGAGGCTCACGGATTATGTATAATAAAATAACATCGATGGAGTGAGAGCTTTTTTGGGACACGGGGAGTATAGTTCAGTGACAAGCTGCAACTGCCAACAACCCTGCCGCAAAGCTTTACTACTATCTAAGGGCAGCTGCAGCATTTTAAGAAGGTGCTACATTAGCGCTATAATGTTGTTATAGCGCCAACTAGCTCCTGGTGCTTAAATATGGAACGCTGTGCTAGGAATTAAATAATATTTTTGCGGTAGCGATTGTTGGGCAGGTGAGCCGTTGGCTTGCATGCCATTGAAAGCGAATGAACTTTTTATTTCAGTTGGACACATCAATTGATGGTGCTACCAAATTATAGTCATTTTATGCTAAATTAGCACTAGGTAGATTTAATGTCTAGCAATATTTACGCGTTCCATACGCTGCGGCTGGCCTAACGCGCACGTCAATCTTTGGCATGTTGGACGGGAATTTCTAGGACAGATGAGGACAACGACGACTTAGCCGTGGACTACAGCTACGTTATTACTCTCGCCAATGCGTTGATCTCCATCAGCTCCACACAGCACCACACACCAGCACGTTCATCGGCAGCAATGCATCATCATCTCTCAGAAACGCTGCTGCTCCCTCTCGTCCTAGCGACCACCGCTGTCTTCCTCGTCTCCCAAGCAAATTCCCTGCAAGCCCTACATGCCTCCGGCGCCTGCATACCGCACGAGAGGGAGGCCCTGCTGACATTCATAAGAGGCATCACCAGTGACCCTGCGGGGATCCTCAACTCGTGGCCGGAAGGCGACCGTGACTGCTGCAGGTGGAGAGTGTTGGCCCAGCTCCTCACTCGCTTGCTCTCTCCAGAACACACGTGCACACACGAGATACCATAAGACACAGGGATGTAGGAATTTACAGAGCTGCACATCAGCTTTGGCATTAGCACAGCACAAAAACTTGTATTTCTCTTCACTTGACTCTTAACACATGTTGATTACACAAAGCTTAAATAGACACAGTGACTTGGCCGGCACTCACACACGCACTGCACCACGTCTAGTCGCACTACTCGGCCATTAGCTCCACTAATCGCTCTTCCTGAGCATGCAAGCCACTCACTCGCTTGCACGTACACGCTCTGCATACGTAAGAACTGGTCCTCCGAGCTGACCATGCAGACATGCAGCACGCCGCAACGGCCACGGGTCCAGCTCCACTAAACTTGACACGCCGGTCACCACTAATCACCGGGCACCACTAATCTGCATCACCTCATGCAGCTCACTCATCTGTCGCACTTGACAGAAAACTCTCTAACCACAACTAAATAACTCATATAGCGAATACGACTAAATACTCACAAACAACGAGATTAAATCTAACAGAGAGGTGTCCGGTGCAGCAACCGGACAGGCCATGTCCTCAAGCTTCCACTCCGCAGTGTGAACGATGCTTCCTTCTACGGTGATGCGTTGGTTGGCCAGATAAGTCCCTCTCCGCTCAGTTTGGAGCATCTGGAAGTCCTTGATCTAAGCAGCAATGACCTTGAGGGACCAACTGGCGGTATCCCTGAGTTTTTAGGCTCTTTAAAAAACTTGAGACATCTTGATCTCTCGGACATTAATTGGTCTGTTGGAAGAGTACCTCCTCACCTCGGCAACCTATCAAATTTGCAGTATCTTGATATTTCTTCCAAGTACGGGCGACTATATATGAACTCAAAAGATTTATCATGGCTAACGCATCTGCCTTTTCTTCAGTACCTGAACCTTAACTCTGTAGACCTCAGCACTGTAGCTGACTGGGCGCACGTGGTGAACTTGATTCCTTCTCTGAGGGTCCTTGATCTTAGTTCTTGTTCCCTTATGAATGCGAATCAGCCTCTCCAACACCTCAACCTGACAAACATAGAAGGGCTCGATCTATCCAACAACTACTTCGACCACCCAGTTGCATCCTGTTGGTTTTGGAACATAACACACGTCAAACGCCTCTATGTTACCAACACAGATTTGTATGGTATGTTTCCCAATTTGCTAGAAAATATGACGTCCCTCGAAATCCTTGATTTTTCACGTGTTGATAGGGATTGTGGGAAGCTTTTCATGACAGAAGATTTGAGAAATCTTTGCAATTTGGAAGTCCTAAGCCTACAGAATAGTCTCTTTAGTGGAGATATAAAAGAGATGTTTGACAGACTGCCACGTTGTTCGTCCAACAAAACTGCGAGAATTGTCTCTGTCCGGCAACAATATCACTGGAGTATTACCACATCATATGGTACAATTAACCAGCTTGGTACATCTTGACCTCAGTTATAACTATTTGACTGGTGGTGTACCACAAGAGCTCGGCCTCCTCGGTAATTTGACCTCCCTGAACCTACAGAACAATAACTTAGATGGTGCGCTCACTGAGAAACACTTTGCAAGACTACACAGCTTACAGGTCCTTGACTTATCTTATAATCCATTGAAGGTAGAGATCATCTCGGAATGGCAGGCCCCATCTAGACTACAAGAAGCTATCTTTGCAGGTTGCTCGTTGGGCCCTCTATTTCCATCCTTGCTACAATCATTACTTGGTGTTGACATCTAAAATTTGCATCATTTGAGAAGACTGAAAGTTCTGGTTTCTCGAGCCAAATGTGCCGGTTCTGGTTTCTCGAGCCAAATGTCCGGTACCCGAAGTCTGTTTTTGTTAGTTTTTACACCAAATCGAAACTAATTTGTTTTCTAATAAGAAGATCCGTGGCTCCACGGGAAAAGACCATCTCACCTCTATATAAAGAGGCCTAAGGCCGATTAAGAACGTAACCCAATCGATTCTACCAATTGTCCCTTTACTTTTTACCTTTTTACCTGTTTAAACCCTAATCCTTTTTCAAACCTCCTATGCTATTTATCCACCGGTCTTCACAGCCATAGATGACGTCCTAGGTCGGCCTGTCGGTCGACCTAGGACATGTTCGGCAATGCTCACACCCAGACGAGGTCTCTCTCGGACGAGAGATTCAACGGTCTTTACTAGTTTGCTTGTAAATTAGTCGTTCTTCGTCACGAAAGCGCGTTGTCTACCACTTTGCAGTTTACCCGTAAACCTAGCCGTCCTTCACAGCGAAATCGTGGTAGCTGCATCTTCACGAACCGATCGGAGGTAACCTTGTCGATCTGATCCGTTGCGACTCGCATGACCTAGTGCTCTCGATGCGTTGATCCGGATCTTTTCAGCGTCAACACTTGGTCTTGAAAGTATTGATATCTCAAGGGCAGGTATAATGGATACTCTTCCAGACTGGTTCACCAATGTCTTTTCGAATGTTACATATATTGACATGTCTAGCAATCTTCTATATGGGCGTTTGCCAACTAATATGGAAACAATGTCAATACAAGGACTCCACCTCCGTTCTAACCAATTGAGCGGTCAAATACCACCATTGCCAAAAACCCTACGGCACTTAGACATCTCCAACAACTCTTTGTTAGGGCCTATGCCGCCGAATTTTGAATTTCCAAACCTAACGACATTGGTTCTGTTCTCCAATCGCATCACCAGCCAGATTCCTAGGTCTATTTTCTGTTAGATCTTCAGGATCATTAGCCTAAGAGATGAACCACCTTTAGAGCAAGAATTGAGAGCATACTTAGGTCTTGAGCTCTCATCACTCTTCTTCATCTTCTAATATGTTCTTCATGCTTGTGCTGTGCCACTTAGGGCATGGATGAACCCTTCCCAGGGCTTTGATAGCTTGTTGATTGCGCAATTCTTAGGGCAGAGGCATATCTCTTATCACCATCCCATCTAGGCTGGTCTCTGCTCCTTTTATAGCCATCACACTGGGGGGTTGCACCCTAGTGTGTTCTCAAAGCTTCCAATCAAAGATTTTAATTGTTGGTCAAAATTGGTGGGTCAACCACCTAGTTAGGTGTTGATCCCTTGCACACTAAACTATTTTAGTAAAACTGGTTTAACTATAATCACATTCACATCTAACATTTGCAAGTGCACTGCACTAAAAACCATAGACCTGGCCAACAACTTTTTCAAAGGTGAACTTCCTTCGTGTTTGGATAAGATATATTTTGAAATTTTAAAATTAAGTGACAACAGTTTGAAAGGTCAATTCCCACATGTTCTGCAATATTGTAGAAATATAAAATTCCTAGATTTAGCCAGGAATAAGTTCTCAGCTGGAACATTCCCAGAAGCATCACAGATCTTGGATGCCTTAAATATTTCGATTTATCTGGAAATGATATATCAGGTTCTTTACCTCGAAATATGTCAAATTTTGCATACATGAGGCAGCATCATATGTTCTGTGACGATGACGGTATTCCATTCCTATTTGATAGCGGATATGATTATGCCCGTGTGTCTGCAGTAATAAAGGGACGGCAACTTAACTATGGAATAGGATCTTCATTTTTAGAACAAAATCCAATAGGAATAGACTTATCTTTAAACAATTTATCGGGTGAGCTTCCGGAAGACATAGCTACCCTTGATGCACTGGTGAGTTTGAATCTCTCCTGGAACCATCTCAACGGGAAAATTCCAACAAAGATAGGGGCCTTGCAGTTGCTAGAATCACTTGACCTATCAAGGAATAAGTTTTCAGGAGAGATCCCAGCAAGCCTTACAAATTTGACATTCTTAGAGTCTTTAGATCTGTCATACAACAATCTTACAGGAAGAATACCATCAGGATCGCAACTTGAGACACTCTACACTTCTAATCCAACGATGTACGATGGAAATATTGGTCTTTGTGGGCCTCCTCTTAGAAAAACTTGCCCGGGGACTGATGCATCAAGACAAGGTCCATGGAGAAGATCTGAAGATGGTAATGGCGATGAGATCTTTTGGCTTGGACTTGGATTGGGATTCACAGTGGGCCTTGGGGTGATTTTCTGTACCCTTTTATTCGGCTGAACTTTGAGGTTTGCGTACTTCGGATTCTTCGACGGCCTGAACGACATGGTACATGTCTTTGTGGCTGTTTCATGGGCAAGATTGACGTGGACGAAGAAGGCCAGAACTGAAACTCTGTAAGGCTTTTTGCACGTGCGCATGAATAAATGCAGAAGATATGCATGACTGTGGTAGCACATCTGTGTTTAATTGTATCTTGTATGCTAGTTTTATTGGTTTCGTGTTGCATCTATAATAATGTGTGTGGCGTGGAGTCGTACTTGGCAGTTAATTAATATGTGTAATGGAATGTATTTGTGTTTGACATTTCATCTTCCGATCTTAATTAACGCTCCATTACCACTCAATATTTTTAGTATGGAAATGTCTATCAGTTAGGAGTCGTCGTTCAATTTTCTATGGAGTCTCGGCTTCAGCAAGCTTGTACTAGTGCATAGACTGGAGCCTTCCAGATCTTGTCTTTGAAGACAACATTGGCGGCTGCAATTTACAGCATAGACAGCAAGGGTTTACCTCTAACGCATGCAAAGTTTTCCTCTAACGCATATATGAGCTTGTGGTGTTCTAGCTCAGCCATAAGGTTACATCTAGCCATTTAAATATTATCCATTTTGGATGCTTGCACTTTTTTCCACCTCTCATCATAGATGTATGCATGGTTAATTAAAGCAAATATTTAAATGGATAATTGTAATCGATGCAAGTTTCTTGGTTTTTCCTCTCATCGTCTGGCTTTACAGTACTTCACGCATGCAATAGTTTTCCTCTAGTACTAGCTAGCAGCTGTAGTAGTTTACATAGTCGACCACCCTGCCATGAATGGGCGTTTGGGAGGGAGCAGACCTCCGGAACCACAACCTGCAAGCGACACCTGCATTGATTTTAAGTACTTCCCGGCCGATGACTGGAACATTTGGTCGACTCCTCCATCAAATTATAAATCATGGTCCAAACACAGTCAATGATAAATCAAATTACAAAAAATATATAATATTTATTTTATTTTTTTAATAAAATAAATAATCAATGTATATGTTAGAAGTCAACAGCGATATACATTATGCTGTAAATGTCGATGCCAAGTGAAGTCGATCCGTCTCTGTCAACTGTCGTGGCGCAAGCGTACAGACGAAAAATGTCAACACATGGAGAGGCGGGAGAGAGGCGCTAGTGCTCTGCTCGCGGTCTACTGAGTTCTGCCTGGTGCGTCTCCAAAGGATGGAAAGCCTCAAAAGACGTTTCCCTGAAGCTGCTCTTCTGATCGAGCGGGAGCCGGGAGGGAAGTCGTTTTCCTCTCTGCACTCTTTTCTGCTACTCCCCCTGCGGCAACCTCGCATCCGTCGTCGTCGGAGCGTCAGATCACACTTCGCTGCAGGCTGGTCGCTTTCCAAACACCACTGCTCCTGCAGCATGCATGGAATTTCTTTCCTTGTTGGAGCTGCCTGGTCTGCATATGTTCACTCCAAATTACCCCGAGCTGACATCCAGTGCAGCAGCTTCAGCATCTTGAATTTTCCTGCGCATGCATCCTGCCCCCTGCTGGATCCAATTTCTATTTCTGCTCTTGGGACTCGACCGCCGTAATGTCATCATCCATCCAGGCACCAATGCTGGAGCTGGACCATCCCAGTAATTGGGTTCAGCTGTTCAGTACGCAGGCGCTTGTGTGAATTTCGGGTACAGGAGTGTGTACTACACCAATGGAGGATAGAGACCAGCTACTGCTCTGTTTTTTCAGCGGACAGCCCGTGAGCGGAGTAAATACTTGTGGTTGTGGGAGTACATGAGGTTCACAAACACAGGAGGACATGGAGCCTCTGCACGCAGTTTTCCAGTTGCTCACTCGTGTTTCAAATCCCCGCGGGTGTTCAGGAGATCTCCCCGCTGGACGCCAAGCTAGGCTCGTGATTATCGCTGTAGCATGCACTGTACCGCTGTAGGAGTACAGCAACGTTGCCTGGAATGACCAACCAGTCTCTTGTCGGAATCGAACGGGCTGGCGGATGGTTGCGATGTACATGCATGACAAACTGTGGCTGGTGGCAAACTCATTTTTAACCGAACTGAGCTGTTGGACCTCGACCTCTCGAGGATGTGGTACTAGAGCACTCCTCAATGTGATCATCAGTTGCGCTGAGAGTACGGAGTAGAGTACGTACGTAATACAGCGCTGGAATAGTGCCTGTGCTGGTCCCGTTGGTTTCGAAATTTGGAATCGCTGTAAGTTTCAAATCCCGACAGTGTCATCTGCAGCCATCCAGCAGAGATCGGTAGGAAGTGCTAGTACAACAAACTTTATGAGGGAGTAGATCTGGACGGATCGAGTGATATATTAGTTTAATTACTGGTGTAGTTTAACCACTCTCACGCGTGCATGCAAATTAAGCTCGCATCACTCCGGCCCTTTCCTAGTTTGTTGGTATCAACACGCATGTGTGGTTGCTTAATTTCACAATCGATCAAAAATTGTTTTTAAATTGTTCGCTCACTGAAAAAGAGGAAGATATACTGAAGTCCTGTTCAGTATATACCCCACGTTCCTTTTAAAAAAAAAGTCTATACCCCACGCTGGAGTAGAAAAAGAAATATAATACTGTTGGTGAGACGTGTGGCACCTCAGTTTCAATGCGCCCAATGGGAGCTCAAATCACAGCAGCTTTGGCTTATGTGCTTAGCGTACTGTAGCTACAAGGCATAAGCTGAAGATAACCCTTGGTTTGTTCGGATCAAGTAAAAACAGCTTATATAAATAGTATTTTTACTGTATATACAATATATAAATAGTAACATCAGCATGATAAAATGAGCTCTGCCAAACACACCCTTAATCACCGCACAAGTCGATTCTCCTGCTACCTTAATCTTCGGAGGAGTGATTATTAGGTGTACTAATATGATCCTTGGGATTAACCAAAGTCTGGCATAGGGTTTAGTAACGGTAACGAGGACGTGCAGAAGCCTCTGGTTTGGATTTGTCGTTGGAACCGTCGTCCCTGGCAGTCCGTCATATATCGTCGTCATCAGCCCCCATCCATGGTCCCTGGCCTCGAGATCTGCAGTGGAAGAGGAAGACACACCTGCAGGTTCATGGACCATGGAGGTTCCACATGCCTTTCCGAGTCCCAAAGCTAGCTAATCTCATGGTATGGGCGGTTCGAAAGGTCTCTTTTACTATCTGCTTTCTCTGTCCTGATGGGTTTTCTGCTGCTTCTGCGTGCAGCTAAAAACTTTGGTTTTAGTCCCTCATTTTGAAACGTAGGAATTTCAAAGGATCTCACAGAAATTTCATAAAAAAAATTATAGTAACATATAAAATTCTCACGATTCAAATAATGGAGCCTTCGTAAGTTAGTATATTAGATTTACGTAAACAAACATCTGTAAATGCTGGTCAACCATTCTTTATGCTCTTCCACAGGATAGAGAAGGACTCCAGTACAATAAGATGCCGTATCTTTCAAATTTGATACCAGCAGCATCAGAGGAGGAGCCTCTGTTGAGCTCAGCAGCAGCACGTGCTGCCTGCTTGATAAGGTGGATGTCTCTAGTTAACCAGTATGAGTACTCACTACCTCAAATTAATACAAAAGAGACATCATCATTAGCGACATCTAATAAAAAATCGTCACTAATAATATATAAGTGACGGCTGTAATTATACATGTCACTAATATAACTGAACCATAATTATTAGAGACGTAAAAATAACTACCCATCGCTAATAACATACATCAGCGATGGCTGTAAAAAAAGCCGTCGCTGATGACAGTACATCAGCGACTTCATCGGAACAACCGTCGCTGATGACAGAACATTAGCAATGGCGTACTAATCACCCTCACCAATGATAGAACATTAGCGACAGCTTACTAACTACCGTCGCTGATGACGAAACATTAGTGATGTCGTTGGAATTACCGTCACTGTAACAGCACATTAACGATATCACGAGAAATACCATCGCTGATATAATCTATATCAGAGACGGGGAATTGGGCATGTCGCTAATGCGGTAGATGTTGGACTCGCGTGCTGACGCGTCGTACCCGCTCTCTGCCATCTGATCGTGATCCCAGAGGGGGGGGCGCAGTGTCCGGCCCCACCTCGTCCTTATCCACTACGCTCCTATCCCGTCAGCCTGCACTCTCTTTCAATCCCTCTCTCCAGTGGACTCAAAAAAAATCCGTCTCCGGCGGGTCGGCAGGGGCGGGCCTCTGGACGCGACAGCCGGCCTCGTGCATGTGCTTGCCGGTGGATGGGGGTCACAAGTCTGTCTCCATCTGCTACGCTACGCGCCTCTCCGACACCATTGCATCGACCGGTGTCATTGTCGCCGAGCTGGCATCCGCCAGCCAGATCTGCACCGCCAACGGCCTCGTCGCCCGCGTGCAACCTCAACGCTGTCAGACAGTAGGTACGTCTCCGCACCCATAGGTACGTCTTCGTCCCCCGACGTCAAGATCCCTAGGTGCCAGGGGTAGGGGCGACGTCGTGCGCTCGTTGTTTAGCTGCAGGGGAACGACACATTCCAGCCCGACCACCGGATTCCACTGTGTTTTTCAGGAGATGAAGCTTCTCTGTCTCTATGTATGCGATGGACATTGCGCTGGTGGAGGACACCCAAACGGCCAAAGAGCTTATATCCCGGTACCGGTGTCGGAGTATTAAGTGGTACGATGCTTCTCCATTGGCACGTGAGCTATGATTTGAGCTTCTGAGCCTGTGCTCTAGTTCTGTTGTAGTGATGCATTCGATATCCAACACTAATCCTTGATGATACTCGACGTTTAATACTTTGGCATGAATAGTAGGAAGTATGAACTCAAGTATGTGGTGGATTGGGTTGCTTGATGGGTGTTAAATTAGGATGAGATAATCAGGAGTTCAGGACTCATTTATTGGAGCAAATTACATCTTGTTTCTATATCAATGGTGATCTCTACAAATGCTTGCACAGTTTGCAGATAGTTTCTTGCATAGCTAGTGTCTGTTCTGGTCAAACAATTGTTAAACATCCTGGTTCCTGGCAGGATGGTTTTAAATCTGGAGTTAAATTCTTGTTATGATAGTTGTTGGTGTTAAAACTTAGTAGTGTCCTAGTGTTAGTAGATGGCAGAGAGAGGGCGTTTTAGAGAGGAGTTTTTGCTGCTTGTGAGCTGGTTAGGTTTATGTTCTGATATGTTTTGAGATGGTTAGGTTTATGTTTTGAAATGTTTTGAGCTGGTGTAATCCAACATACTCTGTTATTATTGCTTTCTATAAAGCAGGGACAATGCCTTTGGTCTAATAACAATTTCTTTTGGATTGCAAATAATAGTACATTTTATGCAACAACATGAATACTGTTATTTTTGCAGACATCAGCTCCATTGATATTCCTTGGCATTTGCATGGAGCAGGTGCGTTCTGCGATTCTTCAAAAGCCCACTGCTGCCGAGAATAAACGTCTCAGGTTGCTAGACACATTGCAGTGCTTCCCATGCCGATTACATCAAGCATATAGATTTTCTTTCACGAAAGCTTGCAAGGTATTACTGACGTGTGATGCATCCTTGGAATAATTTTTTGTTTGAATTAGCAGAATTAATTTTAATATTATATTGCTCTGTTATATTTCAGATGCTGGAGGAGATTTGTGAAGTCTATTTCTCTCTATTTACACTCATTTGCCTCTCCCTTTTAACCAGGTGAGCATGTTTATTTGCTTGTATCTGCATCTAACAATTAAGTTTCTGTTGTGTAATATTTTCCTCACTCCATGTGCAAAAAATACAGTATGGGCACTCACTACTGTTTGAAGTGATAGGAGTATCAAATAAAATTGGAAAGAGGTTGGAATACGAGTAGCATTTTGTTCACTTAACTCAAATGTAGCCATGAATATATTGAGTAATATTGTATTTTTCACTGGCCCTGTTTTGACTTGCAACTTGAACCACTGTAGGAGTACATGACAAAAACTGGGGACAGAACTAAAGTCAAGTTGGTTAATGTGGGCTTGGGCAAGCATTGCCATCAGATCAGAGAGCTAAAAGATGCCACAAGCTTAGAGTTGAGATTTCAAGCTGTTATGTTTGAATCTCTTTTTGTTTTCTTTCGAGCAATGCCACCCTTTTAGATTGTTATGGGTCCTTTTGTACATATAGTATGTGATGTTTGAATAATGTATATTATTTTATAATCTTGTTCATGTGAATGGATGTATTATCCCAAAGCATGTAACAGAGAGAAAAAAAGACATTTGTGGGGTGGATTATTTATTTTTTATTTTCACATATAGTATTAGCAACGGGCTTTTAAATCCCCGTCGCTAATGACTTAACATTAGAGACGGGTTTTTGAACCCGCGTCTCTAATGACTTCACATAGAGATGGGTATTTAAACCTGCATCTTTAATGACTTCACATCAGAGACGGGGTTTTAAACTTTACCCGTCTCTAATGATTTCACATCAACGACGCAAATTTAGAGACGGTTGCTACCCCCGTCTCTAATAAGAAAAAAAAGCTCGTCTCTAATGACCTTTTTTGTGGTAGTGACTGTTGTTTGAAATTATTTAACTATGAACTAGTCAGTGATAATAGTTTTAGGGTATGTTTAGTTGATAGGCAAATGTTACTTACACATGTTTGCCAAAGTTTACTAAAAGTAAGGTGAATAATTTGTTCACCAAACTTTGGTTAAGATACAAATCTATGACATGCGAGGTAACTGTGGGCCTAGCCACAGTAGTACTAGACAAACAAATACTTACCAAAGAAACTATGACATACCAAATCTTCACTGTGGTAATCTTTGACGGCCAACAAAACACAACCTTAGAAGAGAAAGAGCACTTACACATGTTTAAATATGAACTAGTCAGTGATAATAATTTTAAGGTATGTTTAGTTGATAAGCAAATGTTACTTACACATGTTTGCCAAATTTTACTAAAAGTAATTAAAGTAAATAATTTGTTCACCAAATTTGAAGTATGAGTCCATGGCATGCGAGGTAACTGTGTGCCCAGCCACAGTCATACCATACAAACAAATGCTTAGCCAAAGAAACTAGGGCATACCAAATCTTCAGTGTGGTAATCTTCGGTGGCCGATCAAACACACACCCTTAGAAGAGAGAGAGAACCAACGGAAAGTTTCAGAGTTCCCTAGGAATTCAGTTGAACTTCTAAGGAAAGTAAACTTTTCCCTAAGGTTTTTAAACTCACCCTAGAGAAATTATTTTGCCCTAGGATTTGAAAGAAACCTTAGGGAATGAGAAAAAGCCCTAGAGAAACTCATCGATTCCAATAGTGGCTCTGCATGCGTACACCCTGAATTAACTTTCCTTGGCTCATTTGCTGTTCTTGTTCATTTGTGAATTAATAAAACATGAAAACACTGCTTTCTACTACCACAAGATCACTCATGTTACACGGATATACTCCCTCTGACCCAAAATAAGTTGATATTTTTAACTTTTTAAAATCGTCATTTGGACATTGGTCTTATTCAAAAAATTTGCAAAAATGATAAATGAACATGTCAAGTTTAAAGGACTCTAATAATGAATCATTTCACAATCAAATGAATAATTTTTTTACAATTTTTTTAATAAGATGAATGGTTAAAGGGAGATGTTTGAAAATCTAAAACAACACTTATTTTGAGACGGAGGGAGTACTAGTACATTGAACATTTTGATTTCCAACACTTTTGCTAATTTGATGCAGTGTAGGCACCTCTGGTGATGAGGTGGACTGTGCAACATTCTCTTCCCAATAAATCTCCATCTCTATCTCTCTTTTTTGTTTTCTGCATATCATATTTTTTCACTTCTCCTTAATTCCCGTGCTCGAAGCCAAAATGACTTATAATTGTGAATGAGCGAGTATTACCACAAGATAGTTAGAAATTTAGACATTTTATGGTATATTTTAATTCCAAGTTTATGAAAGAGCATGAGTAATATTGTGACAAATGGTGCATTTGTGCTCTAATTAATCTGTACAAAAACAGAAAGAATACGATGCAAAATATAGGAAATTCAGAATTTACCCTGAGGCTCCAGCGGCACCGTTCCCAACAGTCAACATGTTGAGCTTCTTGATATCGTCCATCAGAGTTGATGTAGGAAGAATAGAAGCAGTGTAGTCCTACGAACAACCTTCTGAAAGTAGTCATACACAGGCGAGCAGTCGCGTAGAAGTACGCTCCTCAAAAACTTGATCGCCCGCCTACCTGTGCAGGTGTCGCAGCAGGATTAAGTTTCGAAGGCTGCTCTCACAAGTTCTATACGCGCAAAAACTTACGATAGGAATGCAAAGCACACAGCAATAGCAGTAAAGATTTGTTCTGGTGTCTCACTGAATGAGAGGAGTCCCTTTTATAGGCGCATGGAGGCGCAGGAGAGAAGGTGCAATGATCCAGGTTTATTGCTGAGATTAAACACCATCAATTACCAAAGTAACAGCTACCAATTAATTTGTCTGTTATTAAAAACTGACGTATTAAATTGATTTAAATATGTGGTAATGTCTGAAATTTATTTGGCATTTTAATTGAAATTAATTCAATTCTCAGAAACAGCAAAATATTAACTCAACGCAATAATATGAGGCTTCTGTACACATGTGCACGCACTCGTCGCAAGTCACAGGTCACGTGAAAACACACGTATGCACCGCGCACGGCACTGCACGGCTTGGCTCGCGTATGGCAGCTCCTTTTCTCCACTTTTCAACTTATATGTAAGTTGGTGGAAATCCTCCTCAACTACCTATATGGAACTAAAATTTAATCCTCCTAGCATTCAAGTGGGCCTTGAAAATAAATTGTGAAATCAATGGATCAAGCCCAAGTATTCCAACATTGAGATCATATTTTGATTTGTATGACTATATTATTATTTGATAGAAGCTAAATTTGTCATTATGATAAAAAACATTAAAATTGGAGACTCTAATAACAATCATATTCTAATGATGTAAAGAAAATGGCATGAAAAGGATGAAAAAAATTAAACTGATGGCGAATAAGAAAAATGAAAATTTTGGATGGTGGGTAAAGAAAAAAATATTAGTTTCGGTGACGAATACGGCATCCTGCATCCTACCTCCTGCTGGATCCAAATTCTCATGCCACTCTTGGGAGTCGACACCTGCTGTAATATCATGGTCCAGGCACCAATGCTGGACCATCCCAATTTGGAGGACAGAGACTGCTGTTTTCCGGCGGAAAGCCCGTGAGCGGAGTAAATACGAGTACTTCTTCCCGGACGCCAAGCTAGCTAGGTTCGTGATCGCCGTAGCATGCACCAGTACGTAGCCGCACTGTACTGCATTGCCTGAAATGACCAACCAGTCTCGCGTCGGAATCGAACGGGGCAGCAGATGGCGACCAGCATGATCTTCTCTCCGTAGAGTTGACCGAGCGTCGACATCGTCTAGCTTGTTGGGTGCGTCCGTAGTCTAGGACACGACACGTAACTAAGATCACGTGATCTCTCAAAGTGCAACGGGTAGTGATCCCTCCGTTGTTGTACCTCGATTTTCACTTTTATCAAATTATAAGTTATTTTAACTTTTTAATACATTTTTTAATATACTTTATTTTTATTCCTCTTTGTTAATATACTTCTTCATCTCTATTTTTTCTCATTTTTAATACATCACTTTTTTCATCCTGCTTAATTTTTGGCACTCTATCCAGTACAAGTCGACAAGCAAGAGGGAGCTGCCAGCTGGTGAAAAACTGTGGCTGGCAATGTTAATTTTAACTAAACTAAACTGTTGGGTTACTACTAGCTAGGCTCGTTACTCAATGTGATCGTCTGTTGCGGTGAGAGTACAGTACTTACGTAGCTACTAGCACAGAGAGCGCTGTAGTAGTACTTGTACTGGTCCGGTTTCGAAATTTGGAAATCGTTGCATGCAGTTTCAAATCCCGACCGTGTCATCTGCAGCCATCGAGAAACCGATTCAGTACTGTACTACGTACTCTTAATTAGGAGTATGAGGGAGTAGATATAGATGGAGTGATTAGTTTAATTACTGCGTGCTGTAACCCCATAGGAGTATATTGCCAGATAGAGTACGTTAGTTAGCAGATTAACTAATCTACTGACGGCACAACCAACCATCCTCAGATTAAGGGCTACTTTAAAATGCATGATTTTCATAAGAATTATGTAGAAATTTCACAGAAATGCTATTTCACAGAAAAAACACAAAAATAAAAAAAATTATCTTCAATCCAAAAAAGGCCTAAGCTTGCATCACTCCGGCCATTTTCTATTTTGTGTTGATCGATGGCGGTGTTATCAACAAGCATATTTGGCTGGTTGATTTCAGAATCAAAACTCCAAGAGGAGGGGTCCAGCCAGTTGTTTATACTAATTGATTGTTCACTCACTGAAAAAGATATACTAGAGTACTGTTCAACTCCATGCTGGAGTAGGAGTAGAAAAAAGAAATTATACTCATGCACTGTTATTGGTTAGATGCGTGAGGAAGAACACTGTACTGAGGAAGATTCAGTAAATTGGGGGAAGAGCTTGTCGTGTCAGACATTCCGCGGATTCACCCTCTCCCGTTGTTGCAGTCAGCACTCAGCAGTAGTACAAGCTGCTGCTGGTAGTTCTGGCGCCTCAATTTCAGTGCGGCCAATGGGAGCTTAAATCACCCAGCTGCCGCGCTACTTAATCACCACACCAGTCGATCCTCCTAGTACCAGGGATTTTCGGAGGAGTGATTAGTACTAATATGATCATGGGGATTAACCAAAGTCAATATGTCATACTCCTTTCAGTCTCATATTTTTTGACATTTTAGACAATGATACGGTTTTTAAAATGCAACTTTGACTTCTATTTTTTTATAAGTTTTTATTTCAATTTATGAAATAATTTTTAAAGACAAATTTATTTATATAGTTTTCACAATTTTAAACTTAACCACTTTAAAATTATTTCTAATTTATGTTTCTAATATTTGACATATTTGACTTAAGACATATTCAAAACATCGAGAATAATGGTTCCGGAGGGAGTAGGGTTTAGGGCATAAGAAATAAAATATGTTAGTTGTCTATAAGCATTTGGGAGGTGGTAGTAAGAAAAAAATTCTTATGGTTGGTCATAAGCTTGTGATCTACCCATAATAAGAAATTAAAAATATTTCTCTTTCTTCCCATCTCTCCTCTTTCTTTCACTCATTGGTTATGCCAAAGGGATAGATCGATTTTTTTTAATTGTAACATGCATGGTACAAAAAACATTGTAAGCATACGCATAACAAAAGTTTACTTTTTTACTTGGTTCCACCTTGTTACCTAATTGAACTTTAAACATTACTGATGCCCTGACGATAACGAGAAAGGGAGAAGGTCTGGCTGTTTGGATTTGTCGTTGGAACCATCGTCCTTGGTAGTCAGTCATATCGTCGTCATGAGCCCATCCATGGTCCCTGGCCTCGAGATCTGCAGTGGAAGAGGAAGACACATCTGCAGGTGCATGGTCATGCGCCTCATGGCCATGGAGGGTTACTCTTGCCTTTCCGACTCCCAAACCTATAACCTTGTGGTATGGGCTGCTCGAAAGGTCCCTTTTACTATCTGCTTTCTCTATGAGACTTCCTCTGTCGTGATGGGTTTTCTACCGCCTCTGCGTGCAGCTAAAAACTTTAATTTAAATCCCCGTTTGAAATATAAGAATCTAACAGAAATTTTATAGAAAAAACTATGCTTCAAACGGGATCTTAATATATTAGATTTACGGAAACAAACTTCTGTAAATAATGCTGATCAGGCGGTCAGCCATTCTTTATGCTCCACAGGTGATACAAGTAAGATATAATAAGATGCCGCATCTTTCAAATTTGATACCACCAGTATCAGGGGAGGAGCCTCTGTTAAGCTGGGCAGCAGCAGCACGTGCTGCCTGCTGGATAAGGTGGATGCCTAGTTAATTTCGAGTATGGTTGCCTCCGTTCTGAAATTATTTAAATGTGAGATAGTCTCCTCAGATATTTCCTAATTATAAGTTCTCTTACAATTTTCCCTCTTCCTAACACCTCCTCATCTATATCTCTCCTCGTTTTTTGAGTTCACATTTTTTTTCTAGTTTTCTTAATTCTTAGGACAAATGGAGTAACAATTATTTAGGCTCGTTTGGGTCACAAAAATTTCATAGAAATCTTATACATCAGTTTAATTTTACATAAAAAATGTAGAAATATCATTTTAAACAGGGCCTCGGGACTATGCATGCTGGCCCTGGTCTGGTTTTTAAAAAATTGGAGGGAAAATTAATATCGTTGGATGAAGGGAGTGTATGCCTCTGTTTATTACTAGTACCGTGCACGAGGCAGCATGCCTGCCTGGCGTGATCTGGTTTTTGAAAATTGGTGGGAAAATTAACGACCCTTTCTCCTCCTCCGCGTGTGGTCTCGTGGAGATTGGGCCCCGTGGAGATTCAGAAGCCCAAGGCGATGCATGCTTCGCTGACCTCACAGCCACGCAGCCAGATCATTTTTTTATTTTTTCAAACTAAAAAAAACTACTCCTCCTCCAGCATCTCACTTCCCGAGCTTAACTACTTCACAACCCTCCCCTGCCCGTTTCAAACCCTCCTCCCACCCGGAGCCGAGGGAAAAGACTAGCGCCGGCAACGCCTCGTTACTCGCGGATCAATCTCGCGCGCCGCTCTGGCCACCTAATCCTTCTCCTCGAGCAAGCGCGTCCGTCATGGGGAGGACGAAGCAATCGCCGTCGTCGTCGGCGTCGTTCTGGCGCTCGCGGAGCCGGAGCGCGTCCGCCCCCGCGACGACGAACAGGGGAGCGGCGCCGGACGACCAGCCCCTCGGCTGCATGTCTGTGGTGCACTACCTCATCTTCGCGCCCGGCGCCGGCTGCGTCGGCCGGCCGCCCAGTTCTTCTTCGTCCTCCTCCGACGCGGCCGCTGGTGCTGCTGGCATTGTCCAGCCGCGCGGCAATTACGACAGCGACCACCAGCGCGATGTTGTCGAGGACAAGGAGAACAGGGGCGGGTTCCACGCGCCCCGGAACAGCCTCGACCTCGACGTCGACAGACTCAGCGATGTCCAGGTCCGGTTCCTTGCTTGCAGTTGCCGCCATCCTAGTAGTGTAATTTACCACTTCGTGCCGATCGTTGCGAATTTCTTGCTTGCTTAAACAACGTTGCTAATTACCACGAGTAGCAGATCGGGGTGCAGATCGAGCCGGTGTTCGACGCCCTGGCGTGCCGCAAGACGCGGGCCAAGGCCGCCACGGGGCCACCGTCGGAGGCCGAGACGCCGCGGACGCCGAGCCTCGTCGCGCGGCTCATGGGCATCGACGGCCTGCCGGACACGCAGGAGCCGTCGCCGGCTCAGCAACGCAAGAACTCCCCGGCGGCGACGAACAGGGAGAAGAAGAAGCGCGTGATCCCCGAGTCCCTGAACCGGGCCCGGCGGGAGCCGCTGCGGAGCCTGAGCTGCAACGTACCCTCCTTCCCCACCGCCGGCGAGGCGCGGTCGCTGCCGGACACGCCGCGCGCGTCCGCGTCGGCAAGAGCGTCGTGGGACGGCGCGCGGATGTCGCTGCAGGCGCTCAAGGAGAACATGCTCGACCGGGCGGCGCAGTACATGTCGCTGCCCACCTCGCCGACATCCGCCGGTAAGCAGAACAATACCAAGAAGAAGAAGAAGCCGGTCGACGCAAGGCGGACGGCCAAGGAGATTGTAAGGCAGGCCAAGGAGCAGAAGAGGAGCTCCACTACTGACGACAAGGAGAATGTCAGTCCAGTCCCGTTACTCCGCAAGGACAAGTTGCTCGCTGTCGGTCTCGGTCATCAAGCACCTAGCAAGCCCACGGCGGTGCCATCGCCACCACCGCCACCTTTAGCGCAACGCACGGAGAAGAGGTCTCCGCTCGCGCCAAGAAGTGCGGCACTGGCGCCAAAGCAACAGCCACCTCCGCCGCCGCTGCAGCGCGTGAAACCGTCGCGGCCGCCGCCTCCGCCTCCTCCGCTAGGTCACACGACCAAAATACGAGCCAAGAAACCAGACGGGTGCGAGCGATTCGCCACGCAGGTTAAGAAACCGTCCCCTGTGCCGGCGCCACCGTCCGCTCCGCCATCGCCGTCGACCTCGTCGTCGTCACCGTCCGTTCGCGGGCCGTCGTCCACGTCGCGTCCACCGTCGGCGCCGCTGGAGGAGGACCCCGAGCACAGCTACCTCCGCGCGGTGCTGGAGCGCGGCGGGTTCATGCGGACGTCGCCGCCGAGCCGGCCGTTCAACAAGCGCCACTCCGTAAGCACGGCGCCGGTGGACTCGATCGTGTTCCACCTCCTGGAGCTGGAGCTCCCGGCCGACGACGCCGCGCGGCTCGGCCCGCTCCGGCACCGGTGGAACCGGAAGCTGATGTTCCACCTCGCGCAGGAGATCCTGGCCGACCTCCTGCTGGAGTACGAGCACGAGTACATTGACGCCACCTCCTGTTCCCGTTCTTGTCCCGCAGCAGAGCTGCGGCCGCGCGGCGCGGCGCTGCTCGACAACGTGTGGAAGCGCGTGCGGTGCTTCCCCGCCGCGGACTGCCGCGTGGTGGGCGACATCGACGCGCTGGTGGCCACGGACATGGACTCGACGCGGCGCGTGCGGCCGTCACTAGCGGAGGAGACCGGCGACGTGGCGGAGGAGGTCGCGGAGCAGGTCCTGGAGGCGCTCCTCGGGGAGTGCGTGTGCGTGGCTGCGGAATCTGTTTCTCTCTCCTCCGACTCCGACCAGGTTGGTGTGGGAGGGGTGACGCGGCGTGACGTCGACACGGATCGCACCGGGAACCGCGGCGGCGCGCACTACCATGCCCCACCTGCGACTGCGAGCATTGAGAGAGCAGAGAGCAGCATCTGATCCGAGGGAGACACAGCAGCGATGGCAACATGGCGCTGCCAAGCTCGGGGTGCGTGACCGCCCGCCACGCCATGAGAGGATCGCCTGCACTTGCACATTCTTACTCGCGCAGCTGCTAGTGGTGTGGAGTAGTGGATCTTTGTTTGCATGCGCGGTGTCAGTGGCGAGTGTCGTTTCCCTTGGAATTCTTTGCAGATGTAAGTATATACAGTGCTGCTTATACTGCTTCGTTTCATCTCTCAGTTCAACAACCTGTTCAAACTTCTTCAAACCAATTTGGCAGCAGTAGGCTGCTGTTGTTTCTGCCACGGTCTGATCTGTTTCTACAGGATTTGAATGCCCACAACGGACGGACACAATAATGTTTACCATGCGGTCCTGTACTGTCCGGACAGGTACTATATACGAACTGTACGCATAGGGGCATAGCTAATGGTTTTCAAACATCATCATAATCATTATTCCCACCGTCTAAGCAATTGTAATTTGTAATCTCTCTGTTCTGTTTTATGAGTCTTCAATGAGCACGAACATTAAAAAAATAAAAAAGTGAAATATTTTGAAAATAAAGAGGAGAGAGATAGAGTAGACATGTATTAAAAAGAAAGAAATGTGTTTCGAAAAGTGAAAATAGATTTTTTTACGGTTTATCAATTAGTTTTTAACATAGTTTAAAATCAATAGAACCGCAATTTTGTTAAATGGACACTAGTACACTACAGTCCGTTTAATATCTCAATCACTGATCTCAAGGTCAGAATGTGAATAGCTAGCAACATTGTTTAGTGGCTAATGCTGATTCTCACACTAAAACATTTGTAGTTTTCTTTGTAATGTTGCACATCGACCCAAATTCGAATTGTTGTTGTGGATCGTACAGTAGCAATTTTGTTCTTGCTGTTGTTGTATTCCAGCACCACCACCAGCACCGCCAGCAGCAGCAGCAGCCATAACAGAGGCTCTGCTCTGCATGATTGATTCTCTTGGGCTGGGAGGAGGACGTACACCCGATCACTGTGTTATAAATTCCTGTCCAACATAGTGTAGTACAAGTGGGACACACATGTTTGCGCCAGCAGCGATGCAACGTGCCAAAGTCCTGACGCTGTTGCTGAGGATTCAGAATAGAGATTACAGATCATGTTGCTATGCAAATCTTTCCTTTCGGCGCATTTGACCATTTGAGGAGCAGCAGCTATACTTTGTTTGCTTTTGCTCTCACTGTTCTTAAATTGTTATCACTGTTGACTTTTAACATCTACTTTAACCATTCAGTAAATTTTACTGGAGAAGAATGCTTCGGTTACAGATGATGTGGTCACGAACGCCGGCCCGCGACTCCGACGGGGACAAAGCCACGTTCTCTGTCGCCATGTGCTCTGCCAGCCAGCACCTTGGGTTAGTTCTCGAAGGCGTAAGTTCGGCTCCTGCTATTCTCCCTTCCTGCAGGGCCCTGATCAGCTCTGCGGCGGAGATGCCACTGCTGAGACGACGCATGGGCATGGCATAGCAGCGCCCCTCGATGCAGAGACGGACTGAAGAAGGACGGTAGCTGAAGCAACCAGCGCTGGCTCAAGCAAAATCCTGGTGAACTTCACCGTTAAATTCAACATTTTTGTGTGGCCTTCCATTCAGCCCTGCCAGGGTCGCTCATTCAGCATCATCTCCTTCGACCATTATGAGCCTGACAAAATGGGGTTTACAGATTCTATGTACCATAGCGAAAAATTGCAGTGCAAGGAACGAAAACCTCTGGCAATCTACAGAATACTCAGGCCTCCTTTGGAACCCAGGAATCTCAAAGGAATTTTACAGAAATCAGATCAATTTCACAGAAAAATATAGGAAACGAAAAAATATCCCCTCGTTCCAAAGGAGGCCTCAACCAAGAACCACCAGAAAACCTCATTGAGGTATGTATTCCTGTCTGGTATACAAGAAGAGATCACACCACACACAACATTAATTACACTTGCATCAGTATAGGGAGGTAACAAAACTACCTTCTAAGCATGTCACAGCCAGAAAGTAGTGCCCAGACCATGTATTAGTTGGATTTACATGTGATGCGACAAACTTTATTTGGAAACCACTGGTGAAAGCAAAGGCTTACCGGCAAAAAACGCCTCAAGGTTACTAATCGTGTGGTTGCGCAAGTCTGCCCGGGTTTCCACCGTTTCAACTGCGACATGGGGCGACAACACCACATTGTCCATTGACAAGAGCTCTGCCGGCACGTTGGGCTCATTCTCAAAGACATCAAGCCCAGCTCCTGCAATCCTCCCTTCCTTCAACGCCCTGACCAACTCCCCTTCATCTATGTTTGCTCCTCGACCAACATTTATGATGACACCATCCTTTCCAAGGGCCTCTAGAACATGTTTATTGACAATATGCCGTGTCTCCTGGTTCAGAGCACAAGAGACAACAAGCACATCTGATTCATAAGAAAGATCATGAACGTTAGGAAAGTAGTTGTAAGAAACTGATTCCTTGGGTCTTCTTGAGTTGTAGCTTATTATACAGCCAAAAGCCTCGAGCCTCTTAGCAATCAATGATCCAATATTCCCCAGGCCAATGATGCCAACGCGCTTACCTCCTAGCTGAAAGTCAAGGTAAAAATTTAGCTGTTGAGGTACCACTGGGAGGACAGATTTCACAAGATTAAAATTCGATTCATCCTTTGGTGGTTGTCAATGATTATGAATATTTAATTTGTGTGTAAAAGAATAGAGATTCATTCATTCATTCACACATCAATCCACTACTACGTACTCCCTCCATTCCTAAATTGAGGTTATCGTTGACTTTTAACATCAACTTTGACCATTCGTCTTATTTAAAATAATAATTTTATTATAATTAATTTTATCATCAAATGTGTTCGAAACACGGCTTATAATTCTACACATTTGAACTAATTTTTTGTATAAGATGAATGATTAAAGATAATGTTAGAGGTCAACGGCAACATTAATTTAAGAACAGAGGGAGTATATCTTTTCACGGAGAAAAAGAACCAACATATCTGCACGATGCAATAAATCAATGTATCAATATGGAGTAGCTATATTTGAATCCTAACTCCTAAGCTCTCGCAACAAAAATAAAAAGAAAGGAAAGAAAAACACACAAACTAATGGTACGCATATCTTGTCCTTGAACTCTATCCTGCAATCAATCTAATGAAGAATTGGAAATAGCATACCAAATCAAGATAAGGTTCCATCATGTAGAGAAAATAATACACGAAAATATATAATTTCTTGGATAAAATTTGGAGGGCAGGAACCAAGTAAAGAGCCGGACCTTCGAGCCAAGAGGGTAGTCTCCCTGGACCGGCCAGAGCCCGCGGCGGACGAACCACTCGGCCGCGGAGACGCGCCGGAGCACGTCTATGAGCATGCCTACGGCCTTGTCGGCGACGTCGGCGGAGAAGATCCTCCCGGTGTTGGCGACGACGACGCCGCGGCGCGCGCACTCGCTGAGATCGATGTGTTCGATGCCCGCAGCCGTGGTGACGACGCAGCGTAGCGAGGGGACCGCGTCGAATAACGCGGCGTCCACGCGGACGGCACCGCCCCCCATGACGACCGCGGCGCGAGGGGGCTCTGGCAAGGCCGCGGCGGCGGCGAGGAAGGCCGGGAGCGGCGCGCCGGAGGCGAAGAAATCGAGGACGCGGAAGCGTTCGCGCAGAGCAGAATTGAAGCCCGCATCCAAGCGGTGCATGAGGAGGAGCGCGGGGAGGGCCACGGGCTCGCCGGACACCTTGGCAGCGGCGACGTCGGAGGATGCCATAGATTTGGTACGGGTAGAGAGTGAGACGCTTGAGCCGCCAAACAGGACCGCGGGAATAATTACGATACGATTATCTCTTTTTTAGTTTTTAAGGTGCGGCTTCAGATTATATAAAAATAACTTTTGCTCTAGATTATATGTGCAAATAACATTTTTAAGTTGTTTAGCTTATTTCGGCTTATCTGACAAACATTTGACAAAACAACCAATTAAGTATTTTTAGGGCACTTTATACTGAGACATAGGAGTAAGCTATTAAAAGAAGCTGAGTATTATTTTCAACTAGTAGTACAAAAATAAAAACAACTTAGGGTTTTGGTAGAGCTGCTTCATAAGTGATTTTTTGATGAGAAGTAATTATATGGGTGAAAGTGATTTATTTTGATACTCTATAATAAACTTTTTGAAATCATAACCACTTCACAGAATTAAAAGAACCTATTTTTTTTTACTCTCAATCTTTTAGTTTATTTTTTTGAATTAATTCACAAAAAATCATTTCTTCTGAAAATATATTTGACCACAGCTTTCGTGAATCTGTCTGAGAATCGATTGCATAGAGCTCTGCTAACGTGACTCTCAGAAGTGCTATTGGTCATATGCTATTTTGGGTGTTTAATATGGATGCTATAATCCAGTATAATCGAAAGTCAAAACAATGGCTAAAGTTGTCATCCGTTTTATTTGTGACTGTTATGTTGTCCTACGTTGCAGAATCTTTTTTAATTACAAGACAAGATATTTTCTCCTCACTTTATCCCTTTTAAATAAGAAATTCTGATTTGTAAGTGGTTTTCGATTTTACATCAAATCGTGGTAACTCTTGACTTAGTGGAGATATAACACAATTGATCTGATATTAAATCAACACGATTCAAACCCATAATCACAACATCAATTCTTCTATAGTTATCAACTGTGCGCTCCGTGCGTTGTCTGATTGACTTCATAAAAAAGACTAATTCTTCTCCACGAATCGAAAAACTCAAGCAAAAACAAAAAAGAAAGCAATACATATGCGAAATATGGATTAACATCACAAATTAGAGTCTCACAAATCATATGACTGTGAAACTATATGAAAATAGAATAATCTAATTAAAAACCAAATCTAATAATGGTGGCTACTGATTATAGTATTTAAGATGTCATTAAAAATTGCAACTCCAATACTAATGGGTATAGAAATGATACACAGTTCAAAGGCTAAAAATCTGCTTCTAGATATCAATTTATTCTGATGATTCCCAATGACACTGATCAAATTTGGAGGTTCCATTAGAAATGTTATGGTTTTATCTTTCCATCCACACGCTTCAGGATCGTACAGTAGCAATTTCTTGCTGTTATTGTATCCACCATCACTAGCTAGCAGCAGCCGCCGTAACAGAGGCTCTGTTCTTCATGATTGATTCTCTTGCCCTAGGAGGAGGACGTAGTACATCCGATGACTGTTATAAATTCCTGTCCAACATCTGCAAGTGGGACACACATGTTTGCGGCAGCGATGCAATGTGCTAAAATCCATATGACGCTGTTTTGTTTTGGCGATTCGGAAGAGAAGTTACTCCAAACCATTTTGCAGCGATACCCTTATGCAGATCCCAGACCAACTCACCTGTTACTATGTTCAATTACGGACGATGATGGTTGGGGGCATGCTAAGTGAGCGTATTATTTAAAGCATTGTAACATCTTACCAGCAGCGGCGATCTGTTCACGGCGACAAAGAGTGAGGTGAGGATGATGCTTATGTTAAGCGCAACACTTGTATTGTGTTGGATCACACTCAGTGTTAGAGGCAATTTTCTCTATGTTTCTTATTCACTAAAATATCATAACTTAACCCGGGATTGGGGATACATATATATAAGTTTGATGGGTAGCTAAGCATATGCTAAGATACTAGTCTAAAATGCTAAAGCATAAAGCTAAAAAGCTACTCTAAGATGCTAAGACATAAAGCTGAAAAGCTAGTCTAAAATGCTAAAGAGAAAAGCTAAAAAGTTAGTCCAAGATGCTAAAGCGAAAAGCGTAAAGCATAAAACATAAAGCATAAAACATAAAGCGCCTGCACTAGACTTATTCCATCATTTTCCCTCTAAGTCTTGTGCGTCGTCTTCTAGGAGATTTGAATCATTCCAATCCTAGCGCAAAACTTCTGAAACTTGATCCTACCAAGGGACTTGGTGAGAAGATCAGCAAGTTGGTCCTTAGTGTTGATGTAGCTTGCCCTGACGCTCTCTTCCTCTAAACAGCCTCGGATGAAGTGGTACTTCACTCTGATGTGTTTGCTGCGCTCGTGGAAGACAGGGTTCTTTGCCAAGGTCGGAGCAGACTTGCTGTCTACCTTGAGCTCCACTGCTTCAGCGTCTCTGCTAAGGAGATCACTAAGCAGCCGAGCGAGCCAGAGCGCCTAAGTTGAAGCGGTGAAAGCCGCTATGTACTCAGTCTCACAGCTAGACAAGGCCACCACCTGCTGCTTGACCGACTGCCAGCTAACAAGGCACTTGCCGAAGAAGAAGAGCACCCCGCTCGTGCTCTTGCTGGTGTCGATGTCGCCGACGTGGTCACTGTAGCTGTACTCGACGAAATGTGCTGCCCCGGGACACCTCGAGTAGTGGAGGCCGTGGTCAAAAGTCTCCGCAACATAGCGGATGATTCTTTTGACGGCCTGCTAGTGCTCCATCGTCAGTCGCTGCATGAATCGACTGACGTAGCCGACGGAGAACGTCAAGTCCGGCCGCGTGTGGGCGAGGTAACGAAGGCTTCCCACAAGGCGCCGGTACTGCGTGGCATCCACCTCCTCTGTCTTGCTGTCACGGCTGAGTTTCAGCCTCTCCTCTATTTGAGTGAGAGCTGGGTTGCAGTCGGTGAGCCCAGCTAGCTCAACGATGCGCTTGGAGTAAGCGGTTTGTTAGAGTGTGATGCCGGAGTCGTCTTGGTGCACCTCGATCCTCAAGTAGAAGGAGAGAGGCCCTAAGTCACTCATTTGGAAAGTGGCCTTCATCTCCTCCTTGAACACTGCAACCTCCGCATCTTTAGTGCCCGTGATCACCAAGTCGTCGACGTAGACATCCACCAGCAGGGCATTGCCGCCGTTGCCCCGCCGGTAGATAGCCGCCTCGTGCGGGCTTTGCTCGAAACTCATCCCCTTCAGCGTGCAATCCAGCTTGGCGTTTCACACCCGTGGTGCCTGTCGCAAGCCGTAGAGGGCCTTGCGCAGGCGCATCACCTTGCCCTTCTTGCCAAGGATGACAAATCCCGGTGGCTGGTGCACGTAGACCTCCCCCTTCAAGTCGCCGTTGAGAAACGCCGACTTGACATCCATGTGGTGGACGCGCCAGCCGTCCTGGGCAGCCAGCGTAAGAAGGAGACGCACGGACTCCATTCGTGCAACGGGAGCGAAGGCATCGTCGAAGTGGATCCCCTCCTGCTGCACAAACCCGCGTGCCACCAAGCGAGCCTTGTGTTTGACGATGGCACCGACCTCATCCTTTTTCAGCTTGAACACCCACTTAAGGGTGATCGCGCGGTGTCCATGAGGAAGGTCAGCGAGTTCTCAAGTGCGGTTCTTCTCAACCGCATCCATCTCTAGCTTCATCGCGGCGCGTCATGCCGCGTGTCCCTCAGCCTCAGCGAAGGAGCGAGGCTCGCCGTTGTCGCATGCAAGATGCAACTGTGCCTCCAGGTCGTGAGGCATCAGTCCCGGCACCGGTGCGTCACCGAGAAGGTCCTCCATCGTGCGATACCTCATTGGCTCGCCGTCGTGGTACGCGTCGACACGCTCCTTGTCGTGAGGGAGCGGAGTAGCGAACTCCACCGGGTTGTGCTCGACATGAGCAGGTGCTGGTGTAGACGTGCCTGGAGGAGTAGCTGTTGGCGCCCAAGAGCGTGGCGTCGCCAGCTGTGGTGGTGGCGGTGGGAAACTCATCGCAGCCGACGTCACAGTCGTCGAAGTCGGTGGAGGTTCGGGGATTGGGGTAGGCACGCTTGGCGAAGAAGAGCTGCCCACTCCCCCAGCTCCCTCGAAGTGGACGTACTCGACGGTGAAGTCGTCGTACGCCGGAGTCGGGCCGTCGTCCACCATCTTGCCCCACGCCCAACCTCGCCCTTCGTCGAACACAATGTCGCGCGCTGTGCGCACACGCTGTGTCTTCGGGTCAAGGATGCGGTAGGCTTTCGTGCCCTCCGCGTAGCCGATGAACACTCTCGGACTGCTCCTGTCGTCAAGCTTGCCGACGTGGTCAAGCTCCTTGACGAACGCGAGGCAGCCAAAGATGCGCAGGTTGAGGATGTAGACTGCTATCACCACCGCCTCTCCCCAGAAGATGGCCGGCATCCCCCTCTGCTTAAGGAGAGCTCGGGCCATCCTTACCACCGTCTGGTTGCGCCGTTCGACGACGCCGTTCTGCTGTGGGCTGTACGGCGCGGAGTAGTGGCGCTGAATTCCCTCGTCAGCGCAGTACAACGCGAACTCAGCCGCCGTGAATTCGCCGCCGTTGTCGGTGCGTAGCACTTGAAGCTTGCAGCCGCACTCCTTCTCTGCCGTAGCCAGCTGACGCTTGATAGCATCAGCTGCTGCCGCCTTGGTGTCGAGGAGGTATGCCCACATGTAGCGGGACACGTCATCGACAAGTAGCTGAAAGTAACGCCGGCCTCCAGTGTGGCCGGTGTCACGGGGCCGCAGAGGTCATCGTGCACCAGCTCCAGCTTTTTCTTGGCGTGAAAACTTGCCTGAAGAGGGAACGGGAGTCGCCACTGCTTGGTGAGGACGCAGGTGTCGCAGAGCTGCTCCACATGCTCGACCCGCGGCAAGTTCTGCACCATCTCTTTGTCGCCAACCTGCTTCAAAGACTCAAAGTTGAGGTGCCCAAGGCGCTCGTGCCACAGCCAGGCGTTGTCATCACAGCGGGCTGCAAGACACGGGTTACGTCACCTGCACATTGAAGACGTAGAGGCGATTGATGCCTCTGTTTACCTTGGCAAGGAGGCGACGATGGCAGTCCCAGATCCTCATGATTCCAGCCTTGATCTCCACGCGCGAGCCATTCTCATCCAGCTGGCCCAGGTTGATGATGGAGTTCCTTAGTGCGGGGATGAAGTAGACTTCAGTGAGGAGTCGGTGTTCGCCAGTCTTGACGACGAGGACAATGGAGCCAATGCCCCTGATGTCCACAGCCGAAGAGTCGCCAAACTTGACAGAACCGCGCACGTCGACGTTCAGGTCGGAGAAGAACTCTCTGCGACCCGTCATGTGGTGAGTGGCATCACTGTCGAGGAACCAGCCGTCGATCTTGTCGTCGCAGGAGCCATCACCAAGGTAGACGTGTGCCCTCGGCTCGTCGAGGTTGAGGAGAGCTGTTGCGGCCGATGCTGCTGGAGGTAGCTCGATGCTCCTGTGTGCTAGGAGCAGAGCCGGATCCTCCTCCTCAGCCTATGCGACGTGAGCCTGGCCGCGCCTCGGCTGTCGACAATCCCTGGCTCAATGGCCAGGCTTGCCACAGTTGCGACATATGTCATCTCGTGTCGCCCTGCGCTCGCCGGCGGCATCGCCCTGAGCGCCTCCGTGGGCGTCACCCTCAGCACGTCTATGCGCCCTGCCCTGGGCGTCTCTGTGTGCCTTGCGCGGCTTGTCGCGCTTGCGGCCGCCTATCGAGGAAGAAGGCTCCCCCTTCTTCCGATCACCCTGGCAGGCCTCCCACTGCTCCTGAGTGAAATAGAGCTTTTCGTCAATGATGACAGGCCCTAAGAGAGGCAGTGGCTCGTCGTTGTCGACGACCTTGAGGCGACCTATCGCCTCCTCGATCGACTTCCTGGAGAGGTCCAGCAGAGACTCGATCGAGCGAGCGATCTGCTTGTACTTCTCGAGAACGCAGCGGAGGAGTTTCTCGACAGCTCTCTCCTCGTCGATGGTGTCGTCGCTGTACTGCGCGAACTTCTGAAGCAGAGTGTTAAGACGGAGAACAAAGTCATCGACGTATACACCCGGCTTGAAAGCCAGGCTCTCCCACTCCCTACGTAGTGCCCGCAGCGTGGACCTGCGGGCTCGATCGCTGCCGATGCGCGCCGCAGCGATGGCGTCCCAGACCTCCTTAGCAGTCCGCTTGAAAGCAAGCGAAGACTGCATCTCAAGCGGAACTGCAGCAAGGAGGGCCTCCAGCGCCTGTCGATCTTCGTCGTAGTCGACGTCGCCGTGCCGAACCGCCTCCCACATGTGCCGCACCTGAAGCTTCACCCTCATCACCATGGACCACTTGGCGTACTTGGTCTTAGTGAGAAGAGGCCATCCACCACCGGCACCGGCGTCCCTGACGATGGTCTGTAAGCCGTGGTGACCATGGCGCCGGTCTGGCGAAGGAGAGCCACGCCGCCAGCTGTGCCGCCTGCTCCCGCAGTCGTTGTACCTCCGGTGCACGGTCGATGCGCGGGTCGCACCAAGAGTCGTGTTCATCGCGTCCGCCAGGAGCACGGTCGTCGCACGCACGTCCACAGGGAACGTTGCCGGCGCGTCCACG